>ML675652.1:1338451-1366178 GCA_007922155.1 Mesoclemmys tuberculata
CGGGGGGGCGGCTCGGGGCGGGTGCGGGGGCTGCAAAGCGGGGCCGCTCGCGGGGGGGCGGCGGGCGGGGGGGCGCTATTTTGTAACTTGGGCCCCGGGGCGGAAGGACACGCGAGCCCCAAGCCGCTCGGGAGGCGAGGGATGTGACGGTACGGAACCGCAGCGCACGCTCCGCGCGATCGCTCCGCGCGGGTTAACCCTGGCCTGGCCGGGCCGGCTGGGGCGAGCACGTGGGCTGGGCTGGGCTGGGCTGGGCTGCGGGGGGGCCGCTGGCCCGGGCGGGGGGAGCTGTGGGGCCGCGCTCCCCTGCCTGAAGAGAGCGGGCGGGGGCTGGCGTGCCCCCCCGGGCCCCGCAGCGGGCACAACGCGGCTGACGGGGGGGACCCGGGGCTGGCGAGCGGCCCCCCCGCCGGGCGGGGCTGGAGGGCAAAGGGCTGGCTGCAGTACCGCCTGCAGAGCCCAGGGGGCGCCCGCCCTGCCGCCCGCACATGGCTCCGGGACGCTGCAGACCCAGCGAGCGCGGCGGGGCCCGAGGTCTCACAGCGCCCCCAGCGGTGGGAGCCCGCCCCTCGTCAGCCCTGGCCCCCCCAATCCCTGCGTGCCCCCTCGCAGCAGCGATCTCACGCCCGCGGCCCACGCCCAGGTGTGCAGGGCGCTGTGCAAACGGTCCCTGCCCCGAAGCAATGGCGGTCCGAGCACCTTCCCTGCCCCCGGCTAGCGCAGCGGGGAGCTGTGGGGACCAGACCCAGGATGGAGACTCAGTTAAAGCCCAGCTTGGGGGCGGGGGCACGTCTGTCTGTCTGTGACCTCACTTCTGTTCCCAGCTTGCTGCGTGAGCTCGGGAAAGTGGCGGCGCTGGTCTGTGACTTGGTTTCCCCACCTGTAAAACAGAGGGCAGTGCCCATACAGAAGGGTAACACAGCTTCTTTGAGGAATGTCTGTACTGCGAAGACGAGGTGGCTGAGGTGGTGTCATTTACTGGACCAAGTTCTGATGGTGACAGACAAGCTTTTGAGCTGCACAAAACTCTACTTCCGGTCTGGATCAGGGAGAGAACATAAGGTCCCCTGTGGCAAAAGCCCCAGCCTTTGCCACTCCTGCTGAAGGAGAATCCGCATGGATAGTTAGCAGTATAGGCCCTCTGATGTATGGTTGAGCAGTTCTTATTCCATCTAGTAGAGGGCAGGGCTGCACAAGGTAGCGGGAAACCCGATTCTGCAACGCGTGGGTGGGCTTATGATACAGAACAAAACCTTTGGAAATGCAGCAAGCTCCAAGTGTGCCAGTGGTGACCACTACACCAACCCTCCCACCACCCCATGGGGCACAGTGCTATCCCGGAAAGGCATGGGGCACTGCCCCGTTAGTCAATCTTTATGAAGTGCTTTGAAAACACAAAAGCTCTGGAGAAGTGCTAAAAATATATACATTGTGCATGAATACATATAAACCCACAGGAGGAGCTGACCATGGTTTCACACTTCACATTGTCATGCACTGAAAGCAAGGATTAACCCCTTTCTTGCGTGTGAGGCATAGAGTGCCTCTTCCCCATATCTGCAGCTCTTCCTCTTTGAGCACAGGATGCATTAGTCTGCTCATGCAGGTTACACTGAGACCAGGAGGCAGGCCCAGTGGGATTTAAATGCATGACAACACCCCTTGAAATGGATGGGAATTATGCATCTAAATCCCCTGCATGGCTTGGAAATCTCAGCCTAGGGCCTTGATCCTGCAATGGGCCCAGCCCAACCGGCTGTTTGGCGCTCATGCCAGATCGGGGCTTGCTTTCGCAAAAAGAACCCAGGATGCAGCCTGTGAGGGTAGAGTGATGCTGTGGAAGATTTGGCTCGATCAGGGATTTGTTGTTGGCTACCCAGGAAAACTCCCTGACCCTGCAAAGCCCTGGGAAGAAGCTTCTGTAGCTCCCAGGCCCTGCCCCTCTGGCCCATGCTTCACCCGCTGTTCCCAGAGCAGGGCAGCGTGTGCAGCTGGCCCCTTGTGATTCCCGCCAGGAGAGGGCGGTGGTGCACAGCTGATTGTGAGAGCTCCACTCCTGTAGCGTGGGGGGGTCTCCGCTCACCTCTGTCTAGAGTAGTGAGTTGGTCACGGATAGATTTCCCTGCCTGCGTGAAGGGATCCTTCCTTCCCCAGCCTCCCAGGGCAGAGCAAACACGCCGGCAAGGGCTGGGAGAACAGGCCTCTCCTTTGCAGAGAAGCAGGCGAGCCTCACCCGTTCCACAGGTGTCCTGCTGGGGACAAGGCCCTAACTCACTGTTCATGGCTTGCCACCACATTCCTGCCCCCCTGCAGTGTCTGACACCCCGCAGCCCCCCTTCTACTGCAGGCCAGTTCCCACGTGATCACCTTTCTCCCCCAGGCTCTGTGGCTCTCCTCCCCATGCCCCATTGGGATGGCTTCTGCTGGGAGGCCACAGCTGTGCCCAGGGAGGGGGCTATGAACGCTCGGGCCCCCCCTTCCTTGGCCCAGGGAGCCAGCTCTCCTGGGTTCTCTTCGCAGCTTAGCAGGGGAGCAGAGTCCAGTTGCCAGAGAGGGAGGACAAGGACTCACACCGCTGCATGCCATTCCAGGTTGGGGGCGGTACAGGACGGAGGGGTTAGAGCAGCAGGCTGGCCAGGACTCCTGGGTTCTGTTCCTGGCTCCGGCTCTGCCACGGACTCACTGCATCACCCTGGGTGAGTCCCTTCCACCCTCTGTGCCTCAATTTCTCCATCTGCACAACGGGGGGGGGGAGGCATGCCCCCACCCACCCTCAAACATAAGCTGCTATTGACAAGTCTGCCTACTGCCCATTACCTCCCTCCCCTCCCTTGGGTCCATCAAGCCCACCCTTGCAGAATTCTGCTCCCCTGGCTCTCTTACCTGGGGGAGCATGACACAACCCCACCCCCATCTAGGACCAGAGCAGGCTGAAGCAACTCTAGAGGTGGGCTGGTTCATTTCCATGACAAGTTTGCAAGGCCAAGAAAGCCAGCAGCTCTGCCGCAACGACTCTGGGGTGAACTGCCCCGGGGTGCCCTCTAAGTGCCCAAGCCTCATTGGGAATCCTGCTAAGTACTTAGCCTTGAAATCCTGCAGCAATGAGTTCCACAGATTAATTTTGCTGTGGAACAGAACAATCCTTTTATTACTTTTAAAAGTGTTACCCTTTACGTTTTTCCAGCTCAGGCTGTTTCCTCCACAGATCTCACCCCCTTTGTGACCATCCACAAACAGTCTCCCCCCTACCCCAGAAAGCAGATCAGCATTACCCTCACTTTCCAGCCCAGCCGTGCTGAGATAACAGAGAAATGGCCCCTCTCTGTGTGTTTCCAGAGCAACTAGAGGTAGAAAGGAGCCAGGATCCCTCAGGAGAAAAGCCGCCTCTCCACGCGACAGCCCAGGGTTTGCAGAAGCCAGTGGCCCTGAGGAGCAGCTGGCTATTGGGAGGAGGAGCTGCCATCGTAGCAACGGGGGGCTGTTCCCATGGCCATGGGGAGCATCGCACAGCACAACAGGCAGGTATTCGCAGCAGCAGCACCCAGAGGCCCTGCCTGAGATCAAGGCCCTGTCCGGCCAGGCGCTGCCCCGAC
Organism: Mesoclemmys tuberculata; assembly: GCA_007922155.1. Taxonomy (NCBI): domain Eukaryota; kingdom Metazoa; phylum Chordata; order Testudines; family Chelidae; genus Mesoclemmys; species Mesoclemmys tuberculata. Next base: position 1,342,045 of record ML675652.1, read on the forward strand.
CCATGGTGAGACAGCACCTGCCCCCTCCGCAAAGCCTATAGCCAAAAAGGCCCAGAGAGGGGTGGGGAAATCTGCCCCGGGTACCCAGCAGGACAGTGGCAGAGTCAGGCCTGGAAGCCAGGTCTCCTGCTGCCCCATCCTGCAAGGCTGAGTCTGCGCAAGCCTGGCAACTGCTTCCAAAGGCCCTGGCTAGATCTAGGGAAATTTGCAGTGGCGCAAAATTGAGCTTGCACCAGGGTGAGGGGCACTAGCACAAGCTGCACTCGTGCAAATCCAGTCTCTCACTCATGGCATGTGCACGGCAGCCTCCCTGCAACCCCATGGCACCCACCCCCAGAGGGTTTGGGTCAGGGGCTCTTGCTTTGCAGGAAGAATGGCGCATGGGATGGGGGTCAGTGACAACCCAGGCTGGGAAGAGGACATCCCTGTGTCCCCCCACTTCTCAGGCTCAGCCACACCCCTTCTCCCTCATGGGATTTTAACCCCACACGGGTGCGGATGCCCGTTGGGCAGCTACACACCAAAAGCTGCCCTTTGAGGGCATGCAACCGAGCGCCTGCAGCCAGGCCGTCCCCCCGCTGCAGCCCTCTCACTTCAGAAATGGGCCCTGGCTTTCCGCACCACCAGGGAGCAGCTGGCCGCACACAGGTGCCTGGGGAACAGATCAGCTGGGCCGTGCTGCTTCTGCAGATTTAATAGGGCGCCTAGCACAGCCCTGCAACCCTGGGCATGAGCCAGCTGCCTGGCCCCACGCCACCCCTAGAGCCTTCACTCCCCTGCCAGAGATCTAGAAGGGGACATGGCCTTGTGGGATGGGGGTCAGGACTCCTAGGTTCCTGGCCCTACCCCAGTCTTCTCGTTTGACCTTGGACATCTCAGGGCCTCTCTCTGTGCCTTGCTCCCCTCCATAGCGACCCTGTTTTTGTTTTTCCTTCCTCCCCTCGTCTATGGCACCCGTGAGTTCATCAGGGCCAGGGCTGCCTCGCATGGGGTCGCTGCTGCGGCCTGTGCAATACACACAGGATCGGGCCCCGCTCCAAGGCGCGTGTCTACAGCTCAGCCACCAGAGGGCAGAGTTCACACGCCGAATCCCCTGGTCCCTAGTAGGGGAGGCGCCCCCCGCGTCCTTTGCTCTTTGGAGGTTGGGGGGAGTCCAGGTCCCACCCTGCAGCAAACAGGGGGAGGGGTCCTTCCAAAAAGTAACCTGCAGCCAGCTGCACGTGGAACAAAAGGCAGCTCAGACCGGTGACACTTCAGCATCGCTGTGAACAGGTGCGCGCCAGCAGGCTTCTTCTTCCGGAGAGGACCTTCCATCATCCGCTGCCCTCCCCTGCAATTCACCCTCCTCTGGGGTGCAGCACAACAGCGGTTGAAGAAGTCCCCTGGGACCCTCCGCCAGAGATGCAGCCATGGCTGGGGTGGAGTTCAGCAATTGTAGAACAGCTGCACAGCAACCTTTAGGAGGCAGATCCCTCTTCAGAGGGCGCACCGAGGCATTGCAGCAGGAATGAGGCTAGGCCGGTGGGAAGCTGATTCACATTTTGAAACACAAATGTGTTCATGGCAAACGAGAACTGGCAGCTGACAGCAGAGTTCTTGCCAGGCCGAACCGAGGTACACCTTCCTGTGCTCTGGGGATTTGCCCGCTGAGACAAGACAGGAAACTGAGGCACATGGGGGTGGGGGGAGTGACATCCTCACAGAGCTAGGAACAGAACCCTGTTGCTGCCATCCGCTCCCACTGTCCTGGGACATTCACCTGGGGAGTCTGGGTGACGCCATTTCCTGGGGGCGGGGGAACCCTTTGCTCAGAGCACACAAACCCTCACAAGGGCACCAGCCATGTGGCAACTGTTCAGTTCCAAGCACAGAGAAAGCAGCTCCTCCCCAGGCCCCCAAACAGCCGTCCAGCCTCTGCTCTGATTGCCCTGGGCTGGCCCTGCTCCCCATAGACGGACGTGCAGCCCGTTTGCTTCCAATAAGCTCAGCCCAGATTTCTCCACGTTACTGCCTCCTCGCCTATGCCAGGACGGGGCTCATTAGCTGCGGAGATGTGCAGCGCATGGCCCAACAGATGCCCCCCGCCCCCAGCCAGCAGTTGTCTGTCCCCCTCCCTGCGTCTCCCCTCTCCTCTAAGGTCTGAGGCGTCGTAGGCAGCAAGGGGGGAGTCAGAGGCTGCCCAGCTTTGCAGCCTCCCTAGTTAGCCCCATTTCGCCCTCAGACCCTGAGCAGAGAGATGCCAGGAAATTCCTGTTGCATACAAAACCAGGTTTAATGGCTCCAGTCACAACACACATCTCCCACCCACAAGTGCTGCCCTTTCAACAGGGCTTGGTGAAAAAACCCTGACATCAGGAGACCAAGAAAAGAATCCACGGTCGATCCCCTTTGCAGCCGGAAACCCACAACCCTTCCTTGGTTTTGAGAACTAAGGCCACAGGGGGCAGGTCCGGGGGCGAGCGGGGCTCCGAGCGGACTGGGCTTTGGCTGCCACCCGCCAAACAGACCAGACCAGGCCTCGGGAGGACGACGGGAAAACCGATCCCGATTCCAGCAGCGCTGGAGGAAAGGGGAGTCCTGTTCCGCCCCCGAAACGGGGAACTGGCCCCTGCTGGGGACCGCGGCAAAGACGACTTGTAAACGTGTGTGTGCAGGCTGGGACAGCGGCTATAAATATCGAAAGGACCCTCCCCCTCCATACATTCTGCACCAGAGCCCCTCCTGGAAGCACGGTGCGCGCTATCCACGCGGCCCGCCCAGGGATGTGCAAACACGGGCCCTGCCCCTGGGGAGCGCAGGGCCAGGCAGTGAGGTACAGTGTGCTTGTGGGTTACCCGTAACGACGCCAGGCCAGGCAGCTCTGGGTGGCTTCTCGCCCAGGATTCTACCCTCCTGGGGCTGCAAGGAAAAGTCCAGGCAGAGGAGAGCCCCACTCCGCCCCCCCACGGCGCCACCTCCACCGAGGAAGCCAGAGCGAGATGCTCACATCAGGAGGCAGCTGCGCTCATTGCCGTAGGAGTTGTCCACCCGGTCGATCTCCTCGATGATCTTGGTGAAGATTCCCCGCGTCATCTGTGGGGACGGGGCAGAGGAGCCGTATTTGAGTGGGACCTGGGGGGGGGGTGGCGATGACGACACGGCCCCGAGGGACTGGGTGAGTGGACAGCCCCCTTGGGAGAGGTCCCGAGGGAATCTGCCCGCCCTGCACTTCAGGCATGGGGCTCCCAGCTCCCCAGCATCCACTGGCAGGAGGAGACAGCTTCCAGCCCTCCAGGAGCACCTCTACTCCCGCAACAGCTTGCAGCAGGCTGACCTCTAGAGGAATTCAGTCACCGCTGTCTCTGCAATGCAGGGACCTTCCCCCTCCGTGCAGCTCCTGCCCCTCCCCTAAAGACCTGACCAAATATTCCCCCACACACACCCTGCAGGTACCAGGAGATGTGGTAGCAATGGGCCAATTCAGCCCCTCCCTCTGCCCCCTCCCCACACGAGTGCCAGGACCCACAGGTGAAAGATACCCCACCTGGTTCTCTTTGGCCGACGACTCCAGGAAAACAGCCCCCCAGGAATCCGCCAGCTTCTTGCCCTCATCCGTCTTCACCTCCCGGCTAGAGATACGACAGAGGGTTGAAAGGGAGCAAGACCAGAGCCTCCCCCCACCCAGAAGGTGACAGCAAGAATGGACGGAGGGGCTGTGGGCCGGAGACGTGGGGACGACCGGGCTCAGAGACCACCCAGCCACCAGAGCCACGTCTTACCTCTCCATGGAGAGATCCGCCTTGTTCCCGACCAGCACCACTGGCATCCTGCGGGAGGGAAGGGAAGGGTCAGAAGACCCCGACAGCATGAGCGAGCTGAGACCCGCCAGCCTCCGGCTTGTCCCCACCCCCACCCCCACCCCCCTCCTCCTTTGCCTGTCCCAACTCCAGTGGGCCTGGCCCACACACACCCAGCGTGCTAAGCCCTGGCTTAGCAGGACTGCTCAGGCTACGGCCCGTTCAGCTCCAGGCTGGCACCATGGGGCTCAGTTACCATCCACAGCCTCAGTGGGTTGGGAGAGCACCCGCCCCACTTGGGGTCAGATGGAGACGCTTGGAGATGGAGCAGGGTCAGCCAGGGCAGCGACTGGGGCCCCCATGCCAGCACCGTTGGGACAAGGAACTCTTACCGGGTCTTCCCCCTGCTTTCGTACAGCCTGTTGTGAAGAGTCTTAACCACCTGGAAGCTGCAGAGAGAAGATGGGGAGCACTCTCTCAGGCACAGCGATGGAGCTGCGGATGCCCCACTCCGCCGCTGGGCTCAGCCAGACGCCCCAGGCACACGAGCGGCGGGAGTCCTGGCTAACTCCAGCGCGGGGGGATTCTGCTCCACAAAGTGACGGTCAAACAGGCCCCGCCGGACCCAGCTCCTTCCCGCTCCCCCAAGCCGAGTCAGCATGGGCAGAGAGCTGGATCCTAACCTGGCTTGGGCCAAGCCAATGTTCCTAGACCCGGCTGGGGGGCAGAATCCCAGAATCATCCACCCTCACCCCCGCTGCACAGCACATCCCCTCCCACCGCTGGGCTCACGCCCTGCCCCACACCAGGGCAGCCCTCACCTTCGGAGCGAGGTGACTGAATAGACCAGCACGTAGCCATGGATGCCGATGCTGAAGGAGTGGGGCAGGATGGTGTACTCGTCCTGGCATGCCGCGGGCCGGAGGAGAGGAGTGTGAGCAGCAGGGGGTGAGAAAAACAGACAAGATTGCTCCCCCTCCTCCTTCCCCTGGGGCACCACACCCCATTGAGACACAGGAGCCCAGGCCAAGCCGAGCAGGACCAAGCCATGTGAGCATGCGGACGGGAGACCCCTAGCAGACGGTTGTGTTTCAGGAGGGAACACTGCCAGCTATTGCCCCAGCAGGATGCTAAGGGACGCTGTTGCTCCCAGAGATTAATTCCTTTGGAAACAGCGACCCTTTCACAATGCGTGTTTTGGGGGGTTTCTGTTTGAGGGGGGGTTTAACTAAATCCCCCTCCCCAAACTCCCTCCGGTCTTCAAACAAGATACCCCTTCCTGACCTAAACTGCTGCCTTGACAGGTGACGGGTCCCACCCCAGAGATCACTGCATCACGGATAGGTTTTGGGGGTGGAGAGGGGAGATAAGGCACCATGGGGAAAGCTACACCCAGCCCCCTCTCCCCCTCCCTGCCCCAGGCCTCACCTGCCCTGCCGTATCCACTAGCTGGAGGTGAAATTCGTCCTTTCCCACCATCAGCATCTTGTTGTAGGCTGGAAGGAATCAATGGAGCGCGAGTCAGTTACACAGTGCGACCTGCTGCTCACAACCCCACGGCCCTCTGCTGCCCTCAGGTTTACCAGTCTGCTACTGCCCCACATCAAATGGGCCTGGTCCTTTGGCCCTGGATGTCCCAAGGTCAATCCCTGCAGGGCGTCCCCTCCTGCCCCAGGGTGCTGAACGAGCCCCTGCAGGGCAGCGACTAGGAGACGCGGGGCAGACGTTGGAGGCTTCCGCACGCACCTTGCTGGCCGCCCCGCCCCCTGCTGGTGTAGATGCTGCTGGGCTGCCACAAGGGGGGCCCAGCTGTGCCAGCCCCCCAGGCTGAGATAATCTCTCACTGGCCACTGTCGCCTGCTCGTGGGGGCTCGTCCTACCCCACTGGCCGCAGCAGCAGCAGAACCAAAGCTGAACCCAGAGACATCTGAGCTGGAAGACTCCCAGCGGCTCAGCCAGGTTTCTCCCCTTCCCCCCCAGGGCATGCAGCTCCCTCCATAGCGGGTGCGTCAGATGTTCATTCGATGCTGGATTGGAGCCGGAAACCTGACACGGCCCAGCCCTGTGGTGGGCCAGAGAGGCTCCGCGGTGAGCTAAGGAAGGGGAAACTCAAGAGCAGGGCTGGTGTTTTGACGTCCCCTACGCCTGGATGGCTCCCTGCAGGTCTCCTGTGATCACACACCCGCACACAACACACACCACTAGCTGCTCCAGAGACACCAAACACAGCACAAGGAGTCGCTGCATTTCCTGACAACAGGCAGGCCCACGTCAAACCTCCCTCACCATGCTGCACATCGCTATTCACGGGCGGAGGTCTCGTGAAAAGCAGGAAGGGTGCTGAACAGCTAGGGGCGGGAGGGAGGAGTTCACAACAAAAACAAAGGAACCCCACCACCACCAGCCACACACAGCACGTGGCCTTTCCGCTTTAGAACACCTTGTCTGGTTATTCTGAACCAGTTTCTTGCCATCAGTCGAGATCTGTTTGATTTAAACCCCATGAAGCAGAGCTCACGTGGTTCCCATTCAGGCTAGGCCACAGCAACAAACTAGTAACTTTAGATCCCTGGAGCAGGCGATGGAGCATTCAGCCCATCTTCATCCCAGGATGGAGACCTCACCCTCTGCACCCCCCTGAAGAAGAAGCTGAATTCCAGCCGCAAGGAAGCCACCTTCTTCCTCCATCCCACCCCCAGCAGCGGGGCTCCTGGCTGGTGTTTTAACGTGTTCGTTAAAGCGATTGCAAGTTCTGGCGTACACACCGCACATTCCGAGTCATGTCCAAGAACAGCAACACGTGTCTCCCGTAGCCTGGTCTAGCGGGTGGGTGCTAGACTGAGTTCCATCTGTCACATCACTTTGCCAAATGCTGGCCCCTCCCCGGTGGCTCTATTTCCCCTCCGACCCTCTGCCTTTAAACAAAGGTGAGGCTGGGGGGCAAGGACCATCTCCCTGGCCCTGCCTATCAAGAATGGTTTTGGGGGGACCTCTAGGCACTAGGGGAAGAAATAACGTGCAAAGACAACTACAGATCCTGCAAGGTGCCGGCCGGCTACAAACTCAGCGCTAAACGGGGTGTGCACTCACTGCTTTCCACCGTAGGCTCATAGCACTCCAGGAATTCCTCGTCAACAAACTGATGAGCCAGGGAGGTTTTGCCTGGAGAGAAGAGATTTGAACCTTTGCTGTGGTGAACGCCGCAGGTCTCTCAGGGCATGTCTACCCACAGCTGACCTGTGCCAGCCCCACGGGGCTGCGGCTAAGAGGCTATTTAACAGCAGCGCCAGCGTAGACCAGGGTCCTGGAGCCCAGTCGCCTATGCCACAACTAAACAAGCCCCTTGGCACGGGCCAGCTGCAGGTGTCTAATCGCAGTGTGGAGGTACCCCTAAGGCCTGGCTCTCCAGCCTCCAAGAGCCATCCGCCAAGCCCCCGCTCTTCCACGGAGATGAGGACCCCCAGGTTACAGCCAGGCCAAGGTTCATCAAGGGGATGCAAACGTCCAGGTTTGCACCAGCGCTAAACTCTGCTCCGGCCGCATCCCCCCGCGCTCTGCGCAGGGTGCGGACAAGTGCGGGGGTTAGGCTTGACCGGGGGATTAGCACTCACTGACCCATGGGGAGGAATCGCCTGCCCTTTAGCAGACCCCCGCCGCGCAGCCCCATTGCGGGACACCCGCACACACCGAACGCGGGGCGATGAACTAGATCTAAGGAAACAAGCCACTTCCCGAGCGTGACCCCGGCCCCCGCCTCTCCTCCCGCCGCCTCCACGCAGCGGCCCGTGACCCCTGGCCCCCCATCGGAGCGGGCCGGACGGGGGCAGCAGAGACGGAGGCTGCACACCACAGGGAGCAGCACCCCCCCGGGGTGTGTGCCTGGGAGCTGGCCCCCCGCTCCCCCCCGGCCCAGCTCAGGGCGTGCAGAGCCGGGCCGGGCAGCCAGGCAGCAGGAGCCGCGGAAAGCAGCGTCCCCGCCCCCGGCTCTGCCGCCCCGCGCCGGCTCCCCCCGCAGCCCCCCCGTCCCCCCGCAGCCCCCCGCTCTGCAGCCCTGAGCCCACTCGTGCATCACCCCCGCCCCCGCAGTGCCCGGCCCCCGCCCCCGCCTGCACCCTGCGCCCCCCCGGGGGCCCCGCCCCGCCGCACTCACCCACGGAGCGGTAGCCCAGGATCACCACCTTCCTGTAGCGCACCAGCGGCATCCCGGGCGGACGGCAGCACCCACACGCCGCTTAGCCCGGGGCGGGGTGGGGGGGGGGGGCAACGCGCGAGCGGGCCCGACAAACTGAGCGATAAAGAGCCCGCCCGGGCGGGGCCGGCACCGCAACCACAACACCCAGCCTCCCACGTGACCACAACACTGCGAAGCTGCCGCTCCTATTGGCCGGCGGCTCAGCCGGAGGGCGGAGCCTCCCCCGGGGAGGGCGGGGAACGGGGAGGGCGCGTGCGCGCTGGGGGCGCCGGCTCCATTCATTAAAGTGGAGGGAAGGCCGCTGGGCCACGTGGTTCTACACACACACTTGCACAGAGCACGTGGGCGCTGTCTGCGCTCCCCGTCTCTGCCCCCCCCCCGGCATTGACCCTCCCACTGCCAAAGCTGCCTCCAGTCTCTGATTGCCCCTGCCCAGCCCCTTGCCCCGTCCTGCTCCCCTGGCTCTGGTCCCCCTCCCTGCCCCAGGCGGATCTAGCCTCCCCCTTGCAGTGGGGGCCCTTGGCCCAAAACAAACCTGCCCCCCTGCAATTCTGCCTCTGTCCCCGTCTCCCCCGTCATAGCGGCTTCCCCCCTCCCCCATGTCTGCACCCAGAACATAAGAAGGGCCTCAGTGGGTCAGACCCATGGTCCATCTGCCACTGTCATGTCCGCCAGCCGAGACCAGTGCCAGGTGCCCCACAGGGAATGAACAGAACAGGGCAATTACCGAGTGATCCACCTCCCATCGTCCAGGACCAGCTTCTGGCAGTCAAAGGCGTCGGGCCACCCAGAACACAGAGCTGCACCCCAGACCATCTTGGCTACTAGCCATTGATGGACCTGTCCACCATGAATTTAGCTGATGCTTTTTTGAACCCAGTGATACTTTTGGCCTTCACCACGTCCCCTGACAATCAGTTCCAAGTTGGCTGTGCATTATGTGAAGAAAACCTTATATTTGTTTTAAACCAGCTGCCTGTTAATGCCATTGGGTGATTCCCTGGCTCATGTGTTATGTGAAGGGGTAAATAACACTTCCAGATTCACTTTCTCCACACCAGTCATGCTTTTATAGACCTCTCTCATAGACCCCCTTAGGCAGCTCTTTTCCAAGATGAACCCTCCCGGTTATTTTAATCTCGCCTCATATGGAAGCTGTTCCATACCCTAATCATTTCTGTTGCCCTTCTCAGTACGTTTGCCGATTCGTCTTTGTGATGGTGCAACCAGACTTGCAGGCAGTACTCAGGGTGTGGGCGTACCGGGGTGTTATAGAGTTGCATTGTGGTATTTTCTGTCTTATCTAGCCCTTTCCTAATGGTTCCTAACATTCTGCTAGTCTTTTTGACTGCAGCTGCCCATTGAGCAGATGCTTTGAGAAAACTAGCCACAGTGACTCCCCAATCGCTTTCCTGAGTGCTAACAGCTAATTTGGATCCCTTCATTTGGTGTGTGTAGTTGGGATTGTTTGCCAATGTGCATCACTTTGCATTTGTCTACATTGAATTTCAGCTGCCATTTTCTTGCCCAGTTTTGTGAGATCCTTTTGTAGTCTGCTTTGGCCATAGCTTAAGTAATTTTCTATCATCTGCCAACTTTGCCAGCTCACTGGTTACCCCTTTTTCTAGATCATTTATGAATATATTGACCATCACTGGTCCCTGTACAGATCCCCAGGGGAGCCAGGCTATTGAGCTGCCTCTGCTGTGAAAACTGACCATTTATTCCTACCCTTTGTTGCCTGCCTTTCAACCAGTTACTGATCCATGAGAGGACCTGGACTTTTATTATCTCATGACGCCTTACTTTGCTTAAGAGCCTGTGGTGAGAGACTTTGTCAAAGGCCCTCTGAAAGGCCAAAGATCCCCTGGCTCACTCTTGTCCAGGTGTTTGTTGAGACACGCCCCCACCACACCCTAGTAGATTGGTGAGGCATGATTTCCCTCTACAGAAGCCGTGTTGACTCTTCCCCAACATATTGTGTTCAATTGTGTGGCTGGTAAGTCTGTTCTTTACCCACTTTCCACCTAGGTGACTGGTGCTCAGCACACAGGATACGCTGCCCCTCCTTCTGTAGTTCCCCTGGTCTCCATGCTATTATGCTGGGCATGGATGGCCACAGACCTCATAAACTGCACTAGTAGCTTTTCTAGGGGGGAGGGTCTGAAATTGCCAACTCAGTGGGGAGAGCCAGCCCAAACAGTCAGGGGCCTGCGCCCAGTTTAAAGACAAATTGATTCCCAGTCCAAAGTGGAGCCTTGTTGGGCTGGAAATGTCCCAGACTGTTATGTTACAATTAGCTGCCCTGAGCCTGGCTTGGATGGGTGGGCAATAAATTAACTTCCCCTGTAAATAACGCTACATACCAGATAAGATAGGCCTGGGGTGGGAGCCTGTTTTGTTCTTTCCAAAGCGAGGAGCCCGGCAGTTGGGGGCTGGGGGCACAGGGGACGGGGAACTAGGTGGAGATGGAAGAATTTAGCTTGTAAACAGATGTAAAGGTCATGGCTGGCGTCTGCGCCCAGAGGCTGTGTGCTCCGTTGTTTGGGAAGTGTCTGGGGACATTAGCTCCTGCTGGGCCTGCCTGTAGCAAACAGCCTTGTTTACTGCAGACCTGGGGTGAGGCATGTCAGGGCCTCATCGGGTCTGCCTACACCACAGCTGTCGGCTGGGCTCACGAGGCCTTGAGCAAAGGGGACCCAGAAACCAGAGCATCCACACCTCAATGGACCTAGCAGCCCAAGCCGCGAGGCTGAGTCAGCAGACATGGGCCAGCCAGGGGGGTTTAACTGCCGTGTAGACACACACGTTGGCACAAGGGAACGCTGTGCTAAGGGGCACCGTGGCTGTCCCAGCATGAGGGGGGGGAGGAAAGCAGCCGCTGTCAGGATTAGCCCCGGCTCCTGTTGGGAACGGCGGGGGTCTGGGCCTTATGCAATGACCCCTTTTAGTTTGGATCAGACTGAAATGTGCCTCTCACCTGCCCTCTGGTCTCACCTGGGACAGCCGCAGCCTGACACCCCTCCACCTCCTAGGTGAGGACAGCCTGGGGTCAAGGCTTGGGTCTGAGGCCAGAGGAGCCCAGCTTGACCCCCATGTTGCCCTGTCATGTAACGGGGGAGGGGCCCAGGGCAGGGATCCCGGAGTCTGTGCACCCCCATCAAGAGCCCATTGAGGGACCTGCAACTCCGAGCCCCCGGCCCTGCACTGCCCTTCCCCGGGACAGGTGTTCTGCAGAGAGCCATGCACCTGCTGCTCTGCAGCAAGCTGGTTCCTCATGACCGAGGGGAGGGTCCCCTGGGCACCCCGAGGAGACGCCAGTCAGGGGGGCTGGAGGGGAGAATCCCCCCCCATCATGTCTTGCCTGGGCCTGTGTGGGGACTCCAGCCCCTCAGCTAGGCCCATTTACCCCCATCCCTGCCCCCTCTGCCCGTGTCACAGGGCTGGCAAGGTCCTAGCCGGGCTCTGCTCCGTGTGCTGGTGGGCCATGCTGTGCACGGTGCTGTGCATTGTTCTGCTGGGACACAACGGGGCAGCCAAGAGCAGCTCGGCCACATCAAGGGCTCTAAACACCTGCCCCCCCCCCCCCCCCCGCAGCACGACTTCAGCCCCAGTCCCGCAGGCTGCGGCTGCTCATGTGTGACATGAGTTTGGGGCGTGTCCTTGCGCCTGGGGCCATGCCGGAGTGTGCAAGTGGGGGAGGAGCTGGTCCTCCAGTGGTGCCTGGTCCTCCCCCACCCTGGGCTGGGATGCAGCGGGCTAGTAGGGGCTGGGGGGAAGAGGCCCAGGCAGCGAACACTGGGGCTCTCACAGCTCAGCTTCCCCTTGACCTTCATTATGCAAATGTGCCGAGAGGGATGTGAAAGGGGGGTTCAGAAGCGTGAAGCGGTGGTGGCCTGGGGGGAGGGGCCGGGATCCCCCGAGAAAGGGCTGCTGCATGGCCGCCCCCGAGTGTAGCTGGGCCCTGGCGCATTCCTCTGAGCTAAGCGGTGCTGATGGCCCGGGCGTGTTGGGGGGTGGGGGAGGTAGTGCTTCAGGAACGGGCACCTGAGCTGGGCACCTGAGCTGGGCTGTGGCAGGTACCTGTGAGACACGGAAAACAAGGCCTCGGCGGCCCCTGGGGTTCTCTCCAGCCACTGGGGGTAAGATCTGGACAGATTCCAGCCTGCGCCCTCCATGGCCCCTAGGCTGGGAATGGGGGGCACAAACTGGCCGTGGGGGAAGGCCACGGGCACAGGGCAGCTGCTGCTTTCCTGCCAGGCTCCAGCGCAGGCAAAACAAGCTCTTTATTAACCAAAATTAAATATTATTTAAAAAAAAACCCTGTTAACACAGCTTAACCCTCCCCCTCCTGCCCACCCTGCCCCGGGCCTGCAGCCGGCATAACCCAGGGAGAGATGAGCCATGTATAAAATTATATTACCATTTATAAATAGAAAAATAAACCTCTGAAGCTGGGGGGGAGGTTAGGGGGTTAGAGCAACGCGGCCTCGCAGTGCAGAGTTAACCTGTTACCGGGATACATGCCCCCCCGACAGCCCCCACCCCGATTTACCCCCAGGTCAGTGGAACGACTTGCCTCGGTAGGGCCATGTTGCCCCTGCGGCTGCCGGGCTGTGTTGCTAACAGAGGAGTCCCACCCCCAAGACCTGGCGCTGCCCCCCTGGCCAGCACAGCGCAGCCGAGGGCTGAGCCCCGCCAGGGAGGAGGCGCAGAGGCAGGAGTGCTGCTCTGCCAAGGGCCGGGCTCGGAGCTGAATGCCTAGATCACCCTGACAGAGCTGTGGAAAGAACCCAGGCGTCCTGATGCCCAGGCACCCCACCCCGCTCTGAACACATGCTCACCCTCCCCTCCTGGAGCCCGAAACAGAGCCCACAAGTCCCGGTGCCCAGCCCCATTGCCCTAGCCACTAGCCCACACTGGCCCCTGGTTGTTGGCTAGCTCCGTTTCCCTGTGAGCATGGACAGGGGCTGGCTTCTCAACCCAACGAGACGCCCCCACCCCAGAAAGCCCCCCTGACTGCCACGCTCAGGGCTCCTCTGATGCCCTGTTCCTGCCACAGGGTGTGGGGTGGCTGGGTGAGGAGCCCTGGCTGGAGCCCACCCCGGAGCTCGGTCCCCTGCTTTGAGAAACGTGGGGGAGCCTCACACACACAGCCCAGGGCCTGGCCAAGCGAGAACCACAGCTGGGGAGAGGGGCGGCTATTCAGCCTCAGAGTGCTGGTGGGAGTGTGACAGAGCGCACAACCCCCACATACCCCACTGGGGTCTGGGCTCAGGGGCCCTGCCCCTCCTTTCCAAGGACCCCCATGTAGTCCCTGGGCAAGCCCTGGCCATGTCACTGCCCATCCAGCCTTGCAAGAATGCTGTGGTTGGGGCACTAACTGGCCACCCCACCACTGCCCCCCCTCCTCCTGAGAGCCCGTGGGGGGCAGCAGCATAGTATTCATTGCAAGGGGGGCAGCAGAGCGAGCTGGGGCAGAAGCCACTTGCCAGGAAAACCTCAGTCAATGAATGTGTGGGGGTGGGCCCCTGGAGAAGCACTGGATGGGGGGGGGCATGGCTGCAGCAGGAAGGGGGGGCAGGGGGACAGGCACGTGCATTAGTAACAGCAGGGAGGGAGGACCCGGGTCTGACTTGCTGCATTCAGTGGAGAGGCAGCCGTTGAGTGCAGCAGCGCCAGGCCTGGAGCTGGGACGTACCCAGAGCCGTGGGCTGCTCTGTACCCGCTGCAGGGAACCCAGGACTGGGCCCTCATCAACAGAGCCTCAAGGCCCAATCCTGCCCCTTGGCTAGCCCCGCTGGCACCGCCCCAAAACTGGCCTTGGGATTTCGTCTCGAGCGGGGAAAGCAGCAAATCAAACCCAGTCGCGCTGGTTAAGTGAAGTAATAAATCCAGGGGCCTGTGAGAGGTGCCCCCCTGTGGGGTTGGGTCTGGAGCGGACTCACCCTTTGGGAGGGTTGGGGTCAGACCTATTCCAGAGGGCCATGAAGCACACCCACATACAGGGAGCAGCATCTTCTCTGTGCGGAGGGGTCAGAACTTCCGGCCTGGGTGCGGTTACAGCTTCCCAGTCACACACTCGCCCTGGCAGGGCATAGAGCATGCCCCCCGCCTCCCGGGGCTGGCCACCAGACACCCCAGCCGGTCAGCGCGCATCTCTCAGACCACTCCCTGGGACACTGTGACAACAAACCCAGCGCCCTGCTGCCGGAGGCAGGGGGTGGGGGCTACCCTTCCCACCCGGGAAGCACCCGTTCAGAGGCTGGCAGGGATCCCACAGCACGTGGAAGAAAGCTGGACCCCTGCTCTGGATCCAGCGCCTCCCGCTTCCAGTTTGTTACGTCAGCTTCATCCGAGTTGTCACCGGTACCGGGGCGCTAGGCACGGAGGGCGTCCTGGCCCAGCACCGCCCCTGCCAGCTGGTAGAGCAGGCGTGAGTACCAGTGCATGCCCGTCTCCGGGGTGCTGCAGTTCTTGGCCTCACTGCTGGAGGGCAGCAGCGAGAGGAGGCTGTGGAAGAGCCGGAGTGGGGCGAAGGCGCAGTGAGCCCAGCCATGGCTCTCCAGCACGGCGTAGCAGGAGGCCAGCAGCCCATTGACCAGGAGGGTCCCCTGTGATGTCAGGGGGGCGTACACCCCCACGCCCTCCTCCCGCCACACCCGCCGCACCCTGGCCGGCTGCAGCCCCCGCCCGCCCTCGCGGTGGGCCAGCACCGAGTCGCCCGCCTGCACCCGCCTGGCGAAGACAGCTGCAAAGCCGGCCGTGCCATTGGCCAGGTCCCGGGCAGCGAACACCAGGTGGGAGGGAGTGAGCAGCAGCCTGTGGGCAGGGCTCTCCGTCTCGATGGCCACGAAGGACATGTGCCGGTGCAGGTCCCGGTCCAGGAAGAGCAGCACTTCAGTGGGGACCACCTGGCCGCTCCGGTCCACGGCCAGCACCCAGTCCCCCTGGCGCAGCTCCGACAGGCCCTTCCGCTCGCCACTCCGCAGCGTCACCGTGGCGTGGCCCGGGAAGCAGCCGCCGGCCCGGATGGCCAGTGAGTTATCTGCAGAAAGACGAAGGGTCCCATCAGCGGCTGCACAAGCGGGCCAGAAACACCTCGAGGGAGGCACCGAATGGGCAGATAGGCATCAGCCTCTTGCCCGCAGCCTGCATGCATGGGGGATTTTTGCACCTGCCTCCTCCGCCGGGCAGATGTGCTGTGCCAGTTTCAAACAGGGCTTGCATAGGGGCAGTTTAATTCAGTACAAGGCCTGGCTCACACCCGCACAGGGCATTCATGCTGGGGTTGGCACTGGAGCAGAGAGCTCGTGGGGCATGACCACACCATGGGCCCTCGGCCTCCAGCAAAAGTAATGAGAACCGGGGACACCTTCTGTGTCTGGAGCCCTTTAGTTCGGTCATCTGTTCACGCTCCAGGGGAGGAGAAGTGCTCTAACCTGATGGGATCCATCCAGAAATAAGCCAACAGGGCCCTGTGCTTGGGAACCGTTTAACAGGGCACTTCAATAGGGATCCTGTTAGACAGTTTTCTCTCTCCTCCTGCCTGGTGTGGGAAAATCTCCTCTGGAAATCTAGGTCCTCGACAGAAGTGCTTCACCAGCCTCCTAATGAAAAACTTTTTCCTAATGTCCAACCTAGACCTCCCCCACTGCAACTTGAGACTGTTGCTCCTTGTTTTGCATAGACGAAGGGTGGGGAGGGAAACTGAGGCACCAAGCTGGGAAGAGACTCATCCAAGGTCACAAAGCAGGTCATTGGCAGAGACGGGAATAGAACCCAGGAATTCACAGTCCCAGTCTAGAGCTCTGTCCACTGGGAGTGTTGGGGGGGAGAAGGGGGAAGGAGGAAGGTATAAAAGGCAATCGAAGGGGTTGTGAGGTGTTGAAAATTTTCTAACAAACTAAGGCAAGGAAAATCTCCCCTCCCCACACATTCTGCGGTGTGTGCTGTCCCCTCTCAGCATGCACCCGTCAAGCAGCAGTAGCATCGATGCTTTTTTTATTCTTAAAAGTGAACAGAAAGGGGTCGTGCAAACTTCTGAATTCAAACAAGGGGTCACGAGCCTGAACATGTCAAGGAACACGTGCTGCCCTAGGCCAGGGGTCCGGGTCATCCAGAGGTGGCAGAGCCAGGATCCCTGTCCCTCCCCTCCCCATCATTACCTGCTTTCACCGACACGTGGATGTGCGCCTTGGATTCGTAGTAGACCCAGTCAAAGCCGGCCTCCACAGCCAGCCGTGCCAGCATGCCGTACTTCTCCCTGTCACGGTCAGATGTGGTGATGTCCAGCGCCCGCCCCTCGTAGTGCAGCGAGTCAGGCAGGTGGTGCCCATCTTCGTCCCAGCCTTCCGTCACCCGCAGCTTCACACCAGGCCACATGTTCCTCACGGCAATGGCCAGTGCGTTCACACGGTCCTTGCAGCGCTGGGAAGGGAGAGCACGGATGTTAACCCTTGCTGCAGAGGCATGGGGGGAAGACGGTGGAGCAGACGGAAGGGAGCTGGCATTACAGAAGGAGAATGCACAGCTCCTCAGAGGGCTGCAAGGAGGGGAACCCTGACAAGATGAGAAGCGGTTCAAGGATGTGCAGCCCTGCCCTGGATCAGTTGCTATCTGGGATGCTGTGGGGGGCACCCAGATGAAGGACAATGCAGCCGATGCTGTCGCGGGCAAAGGGCAGGCCGCATTTTAGTTCCTTGGAGCTGGGCATCTTCCCTGACAGGGCAAGTGAGCATGGGGAGACTGGGACAGAAAGACACCCATGATGGGACTGGTGCCACAGATTATTAGGGCCATTTCAGCAGAGATCAAGGCACTGCCCAGACGCAGAGAGCTGCCACCACAACAGCTCAGCACCTATGGCCTTGTCTTCAGTACCCAATAAAAGGTGCTCTCCACTCTTGGGAGGCCGTGGCCGCGGGTAGCTTCCCCTCGGGTTGGTAGGTGGCGTGGCCCACAGGGATCCCCTGTGGGCAGCTTGAGAGAAGGTCACACCTGTCTCTGCAGTGCAGCCGAGGCCTAACTGACCAGCCACACACAGGTGTGTGTTGGGGGGGGTAGGCCCAAGAAGTGGGAGGTTCCCAGGTCACGCAGCGGGGCAGTGGCATTGCCAGAGCTAGGACCCAGACGTGCTGGTTCCAGGACAGTGCCCTGCTAGATTGCGCTGGCTCCTGCTGGGCTGTGAACTTGTGGGACAAAAGGCCTCTCCTGTGCGACACCCACCACCCCTATCCCCCCCAAAGCCACAGCTGGCTGCATTTGGGACGTGCCCAGCCAGTGCGCTGGGCAGCTACTTTAACCAGCACCTTCCTCTCCCCTGCTCTTGCCCACGGCCCTGGCTCCTCAGGTCTGTACCCCCTCAGCAGAGCCAAGCACCTACCACCTCCCTCCCACCCCCCTGCAGCCCGGTGGGGAGATGCCAGGGCCTGACACGCAAGCAGGAGAGTGCAGTGGGTGAGTTGGGTCAGAGGCTGTGCTCTCCAGCGAGACAGGGCGGGGCATTTTTCCAGGCCCCTGGTTTGCTTTCATGAGCCAAGGGGAGCATCAATTTGATTGTGCTGCCAGCTTCCGAAAGGGCCCGGCCACGACGTGCTGGGGATGGCGCTGCATGGGGAAGGAACGCTGCTGGGCCTGGCTGAAGAAAGAGCCAAAGCTGAGAAGAGGTTCTAGAGGGGGAATTAAAGATTAAACCTGGGTCTGCCTCCGCCCTCCTGGGGCAGCCAGTGGGAGCTAGCGCTCACCGGCTCCCCCCAGAAACACACAGACCAGCTCCTTCATTGGTGATGAATTAACTCGGGTGGGTCAGGCACAGAGGGAACGGTTAATTAATCCCGTTTTATTGGGTGCATCAGAGGATATTTGTTGGGGGCTGAGCTGCTCCCTGGAGATGCCTGGGTTAGGGAGTGGAGTCTAGTGGTTAGAGTGGGGGGCGGGGGACTCAGCGTCAGGACTCCTAGGTTCTATTCCCAACTCTGGAATTGTCTCTCTCTGTGACCTGGTCCAAGTCACTCCACTTTGCTGTGACTGTGTAAGAATGGGAATCCCGGTGGAGATAACCACACCTCCCTGCCTTTGCAGAGCAATGAAACTCTTGATTGAAAGGGGTTGTGTGCAACATAGATTCATCCATCCTCTTACAGACCCACAGTTTGTCCTGGAACCATTTCCAGGTTATTTATCTGTCGTGTCATTCCTCCCTCACAGAACTGCAGCCACCTCTGGGGTGAGGCAGAGCAGTTCTGTAGAACACCAATGTTGCACCAAACATTACTTTTTTTTTTTAAAGCGCTTTAAAATCAGAATCCCTCTCCCTTCTCCCATGATGCAGAAATGCAACCAACAGGCAACAAGAGACAGCGCCTGTGAGGAGAGGGGAAGAGAAAGGCTGGAGTAGCAGCAAACATCCCCGAGTCTCCTGCCCCCCCACAGGTCCCAGCCCATTGTCTCCTTCAACCCCATTGCTCCCCCCAAATCCTCCCCCCCACATTGTTAACTCTTGCCTGCAGCTTCCTTCTTCCCTCCTTCCTCCTGGCTCCTTCCCTTAACCCCTTCAGCGCTCAGCAGCACTGCTGCTCCCATGCCCAGGCCTAGGAAAACCAAGTCCAGCAGCCGAAGACCAGGAGAAGGGCCTGGGGGGAGGCAGGTGGGAGGGAAGCAGCAGGCTGGAAGGAACGAAAGAGGGGCAGCGGGAGACATGGGGGGCGCGGGTGACATTTAAGCTAAATAAAAAGGGAACAAAGTCAGATTTATGGTGAGCAGGGGAGGGAGGGAAGGGCCCGAGGAGGAATGCGCCCGGCTCTCGCCACCCAGCACAATAGCTGGTTTCCAGCCCGAGAATTACTTAACTCGGCGAGAATTTCAAATCCTCCAGTTCAGCAGGGAAAGAACAGCAAAGTCATCAGCTTTGCCACAAAGCTCCCATTCAGCGGCTTCGCGCCCCCCGGCCGGTGTCAGCAAGGGGGAAAGTGCACCGTGGGATGGGCCGCCACGGGACCCCACTGCCCAGCCAGCTCCCCCTCCGCGGAACTCCAGCAGCCTCTGACCAGCCTCTGGTCTGGGTCCAGCAACGGTGGGAAGAAGGACAAGTGGCAAAGGATGGTTGGTGCCTGCTGGCCACCTGCCAGAGTGTCCCCAAAGGGGCCTAGAGGGACCATTTCACCTGACTCACCCTCTCCGCATGCACCTATGCTGGGGATCAACCTGCCTCAGAGCACCCACTCTCCACAAGGGGAACGGAGGGGCTGGGGAAGCCCTTTCTGGGGCACCCTGGCCAGCCAAGGGATGGATGAATCCCCAGGCCCTGAACCCTAGTGGCCAGACACCCCACAAAAGTCAGAGGGCAGCAGCCCAATTTCAAGGTGGCTAATTGCACTCAGCACCCCTTGCCCCCACCATTTTAGCTGGATAAGACGCGTCCAAAATTGCTGCGTGGTTCTTAAACAGCTGCCCCACTCCACACCAGAGGAGGCTGCATCTCAGAGCTGGGCAAGTGATCCCTTTGCTGTGGGGTGCTCAAACAGCTTCTGCATCCTGCCCCACAGGCAGCCACATTTGGGTAGCATGGGGGAAAGGCCCTCTGCCTGGGCAATCCAGCCCCAGCCTTTCAAATCCTCCTGCAGATAGGAGCCTCCCCATGGTGCAGGTAGGGGTTGCTGAAGACTGGGTTCCTTTCATCCCCCTGAGATACCAAGACACAGGGCCCCTCTGGCCCCTTGCCCACAGCACGGCAGCCTTGGGGGGAAGCAGCCCTGAAGCAGGGCATGACAGGAGCAAGGGAAAATCATGCCAGCTGCTC
Source organism: Mesoclemmys tuberculata (assembly GCA_007922155.1). Lineage (NCBI taxonomy): Eukaryota > Metazoa > Chordata > Testudines > Chelidae > Mesoclemmys > Mesoclemmys tuberculata. The sequence goes on from ML675652.1 coordinate 1,361,813, forward strand.
CAGCGGGGAGGAGGAGTTTTATCACAATACGAATAATCAACTACAGAGAAAAGTAGCCACTTCCACATAGCCTTGACATTATTCTCATACCAGGAGGGTGAGGCTGGCATGGCAGGGAGGGGAGCCGGGAGCACAGAAATGAGAGGGGGGACAGCCAGTGGAAAGAGCAATAGCGAGGGACAGCAAGGGAAGAGGGGAAGAGCAAGGGGCTGTGGGGCTGGTGGAGGGAAACCGGCAGAGAATGGAGACAGAGCCAAGCCGCCTGGACCATGGGGCAGTCTCCTCCATCACCGTGGCAATGGGAGAATGCACCTTCTCCTCATGGCAGCCAAGGGCATCCCCGTCCCTGCCCCAGCACATCATTCTGCCAGCACCCCCTGCCCCCCATTTGCACCAGCGGGGCCAGGGACCCCAAGGACTGGGAAGAATCTGCACTTTCTAGTCCGAGTCCCGGCACCCCCCAGGGCAACCAGCCAGTCCCAGGTGCGTGACCCTGAGGAGAAGAGGCTGCCAGGAGTACGGTCCCGGGGCAGCTGAACTGGGGCATTTTCAGGCATCTCTGATGCAGGGAAGGGGAAACCAAGAGAAGCAGCAAGTGCTGCCAGGGCAGGAGAGGGGGGGCGACACCCCAACCGCAAAGATGCTCCCGGGGGGGAGCTGTGCAGTACACAGACCCTGCCCAGCACAGTGTGCGGTCCAGAGATAGCCCAGTGACCCTCACCTGGGGATCTCAAAGCACAGTCCTCAAGCAACAGAGCAGCCCTGGGATACAGGTACCATGTTATCCCCATTTCAGAGCTAAGGAAACTGAGGCACAGAGCAGGGCAGGAGCTAGCTCCAGGTCACCCAGTATGTCCAGGCCACAGGGATAGAAGCCATCCATTGTTAACGACCTGGAAGGGGGGCTGAGCAAAGGGGGCAGGGGAGAGAACACATCAAGTTACTGAGGAGAGTGAAGACTGCAGGGGTGCCATCAGCGTGGAGACGGGGTTCCATCTGGTTCCGCCCCACACCCCTCCAAACACCCTCCAAGGGGACGTGGCAGAGAGATGGGGGATCAGAGATGGATAGCGAGATCCTCCTACCCCAAGAAACACTCGGGCCAGTTCATGCTAAGAGGAGACGGATGGGAGGCAGGGGAAGGGAACGGGGCATCCAGGTCACCCAGGAGTGACGGGCGGGGTGCCTGGATCCTGGCGTGAGGGTCTCTGCCTTGTGAGATGCAGGTGCTCAGACTAGGTGATCATAATGGTCCCCTCCCGGCCTTCACATCTGTGCATTTACCTTCCCCCTGCTGTGCCCCCATGGCCAGGGACAAGGGCCTGGATTAGCCTGCAGAATTCCCTGCCACCAGGTCCTGCTGGGGTCGGGGCTCAGCAGGGCCAAGGAGAGCCCCTCCCTGCCCGGGGCTAGGAAGAAACTTCCCCTGGCCAGTTCTTCCAATGGTGCCCACTAGAGGGTACCCGGTCCCGTCCTCCAAGGTAGCTGGAACCAGCCCTGGTCCCACCCAGTGGGGTAACCACCAGGCCAGCGAGATACTGGCAGATGGTCTGGAGAAGAGCTGGAGAGAAGGGACATCCACGCTGGGGGGCGGGGTGATGGCCATTCCCGCAGTGCAAACCCCAAGGATGGAGCAGAACCGGCCAGGCGACGAGCGGGTACGACGGACTCATGCCCAGGAAGTGAGCTGGCATTTAGCCCCAGGAGAGGGACTTGGGTTTTTCCAATTTGAGTGTCTATGATTCTCCAGCCACTAGACCCCACTCCCGCCCCAGTGCCGCAGATGGAACCCAGGAGCCCGAGATCCCATTCCAGCCAGCGCCAGACACCTCCCAGCAACCTCCTGCTTTGCTATGCTTTGAATACTCCAGTGTGCCTATTCCTTCCTCGGAGGGGTGTCAGGCGGAGCGTGCCCCCCCTCACCCCAGGGCGGCAGAGAAGCCCAAGCACAAACTCCCTGCCTCACCCAGTGCCGTGGCAGGAAACACCCCCCGCAGCGCTCCCTCTTCCTATAACTCCGTGCGCCCCCCACACCCTATTGTTTCTCCTCCCAGACCCAGCACGCCCACTGCCCCAGAACAAAGCTGGCTGCCGGCCTCACCCCTTGCCCAGGCGACTGGCACAGGCGGCACATTATGACTCAGCAGGAGGAAATGAACCCAGGGTGCAGTCCGTATTCCCACCCACGGACACGTGAGAGGCAGAAATGTCACCAGCTCACACAGCCCGAGATCCAGAATTCGCCGGGTGCCACTTGGACCTGGCATAGGCCACCCCGCGGGCGGTTACACCAACAATCATAACGAAGGGGTATGGCGTGACTATGTCCCCTTCTGCTGGGGTACAGCCTGGCCCCGGGGCACCCCCTGCCTACAGACAGGCCTGGATCCCCTCAGCGAGGTCACCTGAGGGCTTCCCACACAGTTGCTCATCACCATGCCCCTGGCGCTGCAATGTGGGTCAATCAGGAGGGTGGAGCTATACGGAACAATTAGCCGGTCCTGACCCAACTACTTCCCCTTGTTGCTAGCATCATGCTGACCTGTGGAACTCACTGCCACAGGATTCCAGCAGGCAGATCGTTCAGACACAGCAGCACAGTCAGCTGAGCTGGGCTCTGAAACTCTGCTTTGTACATGTTTCAGCCCAAACGCCTTCAGCCCCCAGCCCTGTCAGGGGCACTATTCCATTCATCTCAGGGACTTAGCAGGACAGAGCTGTTATCCCCATGTGTGCAATGGGGAAATCGAGGCACAGAGAAGCTGCGTGACTGGCTTGAGTTCACACAGAATCTGTGGCAGAGCTGCGACCTGATCCCAGGTCTCCTGGGGCCAAGCCCCGGGGCCATCCATCTCCCCAATAATCTTTGCAACAAACCGGAGCGACAGATATCCTCAGTGAATCCCTTGCTCCGCCGGAGTCTCAAAGGCTGGGGGAGATGTGGAAATAGGGTCAGGCAGAGCCTTTCCCGGGCACTGATTGTAAAGGGCGTCTCGGTCTGTAACCCGGAGGCCAGTCAGCAGGGGCAAACCACGGCTTTCTCCTATGCCAAGCTCCTGGGCCAAGGGACAGCGTCCCTGCGCCCCCCGCCAGGTCAGGGAGTGGTCAGCAGGAATTGAGGTGGGACGAGACATCCCCCTGCCCCATCCAATCCGCCCCCTCCACGCCCACCCTGTGCACCGAGCTGGGAGCTCCGCTGCCAGGAACAGGCTGGTTTTGCAGTGGGAGGATAGCGGGTCTCAGAGGAGACAGCCCACCACGAGGTGAGGCCAAGTCAATGGCGGGGGCCCCATCCACAGCCCCGCCTGGCTCCAGCACGGTGAGAGCTACCCGGGCCCTGGCCCCACTGGGAGCCAGCAAGCGCCCGGGGGTTCCCCTGCTGTACCCCCCTTCTGGCGGGGAAGACGCAGCCCGCGTTGCTGCCAGAGAGGAAGGGGGCAGGATGGCAAAGGTGGCAGGCGCCGGGGGGAGTGCTAAGGAGCGGGTCCCTGGCGCCTCTCCCCCGGTGGAAATCCAACCCGGCGGCGATCCAGATTGATCTGGGAGCTTTCCACCCCTCCCCGCTCCCACCTGCTCCCTGCCCAGCCCCAGAACCAAAACCCGCTTCCCGTCCCGGGGGAGCACAGGCTCCCCGGCCTCCAGTGGCTCTCAGAGGTGGACGGAAAAGGTTTACAGCTGATCCCTGGGCCGGGGCTCGGGAGGAAATCTTTGCACCCCGTCCAGACCGAGATGTCTGCCTCCGGGCTGCCAGCACTTTCATACGCAGGGACCCCAGCCATGGCTCCAGCACGGGGTGCCCACGCCCTAGTCACTCACCTAGCACAGCGGCCCGTCTCGCCCGAGCCCAGGCCTTCCCGTGCCTCAGTTTCCCGGTCTGTGAAATGGGGAGAACCCCTCCTGGCCTCTCAGTCGGAGCCCGCCAAGTGCCCCGTGGCCCCGGACGCTCTAGAGGCGCCCGGCATGGCGGGCGCAAGGGCCCCCAGGCAGGCTCCTAGGGGCCGGGCGGCCAGAGGAGCCCCCAGCTGGACCCTGGGGCGCGGGGACGCCCAGTCCCTCGGGGCCACGCGCCAGGGGCCCCGCGCCGCCTACCTCGCTCATGAGGCGGTCGGCGCCCGTGCTCTCCTCGTCCTTGAAGACGATGTCGGGGTTGTAGTTGGGAACCAGCTCCCGGAACCGCTCCGAGCGCCGCTCCAGCCGCCCCTCCGCCCGCCCGCTGGCCGCCAGCGCCTGCTCGGCCACGCCGGGCACCGACTGCTGGTAGCGCAGCGGCACCAGCGGCCGCCGGGCGTGTCGCCTGCGCCCCGGCGGGCCCCGGCCCGGCCCGCAGCCCCGGCCGGGCGGCAGCAGGACGCAGGCCAGGCAGAGC
>ML675652.1:1373222-1403222 GCA_007922155.1 Mesoclemmys tuberculata
CACACACACACACACACACACACACACACACACACACACACACACACCCCCCGCGTGGGAATGAACCCCCGCGCCCCTCCTCCGCCCAGATCTCCCAATTCATCCCAGCCGAGCAGAGGATGGAACTGATCTCACCGTCCCGTGAGCGGTGGGAATGGAACCCAGGAGACTTGCTCCATCCCCCGCCCAGCTCCCAACCCCCCCATCCCGATCCCCGCTCTTACCCAGCGCAATCCTCTGGCTCTGGATGGCCAGGAACTGCTCCCGCAGCAGCTCCACGTTCAGGTTCAGCCAGCACCAGGTGTTACCTGCAGAGGGAGAAGGGCCTGAGGGATGAATGAGAGGGGAAGGTACCTAGTGGAGAGGCTGGATCATGCTGATCCAGCACCCGCACCCCACACGCAGGCCCAGGATGTGGGGGGAAGGACACTCACTGGCAGAGATCTTGTGGGAGATGGCGGCTTCCTCGAACCGTGTGCACGTCAGCTGCTCGTCCAGATTTTCCAGCAGCTGCAAAGGAGGCCGGGGGGGTGCAGGGAGCAGAGGAGGCAGAGCCCACAAGGCCTGTTAGCCATCATGCATCTGGGAGAGCGAAACCCTGTCCCGCCCCCACGGAGGGTTGGGCCCATGGGCATCCCAAACCCTGGCAGCTTCCCCAGCACATGGGGAGAGACTGGAACGGCTGCGCCGGGGCTGACCGATAGGATGGGAGGGCTGCGAGCACCCCCACAACCCCATCAGGCACTGCAGCGGGGCACCACTTGGCGCCAACAAACAAGGGGTCAATCTCTCAGCTTAGCTCCCCCCGGCAGGGTGGGTGGGCAGGCACATGGGGCGCGGGCAGGCACGGACAGACTCCGAGGGAACAGGTCGCCTTACCCTGGGCTTGACCAGCAGCTTCCCGATGACGGTGAACATGCGTGAGAGGCCCACGGGAGTGCACACTGCGGGGGGCACAGAGCAAAGGAGCAGGGTGAGAACGGGCCTCACCCCACCCCTGCCAGCAGGGCAGCCCCCACAAGAACCCAGCGGGGCCAGGTTCCACCTGTGCAGCGGTTGCAGAGAGGGACAGACAGACGAACCAACCGTCCAACCTTCAGGGCTCTACCCAGAGCAGGAGAGGCAGCTCTGGGCAGTGACAACGGACCTCCCCGGCCCCCAGTTCCTTTCCTAACCCACACCAGGCTCGGCGAGCAGTGAGAGAAAGTCCCCTCCCGACGTAGGTACACGGCTTCCAACAGTAGCCGCTCCTGTTCCTGGCAATGAGTGTGGCAGGGGTCCTGGGGAGGGAATACAGCCCCCCAGGAACAGCCCAGCTAGAGAGCATGACACTGCACGTGGCAGGAACCGGGGCTGGCAGCTGCCCGTCAGGGAGAACCAGACACCACCCAAAAGGGACAGTTAAATAAAATCCACCAAGAGTTGATCTAGATGGGGGGCCCTCATGTCACAAGGGGGGGGAGCAGAGGGAGAGACTCCCCAGGGAGTCTGTCAGGCAGAATGGAGGGTCCCAGCCCGGCATTCCAACATAAGGCCAGTCTACTGCCCTGTGTTTGCTGGGAAGGGGGGGGGGGTGATAACCCAGCTTAGAACCCCACAGATTTCCCTTCCCCAGCCCCCAAAGAAATCAAACCATCAACTTACGCAGCAGCAGCACCACCCCGAAGAGCGAGATGCAGGAGTAGAGGTAGGGGAGGTAGTATTCCCACAGGTCTGTGGAGAGGAGAGGGTTAACGTTACACACCCAGGAGACTAGGGGGCTGGGCTCACAGGAGAGAGGTTCACCGCAGGGCCATGGGGGGGACAACACATTAACCCACACTCTGACGGCTTGTCAGACCCCAAAGCATCACAGCAAGAGGGGTGGGTACCAGTCACCCTACTTTACAGACAGGGAAACTGAGGCGGTGGCAGAGCAGAGATTTGCCCCCCTCCTAACAAGCCACTGGCAGAGACGAAAATTCAACCCACGAATTGAGGCCCTAACCACTGATGCACACAGCCCTGAAAGAACCCAGAGTCCTGACCCTCCGTCCGAGACCCCGCAACACCCCCTCCCACCATCCCCTCTCCACCCTGCCGCCACCCCACCCCCTGCATGGCCCCACACTGAGCGGGGATGGGGGCAGCTCCCATACCCCTGGACACTCACCGTAGAGCGATTCCCAGCTGGCTGCGTCGTTGCCCACGATGGCCGATGCCACCCAGACCATGCCCAGGACCAACAGGGTCAGCAGCAACAGCACCACAAAGGTCTCGTAGACCCTGGCCATGATGCCCTGGGGGGGAGAGAGTTTACCGCAGCGCTCGTGGCACTGGGAGGGGGGCTTGTGAGGAGGGGGAGTAGGGAGGAGACGGGGCCGGGCAGCAGGTACCTTCTTGGATCCCGCGAAGCCCTCGGACTCGGTGAAGAAGTAAGCGAAGGGCATGAGGAAGACGAGGGAGAGGTTGGAGAAGAGGAAGACCAGATTCCACAGGCCTGGAGAGCGACAGGCAGGTTAGCCTGGGGCACGACCTGCCCCCCCAGCACGCAGCCCTGCAGGACCAACCTCAATCCCTCGGCCCGCACCCCCCGTCCCCTCCCGGAAGCCAGGGTGAACACAGTCCCCCCGGGAACAGCCCAGAGCCGCCCTCCCGCAGCAGAGCAGAGCAAAGCAGCCCTTTCTGGCAGGGCAGGCCAGCAGCGCCCGGGGCCCGGCGGCGGGCGCTCACCGTGGATCAGCGAGCCGTTCAGCCACTGGATGTAGTAGTTCTGCGGGAAGAGGAGCAGCACCTCGTTGCTGAGGATGGAGAAGGGCAGCAGGAGCACGGCGCCCAGCGAGACGGCCAGCGTGAAGGTGCACATCCCCAGCCTGTGGGGGAGGGGAGAATTAGTGGGGCAGGAGACACGCATCCAGCCCATTCCTGCCCCAGCCTGGGAGGGGACCTGGGTGTCGGAGAGACCTCAGCCTGGGCTAGGACTGGAGTGTGAGCAGGCAGCACCCTGGGGCGAGCGCTGGCCACGCCTCACCCGTGAGCCCAGACGTCAGGTGGCATGAGTTTAGTGGGGTCTCAGCGTGCAGAGCAGCTCGGTTAGACTCAAACAGGCATGTGCCTAGGGGAGAGAGACTCTAGCCACTAACCGCCACTCCCAGAGCTAGGGAGAGAACCCAGGAGTCCGGATCCCCACTCCTCGCTCTAGCCGCTAGGTTCCATTCCCACTGCAGAGCCTGCAATCAGTCCTCAAACCAGCCCAGTCCCAGCATGCTGGGAAGTTGGGGGGGGGGCACACACGTCAATACAGGAAGGGACAAAGGACAGCCAGGAACTTACGCAATTCTGTTGACAGCTGCATCCTGATCGTCATCAACTGCAGAGAGAGGGGGAGAAATCCTGTCAGACCCGACTCCCATCACCTCCGCTGAGACCCTCGTGCTAATTACACCCCGTGGGACAGCACCCTGGGGCAGCTTTGGCCAAGAGCTGCAACAAGGCTTTGGGAGCGACAGGTGGTTTCATGGCTCAGGAGACCTGCCCCCAGCTCTGCAAGTGACTCCATGCAAGGTCCAGGGCAGAGCCCCTTCACGCCTCTGCCCCCAGCTGTGCCATGGGGGGGAGGGGAGGGGCCTCCCTGTGTCAGCAGGAGTCCCAGGGGCTGCCAGAACACACAGGACAGCCGTGTGTCCCAGACAGATCCTTTGCTGCCCTGCAGCTGGACGTCCCGGTGCAGGGACAGGGCCAAGAGCGCTGGTACCAGAACTATTCAGTCAATATTATGTGTTGTTTTTAAGAGAATCTGTATGCTAAAGGGAACCGTTTTCCCCAGTATCTCTGTATGAACGGCCTCAAAAGCTTTGTGCAGGCTTTTGTTCTCGGTGCACACGGTGTTTTGCGGAAGTCTGACAACAAGAAGCAACTGATAGAATTGTTGCTAAAAACTCGGCATGCATTTCAACAGCCTTGGAGCACAAGTGCCGACTGCCTGGGGATGGAAACGTTAGGCTGAGACAAGGCAAAGTGATTTTGGGGAGTTGTGTGCCCATGGTAACAACCTGAGGGGTTACATGACACCCTCCCTAATCTTTAGCTAACATTCGTTCATTAATAAGTCTGGCTAACGGGGATTATTTGACGTCTCATTAGTAAACCTGACCCCCAGAGGGGCGTCGACAATCACGGTCCCAGACAAATGGGGAAAAGCGTGAGAGGGAAATCAAGCAAGTCAATTTCCACTTGCCCACACACGGTCAGTGGGCCCTCCCACAAGCCCAGGTGTCTCCAAAGGCAGGCTCCCATGTGCTGTGCCTGGAGGTTGCCTGACACCCCAGGGCCCTGTGCGCAGAGACCTCCTGGTAACAGCCGAACTGGGCAGCAACACAGGAGTGTGTGGGGGGGGTCAGCTCTGTCAAGCACAGCACAGCCCGCCCCCCCCCCCCGATCCCCTGGAAGCATCCTGGGCTTGGATTTCATGGAATCAACAAACCCATTGAGAGATGGGCCAAGGCTGCTGTTAGCTGAGCAATGGGGAAGACAGACCCGCCCGCAGCTCAGCTCTGCCTTCGCGCCCACTAGCTCTGATCCGTATTCAGGTCACACGTGTCTCGGTTTCCCCCTGCTCCCTGGCCAGCCTCGCATGTTCACAACCCAGTTCCAGGCATTGCAGAGAGTCCAGCTAGCCCTGCAGCACCCGGAGGGAAGTCATGTGCAAGGGGCTCCCATTGGTGTGGAGCACGGCACACGCCTTAACACACGAGGCACAGCCACGGGCATCAATGCATCCAGGACATGCCAGCGCGTCACCCACCAGCGCCACGCGCACCTTGCAGCGTGGGCATCCTAGCAGCTGAGCTGCTCCCCGGGGAGGAGAGCTTCCACTCAGAGACGCAGGACAGACGTGTCCCCCTTCCCCACTGCTCCCCCACCCCGAATCGTGTTCGCACGCCCTCCTGGCTCCGGCTGCACCACCCCAGCTCACAGGCTGTGGGGCAGCCCGGCTAAAGGAGCTGGCCAGCACGCAGCCTCCTCCAGGGTGAGGAGGGCCTCAGGGTCGGCCTTCGGTAAGACGCCTGCTCAGGGAGGACACTGAAGCTGGGTCAGGCGGAGAGGTGTCGGGTGGCTCTCTCCGGCCATGGCACTGCCTCGTGGGACCCGGTGTTTTGGCCCCGTCTCCCGCCCTGGGCTCGCCGCACTTAGCAACTGAACCAGAAAAGGCTCGGGGGACACTGCTCTCCAAGCCCAGTTCCCTGTTGACGGGGGGGGGGGTTGCCCATGGCAACCGATGCTGCAGCAACGGGACAGCAACACAGCAGCGATGTAAACAAAGAAGGACCCTCTGGAGCGGGCTGGGCCCCCCCCCCCGGGGATGCACAAATAGACACAGCCAAGCTGCTGCAGGCAGGTCAGGCCCTGGCTTGGGGGGGGGGCGGGGGCGCTAGGAGCTGGCATTCCACAAACGCTCTCCCTCCAGGGAGCGTGGGCCACAGGGATCGCACCAGGTCCTTCCCAAGCCAGCAGCTGAACCCCGCTCGGCCTCCCCCCAGCCCCTAGAGTCCCCCCACCCAGCGGAGCCCTGCATCTCTCTCCCGGGTTCCATCCTGCCAGGGCCAACTAGCTGGCATTGCCCCATGCCCAGGCAAGGGAGCTAGTCCCCCCCGCAACCCAGCAACGGGCTCCTCCATCAGCAAGGCGCCGGCGTAAGATGGGAGGTCAGGGCACATCAGGCAACCAGATCCCAGGAGTGCAGCCATGGGGCAGAGCCAGGCCCCCGCCCCGTGCAGGGAGAGGGTCACCAGAGATGGGGCAGGGCCGGGCAGGCCGTTACCTGTGGCGAAGTCCGCATGCTTCTTGAAGTGAGTTATGACCACATGGCACAGGATGTACAGGCTGGCGAAGAGCAGCGTGCAGATCTGCAGGTAGGGAGGGAAGGACACACGGGTCAGAGCCCGCCTGGGCAGTTGGATCCCTCCCTTCCCCAATCCATACCCCCCCGCCGCCCCCCAATCCACCCCCAGATTTCCTATCTAAGCCCTGAAGAGCAGCTGCCTCCCCTCCCGGTGTGCCCTCTGCCAAGAGCGGCTAGTGCTGGGTGTTTTGCAGGACAGCAGCCCCTAATCTGCCCTCCACATGATGCCCAGCATTAGACTGCTGCTGGATTGCGGGGGGTGGGGGGGTTGGGGGAAGAAGGAAGAGAAAACAATTTCTATACAGGTTTCTTCCTGACCCCATCCCTGCTGGAAATCGGAGGCCCTGAAGCATGAAGGCCCTTGTGGATTTAGCTCCTAATCTGTGTCACTGGGGGCTGTGTAACCACGATACTGCAACTGGGCTGGCAGGCCAGACACTCAGGCCCACTGTGGATGTGCCTCCTCACTGGGTCCACACCAGGCCAGGCCAGAAAACAGCTACCATCTGACGGCTGACATGAAACATGTTCTGTGGGCCCCAGCTCAGTTCCCAGAGGGCGAGAGATGGCAACATATAACGCCCTGGCTCTGTCATTTGCCCCTTCTCGGGGGATTCAGAGACCCCCAGGGCCATGAGTGGGGGAGCTGGCTATGTGCACACGGGGGGCCTGGGCTCTCAATCCAGCTGGTCCCCAGCGGCAGAGCCATGGCAGTGATTGGAAGGAAGCTGACACAGTCCCCCATGGAGCTGCGGGTAGCACCAGCGCAGCGGGAACACAGCTCCCCCACCCCGAGCCACGCTCCGAGGTCCAACCAAGCAGGCTACGTTTTAAGAACTCAAGGACCTTTGCTCCACCAGAGCGCGTCAGACGGGCCAGGCACAAAGGTTGCTCTGAACCCACTGGCTTGATTGAAGCCGCAGCCGTCACCTTTTCCCTTTCCCACCTCCCAGCTCACCCCTGGCCCTCCAGTCTCTTTCTGAGCCCTGTTCCTAGGAGCACCGACTGTCTGGGCTAGCCGAGAGAGCGCTGGCAGACGCCCACTGGGCTCTAGACCATGCCCTGGCAGGCTAAGAGACTGCTTAGACCCAGCACAGCCCAACCTGCTCCAGAAACAGCAGGCCCAACTGGCAATCCAGCCCCTCCTACAGCCGCCAGGCTTGGCACAGGGGGTTTAAACCCCAGTTACAGACTTGCCCAATTGCCTCTAAGAGCCGAGCAGATGGAGAAAACCCAGGTCGGGTCCCAATGAGGCTGGTTCTGCTTCCCTGGGCAATGGAAATACCCAGGGCAGAGAGGCTGAAGTGGCATTTTAATGCCAACGAGCTGGGATCGGCAGCTCAGACATTCCAGTCAGGAGCTGGGGCAGCAGCCAGCCATGCAGTCATTCAGGTTTGGGTGGTTTAAGTTTCAGGCTCTCTAAGAACCGGCCTGGTTAACCCTTCGCAGCGCTGCCGCCTCTGGGCACACCCCGACCGCTGAGGTCAGCTTTGGAAGCTGCTGGGTGCCAGCTGGTGCCTCTAGCGGGGGGCAGCCAAGGGAAGGCCCATCCCTAGGCAGGATCCTTCGGACACAGGGATTCAGAAATTAAAGGGTGACCAGTTCAGCACATGCCAAGGGAACAGATGAATCACACAATACAGAATTAGCCAGCGGAACTCACTGCCACAGGATGTTGTTGAAGACAAGAATTTAGCAGGATTCAGAAGGGGATTGGACAGTTACATGGGTAACAAGACTATCCAGTTTTAGACCAATGGCTCCACTCCCACTGTGGGAAGGGACAAGAGGGTCTGCGCTGCTTCATGCAGCTAGAGCCTGGGCACGGCACAGCTCCCGAGGGAAGCAGCAGGGCCAAGGATCCAGCTGGCAGGGAAGGGTTTGTATCCCATGCAGGGAAATGGGGCTACAGGGGCCCAGCTGGGCCTCAGCTTCCTGGCCCGGCCCCCCATCCCGGTCCATGGATCTGCTACACTGGGCCCATTTGTGAGGCTCTCTTCCCTGAGAGGACAGCTGCTGTCCAGGTTCCCCTTCCACCCCAGTGGAGAGCCAAGCTCAGCCCACCCCCCCTCTGCTGTAAACAGAAGCAAGGAGGCTCCCAGCCCCGCTCTCAACGGGAAGCGGCAAGCCCAGCTCCGCAGCTCACACCCCAACGATCCCCACTCTTCTGGCCCCCGGAGGCGGGAGGGGGTCATACTATCGTAGCGAGAGTGAGCGAGCACAACCAATGGGGGCAAAGGCCAGCAGCCTGGCACGGCGGGGTGGGGGAGACGCTGCTCCCGGGAGGGGGGTGGGGGAGCAGACACCGAACAGCAGTGACCTGAACTCCAAGCCCCACCTCCCCTCCCCAGCGCCTCTGCGCCCCCCGGGAAGGTAATGCTCGATGTGGCTCTCTTTGTACCCCAACCTGCAGACGTGGACACCCCACGCCCCAAGGGCCAGTCCTGCTTCTGGACCACACACAGCTCCTTCCTTCTGGTGCAGGCCATGCCGGTCCATAGCCGTCCTGCACACGCCTCGCCCTCCGCGGCTGGTAGAGGGCGCGGGATAGGAGACCCCGGTTCCAGCTTCGAAGCCCAGAGACAGCATGGGAGGAAAGGCATTAACAGGCCCTCTGTGGCAAGAGCAACCGGGAAGCAGGGAAATAAAAGCGGTTTGCAAATCTACAGATGCATCATCCATCACTACCCAGTCACCTGCCCCCAATGGCTTTGCACCCCAGGTGGCGATGGAGCCAGCGGGAGTCCTTGATGTTTGACAGGGCCAGAGAGGTGTGAAGCCTTAGCATGAGTGAAAGGCGATGCCGGCTGTCCAGAAGCATCAGCGCCCAGACACCGCACCCAAGGCCACAAGGGCTCCTCCTCTGCCCCCATCCAGCGAGCAAAGACCCTTGTGCAAAGCCGCTGAATGTTTGGGGGGATCAGTGTGTCCCCCACCCTCTCTGCTAAATGAGCTTCCCAGTCCCTGGCTTACGAGAGCCCTGGGAGAAAGGACTCAGTTGTTCCACTCCGTGCGTAGCTCCTGTGTTCCCAGAAGGGCTAGCTCCCCCGGCACCGATGCAGCAAGTCTTACGCAAGACACAGCGTGCTCAGGGGAAGCCTGGAAGGTCAAATAGCTCCACGCTGGCTGCGTTGAGCAAAGGCGTTTCTGCTGCCCCAGCAACAGAGCCAGGCAAGGCTCTGCTCAGGGGGAGCAAAGGCTGAGAGTGGGTCCCAGACTCCGACTTCCCTCACCCCACTGACACGGCCCCAGGCCAGCGTGAATAGTAGCCATGCTCCTTCCTCCAGGGGCCTCTCTGCAGCCACAGCCTCTTCTCATCCCCCTCCCGGGGCAGGAGAGCAGCGTCCCCATCCCCTTCACACACGGGGACTGACTCCACCAAGGTAACAGGATGAGTCAGTGGCAGAGGTGGGAAACTGAGCCCCGGTGGCCTGACGCCCGCTGCCCTGCTCATTCCTGACCCACCCTGCAGGTACACGGAGGAATTCAGGCCCCAGGGCTGATGTGTTGGTGGAGTCACAAATTGTCCACTCTCGGGTCAAACTCTGCCCTCAGCAACGCCTGCGCAAACCCCCAGCCAGGCCACCACCTGCAACCACGAGCCTTGCCTGGGCCCTCCGTGACCAGCACAAGCCAGAGAGATGCCACCCCAGGCTTCACCCACCCTGCCCCTCCCAGCACCCCACACTCCCTGCATGCTGCCATGGCAACCATCTCCAGCCAGGACCCCTCACCTTGTCAAGGCCCTTCCGGCGCCCCTGTGCTCAGACCCCCGGGCAAAGGCGGATTGTGGCTATAAAGGGATATTCCCACAGAGGCAAAGCCAAGACGCAGAGAGCGCCCAGGGTCAGACCTTGCCCTGCACCGGCAAATCTGCCCTGCCACAGGCTGATCAAACGGGCGTGGGGGGAGTTATTATGGGGTGGGGCTCCACATCTCCCATCCCCCCCCCCCCCCCGACTCCACTAACGGACGTGCCCTCCACGGCATCTGGCTCCTGCCCCAAGCACCACATCCAACAGCCAGCCATCAACACCCCCCTTCGGGGGGGACCCACGATGGACAGGAGCCAGGTGATCTAGTGGCTATAGCAAGAGTGAGGGAGCCAGGACTCCTGAGTTCTGTTCCCCAGACTGGGAGCGTGGCCTAGGCGTTACAGGAGAGGAGACACACCGAGCCATGCTGACCTCCCAGTCCAACAGGGACAGCTCAGGCGTTGCCAGGTGCAGATAGACCCGTGGGAGAACAGGCTGGGGAATTCTTTAGACCTGAGCCCTTTAGCTGATGTTGGGTTGGTTTTTCCTGCTGAATTAACAACTCCTTTCCCCCCCCAGCCAGCCACCAGTGCAGGGCTGCCAGGCCATGTCCCATCAAGCCCAGCATCTCCGGCAGAGCTAGCAGTGTGGGGCTCCCTCAGGGGCAGGGTTTATGGCCCCACCTCTAAGCCACAACGACCAGGTTGGGGGTGAGAGGGGGAAGTTGGTTACAAATGCAACCCCCCCCATACACACACACCCCCACACAGAGCAGCGTGACTAAAAACCTGGTTCAGCTCAACAGTGGAGCTGGGAACAAGCGAGCTGAACTGCAGCCCTGAACTGCCCGGCCACAGCTCGGGGTCAGTCCCAGGCACATTGCAAGACTGAGCCTGGGGATAACAGCACCTGCTGGCTGGAACCTAGTCCCCCTGCCCACCCCCCATAGCTAGTCTCACAGCATGGTCACGACCCAAGTCAAGGGGCTGCTGACACTGGCAGAGGAAGGACAGAAACCCCATAGCCCGGCTGACGCTGGAGTCACGGTGCGCTGGATAGGAGACAGGTGCCAATGGGTTCTGGCTTTTTTTTTTTTTGCACCTTCGACACTAGAGCCCTGCTGGCAATAAAGTAGACCCCTGGGAGTCCGATTTGAGGAAGGGGGATCCTGCAGGGAGCCTCAGCCAGTTGGTTTGGGAATTTTATCTTGCCGAAAAATAAACCCTGGGCACCAGCCGGACGAGCACATCTCCAAGCTGATGCTGCCTCCCTGTCCTCTGGAGAGGGACTGCTCTGTGGAGCTGCACTGGTTACACTGAGGAGGGGAGGGAGAATTCTTTGGCCTAGATATTTTAGGGTACCAGGGACCATAGCCCATGAAAGTCACCCTCAGTGCATCCACGCTCAATGCCCAGCGAATGCTCTTGACTACACAGATCACCGTCGTTCCTACCGCACTTTAAACCCCTGCAAAGAGGCTTGAGTCCCTTTGGACAAAGGTCACAAATAGCCAACACACAGAGGCCCACAGGGCAGGGTTGCATGCCTGGAGAGCGAGGCAAGAATCTCTCTCAACCTGCCAATCCCCTCCAAATACCTTGTCACACAGAGGAGCCAGGTGGCTGCCTCTGGGCAGAGGCCCGTCCCTAGAAAATGAGTTGCTCACGCGATCACCCCTTTCTAGCGGAAGCCAGGACACAGAGCTGCGGCGGGCATCGGGGGCCACAACATGGCCCTCAGCCAATGTCTCGCCACAGAACTCTGATCTCGAGAGCCCCTGCCCCAGAGCACAGCCAGGTCCTTACTGCCACGGGGCCAACCTGAGGCTTCGACACAGGTGTCAACCACAAGTGGCTCCCCTGATTCCACCACAGGACAGTCCTCGGCCGGGGAAAATGGCTGTGAAGGCTCACTAAGGGCCTATCTTTAAAGGCAGCTGTTCAGGATGCCTCCAACTGAGATAAGCAGGGTGTGCGGAGACGGAGGGGCGGCCAGCACAGAGAGCTGTCACAGAAGAGCAAGACACCCACAGCCCGGGTCACCACCCCAGGCGGGTGCCCCAGGGGAGACCCGCACTGGGCACGGAACGCAGATGTCCGGAGTCTCACCTAGCTGCTGCTTTGATGCTGCTACCGCTCCAAAGGCTGGCCCTCCACTTTCATCCTTGGGGGCAGGGGGTGGAAACAGGGGCTCAGGCGGGCAGCTTCACCCGGTGGCCTCTAGACCCTGGCAACCCTGCGCTGCATTTCGGCACAGCCGGCGCACGCCAGGCTGCGGGCGAAGGGAATCCAGGCGCTGCCTGCCGCCCTGTGCCAAGCGCCAAAGGAGCACGGCTTCAGGGGTCCCGTGGCAGGGCTGAACGGCTCCGTGGGGGGGGGGTTGCTCTGTCTTTCTTGCTCCATCTCTGAGCCAGGTGCCAGGCGCTTCCCGCCCCGGAGGGCAGCCCCGCTCCCCCCCACCGGACAACCGAACCAGGGGCAGGGATGGGGGGCGCGGGACAAGGGGGGGCTAGCAGCTGCCCGCACCCCCCGTGCTGCCCCGCCCGCGGGGCTCGACCAAGGGGGCGAGGGCGCTGCCGGGAACGCTCAGGCCCTACAGCCCCCTGCTCGTGCCCGGGCTGTGCCCCCGCTACTCACGAGACACTCCCGGACCCGCTCGTGGAACAGCTGCTCCCGCAGCCCCAGCACGTCGTGCTCCGCCGGCTCCATTCTCCGCCCCGCATGGCTGGGGCTCGGCGGCGGCGGCCCCTTTAAGGCAGCGATCGGCGCCGGTTACACTGTAGCCGCGGGGGCACCGCCGCGTTCCGCTCTTAAAGGGGCCCGCACCGCCCGCGCCGCCCGCAGCAGCCGGCCAGGCACGACCGGGGGGGCGGGCTCACGCCTTCAATTCCAGCCACGGCGAGGGCTCATTGGCTGGAGGAGCGGGGACAGGCCGCTCCTCATTGGCTGGGCCTGGCGCGGCCCTCGATAGGCCGAGCTCGCCGCTCCGCCCCCGCCGGAGGCCCGCCCCCGGGCCCCGTCGTCATCACTCAGCTGCAAACCGGGGGGCGGCCCGTGCTTGGCTCCTAGCCCGGGAGAGCCGGGCTCGAAGCAATGCGCTGGCCCCTGCTTCCTGCGGGACCACGGGGGAGTCACTCGGACTGCTGTGCCTCAGTTTCCCCATGTAGGGGGCTGATGGCTCACATCACGATTCCTCCACTCCCCCTCCACCTCTGGGAAGAAGAGGACACCCCTGGTGACCCTCGTGACCATCTGCAAGAAGGGGGACACCTCTGACTGCGGCTCAGACCCTAGCCTGTATCCTCCCGAGCCACCTTCCTCCCGTCGCCGAGGAGATCCTCCCCAAAACCCAGTGCGGCTTCCGCCCGTCCCGGGGCACTGCGCCCATGGTCTTCGTTGCCAGGCAGATCTGAGAAAAATGTCGGGAGCAAATCAAGATCTGTTCCCCAGCTTCATGGACCTGACCGAGGCCTTCGATTCCTTAAATCATGACGCTCTGGGGATCGTCCTCCAACACCTTGGCTGCCCCGGATGTTTGTCACCATGCTGAGACTCCCACGGATCTTGACAGTCATCTCTCCCAACGGGCTACCATCAACAAAGGAGTCCAACACCGGGTCCACTGCACCAGTGCCAGCTTCAAGCTGCAACGTCTCTGAAAACGGAGCCCTTCAGAAGTCACCGAAGGTCCTGGTTCATAAGGCTGTCGTGCTGACCACCCTCATCTATGGCAGCGAAACCTGGACTGTCTATCGCTGCCATATTAAGAACTTGGAGAGCTTCCACCAGCAGCGCTTGCGCCCAACCTTGGAGATCAAACGGGAGGACCAGCGCGAGCATCCTCCATGAAGCTGTGCCCACCAGCATTGAAGCCTTGCTCTTGAGAAATCAACTGAGATGGATGGGCTAGTGCGTTTGGATGCCTGAGAACTGCCTCCCTCACCAGGCTCTTTTCTCCCAGCTCTGTGTTGGCCAACGCTCAAAGGGCAGCCAAAGGAAACGGTACAAAGACACGCTCAAGGTCACCCTCAAGCATCAATACCAATGACTGGGAGGAGCAAGCTGCTGACCGCTTGGCATGGCGCCACCTGGTCCATCGAGGCACATGCCACTTCGAGGCCCGAAATACCCTGCCCCACTGCTGAAGAACGTGTGCATCCAGAATCAGGCTCCGCAGCCATCTGAAGACTCACCAAGCCTGACGGATGTCATCCTCCACTCGAGGGATTTGCTCCTGCCGCCAAACCATGGCATGACCACAGGTGTCCCCCAGCTCAGATACCAGGTTTCCCTAGACCCTCCTGGGCGGGTGTACAGCCCCTGAACTCCCCCAGGAGTCAATGAGCAGCCTATTTGGGTTATCATGGATGTTTCTTGCTCCAGGGATGAGTGCCTAGTAAATCAAAGGACAGATTCTGTAGCTTCCCTGATGCCCTCTGTGGGCAGATTTCACCGGTGGGAAAGAGGAGAGTCAATTTCAGGCTTTGGTCTAATTTGGTAACAAAAATAAAGGATTCTTAGGTGTTGGCTTTGGGGAAGGGGAGGGTATTGCTTTGAACCTAAAGTCATAATGGGATGTAGTAATGAATACAACAGGGCACTAAAGCGTATCAAAGATCCAGGAGCCTAGAGTACAGCTAGTGCTAAGGTGTGAAATTTGACTCTACCCTTCAGAACCCATGGGTGAGGGAGCTTGGTTCTGCTCTAGATGGCTGTCCAGGGCGTTAATCTGGCCCCATTCTGGGGTGGCCGCATTCTGGGGTTTCCTCAGGAACTGAAATTGTGGGGTGGGGGTGGGGGGGGCGAATTTACAGAGCAGGGCTGGGAAATGACTGAATTGGCACTCTATTTTATAACTAGTCTCATAATATTCGGTGCTTTGCTTAAAGCCCCAGCTGCTGGGGCCAAGTCATGGAGAGAAGAACCTTGGCTTTAACTAAAAAAGGCTTCTGCGCAGCCATCAAAGCTAGAAGCTAAGCTTGAAAATATCAACTCTTAACAGCTACAACACCAAAAGGCAAATCAAAAGACCCCAGCAGTTATTACAGTCCTCGAGACTTAAGACAACCTCATGCTGGGGGCGGGCGAAGGGGGGAAAGGAGAGACTATTGATTTTTGAATATAGTATTAGGAACTTTACGTTACTCCTTAAAAAAAGCAAAGTTGGGGAGAAAAAATAAACCCCAGAAACTTAAAACCAGATAGCACGTCTAGAATATTAGTAAGGGCCCATGTTATATAATGCATAATGTCACTTAACTGCAGGGGCACCAGGCCCAGAGAGCACATCGTTATATAATGCAGGGTAAGCACACAGGGCCTGCAACATCCTGTTTTCATTCTCTGCTGACCGGTCAGAGCTGCCGCATTTCCCAGGGCAGAGCTCACCCTGTCAGGCGTTCATCCAAGCCTGCCGTTCCCCTGGAAAGAGCCATGTGCAAATAGCCCCATCTGCAGGCCAAGGAAGAGTTAGAAAAGCAGCAATTACTGACAGAGGTTTCAGCACTGGGCTGGTCCTGGGATATTAGAGAGAGAAGGTGTGTGAGGGACAGGACCAACTTCTGAGGTGAGAGATAAGCTTTTGAGCTTGCACTGAGCTCATCCTTCGATTTTCTGTGTATGTTCAAAAGCTTGTCTCCCTCCCCCCAAAGTTGGTCCTGTAAAAGATATCCCCTCACCCACCTACTCACACTTACAAGAACGAGACGCATGATAATTGGATTTAATGTCATTGTTACCGAACTAATTCTCACACAACAGAATTATTTATTGTGTGTACTGAGCTGCACGAGGGAGCCCCACTCTTGGCCCAGGGTCCGGCGCTGTACACACACAGTCCCTGCCCCAGAGAGCACATCTAAGTAAAACTCAAAACATTCCCACATGCACACTGGCCAGTTCTGTGCAGATCCCTTCACTCAATTTCTCTCTGCTCCAAATCCCAGTACCCGTTTCTTCCCCACACCCTCATCTTTGCTTTCAGATCTCTTAACTCCCTCTGCATGTGTTCCTGCTATCCCACAGGTTGCACTGCACTCTTGCTTCTCTGGCCTCAAACACATACCTCCTTTCCTTCCCAACCCCTCACTTCAGAAGAGCAGCACTTCTTCCAGGACCATTATATGCCATGATGTAACAGCCACTGTAATCTGTCTGAAGCAGACTAATATTTCCAGGCAGAGAACATGGGATCCTACATGTACAAGAACCCACATGCAGACAGTGCTCACTGAATTCCCCCAAGAGGTGATACTTCGTAGTAGTGGGAATAATAGCAGATTAGGGCTTGAAGGGACCCCAGGAGGTCATCTAGGCCAACCCCCTGCTCAAAGCAGGACCAGCCCCAACTAAATCATTCCACCAGGGCGTTATCAAGCTGGGCCTTAAAAACGTCTAAGGATGGAGATTCCACCACCTCCCTAGGCACCCCAGTGCTTCACCACCCTCCTAGGGAAAAAGTTTTTCCCAGTATCCAACCTAGACCAACCCCACTGCAACTTGAGACCATTTCTCTCAGTTTTGTGATCTACCACCACTGAGAACAGTCTAGCTCTATCTTTCCTGGAACCCCCTTCAGGTAGTTAAAGGCAGCTATCAAATCCCCCCTCATTCTTCTCTTCTGCAGACTAATCAAGCCTAGTTCTCTCAGTCTCTCATAAGTCTTGTGCTCCAGCCCCCTAATCATTTTCATTGCCTTCCACTGGACTCTCCAATTTATCCACATCCTTTCTGTAGTGGTGGTGGGGAGGGCCAAAACTGGACACAATACTCCAAATGCAGCCTTACCAGTGCTGGATAGAGGGGAATAATCACTTCCCTCAATCTGCTGGCAATGCTCTTACTAATGCAGCCCAATATGCCATTAGCCTTCTTGGCAACCAGGACACGCTGCTGACTCATATCCAGCTTCTTGTCCTCTGTAACCCACAGATCCTTTTCTGCAGAACTGCGGCCTAGCCTGTCGGTCCCAACTCTGTAGCCGTGCATGGGATTCTTCCATCCTAAGTGGAGGACTCTGCACTTGTCCTTGTTGAACCTCATCAGGCTTTTTTGGCCCAATCCTCCAATTTGTCTAGGTCACTCTATATCCTATTCCTACCCTTCCACATATCTACCACTCCCCCCAGCTTAGTATCATCTGCAAATTTGCTGAGGGTGCAATCTACCCCATTCTCCAGATCATTAATGAAGATGTTGAACAAAACTGGCCACAGCACAGACCCCTGGGACGCTCCATCGTGACCAGCTGCCAACTGGACATCAAGCTGTTGATCACTACCTGTTGGGCCCGATGATCTATCCAGCTTTCTATCCATTTTATAGTCCATTCATCCAACCCATACTACTTTAACTTGCTGATAAGAATACCGTGGGAGACAGTAACAAAAGCTGTGCTAAAGTCAAGGTATATCACGTCCATCGCTTTCCCCACATCCAGAGCCAGTCACCTCATCATAGAAGGCAATCAGGTTAGTCAGGCATGACTTGCTCTTGGTGAATGCATGCTGACTGTTCCTGATCACCTTCCCCTCCTCCAGCTGCTGCAAAATGTCAGGACTCGTCCCACCACACGCTAACCCTGCAAACATCAGCTGCATAACCAGGTATAGTCAGCTGACTCACACCCCCTCCAGCACACACCGTCAGCATTGCTGAATGGTCACGTGCTGTATAGATTATAAAACATTTTATAGTGGTTTTCATGTTACAGCCGCCTTTTAAAATGTATTTACACCACAGTTCGCTCCCAGGGCATATTTTTTTAAACAGTTATTCCATTTCCAGGACAGTGTGTACACAATTAATGTTTTTAAATATTTTGGAATACTGGTGAGATGAAAATATGATTCCCTAACTACCTGCGCCCTTTCTGCTTGGGAGCCAAGGCCTGCCCCAGTATTTAAAAAAAATACAGCACATGGGGGATGGTTAGCCCCCTCGCTTGTGTGTTTTTAACTAAGAGAGATAGCAACACAGCTGGATGGAGCCCTAGGTGACCGTAGACAAGAGCAAGGTTTTGGCATCTATCCACATTAGGGACATTTCCACCAATCCAGCTCCACTAGTGCTTGCTCCACGAAGTTACCAGCATGCATCGCACTTCAACATAAACAGAACTACACAGGTGCAGGGTTCACTAATGCAGACTGGCCCTAGGACTTCCACTAGTCTCTCTGTAAGCCTGAGGTCTTACAAGCTGTACCAAGAATCTGTGCAATACACAAGAGGAGGAGTTTGCCTTACAGAAGGTAGCTAATGTAGATGATCAGGGAAGGAAGGAGGGGTTGCAGCAGCATGGAATAGCAATGACACAAAGATACCCCTTGCCTTTCCGATAGTGTGTGACGCACCAGTTAGAAGAGCGCTTCTGGCTCTCCCGGCCATCTTGGCAGAAAGCAGAGCGGAGCAGTGCAGGGCTGACGAGCCCCTGCATAATCCTGGGAGTGGCCCCGTGCCCCTGTGCAGCTCAGGGATTCCCATGCACGCTCCAGCCCCTCTTGTACCAGCTGGTTGGAGGTGGGATAAGATGCTCTGGAGAACAAGGGGCAAGAAAGCCTGGCAGGCAGTTATAGAATCAACTGCCCCCAGGGGACGCCACCATTTTCAGTGCCACCTGGTGACACCCATCATTGTAGATGTGATTTCACACTTGCAGGTTGTAAAAGTCCACCCTGTGCCATCTTTGTTCTTTGGAGAAGTTATTTGCTGTTGGCCGCCGCAGGCAGAGCCGCTCAGGGCCACTTAGAAGGCAAACAGAGACGCTGAACTGTGAATCTCTAGGCCTGATTACATCACAGCAGCTCAGTACGAGGACAACCAAGGCAGGCTTTAGTCTTTGTACCCCAGCACCTTTTGCTCCATGCCCGTCTACCTCCTGCCTGAAGAGGTAGAAATTGTAATGGTCTTTACACCATGGGTCAGCTGTCATGACGCCTAGAACCAACTTTTTCCACAAACTGGCTTATTCAGAATGCAGCTGGAACTTTGTTCTGCGGGGCCATTGCATGTGCTGAATGCCTGAAGCCTGCTTTAAGAGTACCTTACACCTGAGCTTTCAATACATGGATCTGTGAAACCTGTAATGAGCTGTTGGTCTCAAATCGGGCTTCTATTACAAGTGGACCTGACTAGCTCACTTACACATACACCACGATCCAGCAGATCGTCAGTTGCCTAGCAAATTTTAGCTTTCAAAGAGGAATGTTCCACCCTGTCTTATGCCACTATTCAGTAAAGGAAGGCCCGTTCCATTGCCTCGTTCACAAGGTGTGCATTAGTTTGACTAAACATGGTCTTCGACTCCATGTTCTCAGCTTGCCAGGCACAGCAGCTTGAAAGCAGGGAGATAGCCACTTGAGCCAATGGTTGAAGCTATTTCTGACAGAAGTAGCCCCCAGCCCCTCCTTTACCATCCATGCTTGTTTTAAGCACTGAGGAAGAGCTCCAGTTGGTCTGCGTAAGGCAATGAATAGATTCCCATTCCCATAGTGGAGTGAGGAGCAGAAGGTGCTCAAGGGAAGGACAGAGGCATTAGGGAAGGAACAGTCTTCCAGCTTCAGACTGGCCAAAGGTGTTCACCGCAGCTGGGAACTGATCTAGGTGCTGAACCCCACATGCACTCTGGGACACAGGAGCTATCTGAATTAGACACCTGGCAAACTTTTTTAAAGCCTTTTATTTCACAGACATGATATGTTTACAAAGAAATGGAAAACAGACATGATCGTATTTTGAAACAGTGGGCAGAACTAGTGAAATTGCTGCACTCCTGAAAGTCTCCTTCATACCACTGTGGTACCGTCCAACACTTCCCTAGTTAACAATTAAGCTAAGTGTTTTAAACTGAAGTTTCGTGGACACAGGACATGCTGCTGGGATTTAAGAGGGTTGATCTATTCCTCCCCTTCCTCTTCACCCTCCCCTTCCACAGAATCCACACCAACCTCTTCGTAATCTTTCTCCAGGGCAGCCATGTCTTCCCGAGCCTCCGAGAACTCG
Organism: Mesoclemmys tuberculata; assembly: GCA_007922155.1. Classification (NCBI taxonomy): domain Eukaryota; kingdom Metazoa; phylum Chordata; order Testudines; family Chelidae; genus Mesoclemmys; species Mesoclemmys tuberculata. Next base: position 1,392,857 of record ML675652.1, read on the forward strand.
CCTTCCTCCATCCCCTCCCCAACGTACCAGTGAACAAAGGCACGCTTGGCATACATCAGGTCGAACTTGTGGTCCAGACGTGCCCAGGCCTCAGCAATGGCTGTGGTGTTGCTCAGCATGCACACCGCCCGCTGCACCTTGGCCAGGTCACCGCCCGGAACCACAGTGGGAGGCTGGTAGTTGATACCAACCTTGAAACCAGTTGGGCACCAGTCCACAAACTGGATGCTACGCTTGGTCTTGATGGTGGCAATAGCAGCATTGACATCTTTGGGAACCACGTCCCCACGGTACAATAGGCAGCAGGCCATGTACTTGCCGTGGCGAGGGTCACATTTCACCATCTGGTTGGCTGGCTCAAAGCAAGCATTTGTGATCTCTGCCACAGAAAGCTGCTCATGGTAAGCTTTCTCAGCAGAGATGACTGGGGCATAGGTGGCCAGAGGGAAGTGGATACGTGGGTAGGGTACCAGGTTGGTCTGGAACTCGGTAAGATCTACGTTCAGGGCACCATCAAAGCGCAGAGAGGCAGTGATGGAGGACACAATCTGGCTAATAAGGCGGTTCAGATTGGTGTAGGTCGGGCGCTCGATGTCCAGGTTCCTGCGGCAGATGTCGTAGATGGCCTCGTTGTCTACCATGAAGGCGCAGTCCGAGTGCTCCAGGGTGGTGTGGGTGGTCAGGATGGAGTTGTAGGGCTCCACCACAGCGGTGGAGACCTGAGGAGCTGGGTAGATGGAGAACTCCAGCTTGGACTTCTTGCCGTAGTCAACAGAGAGACGCTCCATCAGCAGGGAGGTGAACCCAGAACCAGTGCCACCACCAAAGCTGTGGAAGACCAGGAAACCCTGGAGACCAGTGCACTGGTCAGCCTATGCAAAATGGGAAAGAAAAGCAAGAGGAATTTAGTACAAGTTGTGCTGCAGACACAGGCTATGTAGAATGAGAGGAAGAGCATGGTCTCCCATCCACACCGCAGACAATTTTCTTCCAAATTTAAGATTTTACTGTAGATCAGATGCCTGAATTCAGAGCTTGAGGTTGGAGACCAAGAACCTACTCCCTTCACCTGCATCTGTAGGACAGGCTCTCGTCAGTCCCCAGTAAGTTAAATGCGCTGTACATCTGTCCCTTTTATGCTAGGATGCAGAAAGCACCAGACAGCCTGGCTCTGATGAGAGATCCACCCAATACTGAGCCATCCACACTTACTGAACCGATAGTCATCTCTCCTAGATGGGGCTGTGTCAGGAGGGCACAGGTCAGCCTCTCCCGCCAAGTTACCTGTATACTGAGGTAGTGTCACACTTTGCTCATGTGTTCCCCATAAGGCTTCATGGGCCCAGACATTTGAGCATCTGTTGCAACTCTAGACAGCCATGACAAAGGGAGAGGGTGTCAGCCACGCTGCTGGCTCCACCAGATATCTTGTCCCTTACTTATTATTTGTATTCCATAGCACATAATGAGCCCCAGTCCTGGACTGGGCCCTCATTGTGCTAGGTGCTGTACAGACAGCACCAAAAGATGGCCAGTCCCAAAGAGCTCACCATCTAAGTAGTGCACATGTCCCATTTCTCCAGATAGGGAAGGGGCACTGTGACCCGCCTGCCGCCGCTTGGGCAGGATTTGGGCTTTCAGCAAGTATCGGACTCTGACTTTCCCAGTGGTTGGAATCATTTCAGAGGGGGTCTCATAGGAAAACTGTCCAGGTGCAGAGAAGAGGGACAATCCCAGACTTTAACCCTCCAAGAAAGCCAAACCAGCTGCTGGAGGATAAGTGAGGTTCTCTAGACTCTTCTGGTTTGGCAGCTGCTCCCGCAAGCATGACCAGAGGGAGGGTGTGACAGATTCCAGATTTCTCCCATCCCCACCACAAACCAGTAGAGACACAGAATGAAACGCCTCAGGTCAGCCGCACTCACCAGCTTGCGGATCCTGTCCAGGACCAGGTCGATGATTTCCTTCCCAATGGTGTAGTGCCCACGGGCATAGTTGTTGGCAGCATCCTCCTTGCCCGTGATCAGCTGCTCAGGGTGGAAGAGCTGGCGGTAGGTCCCAGTGCGCACTTCATCTGGGGGAGGGAAGAAACGCGGGCATGAGGCACATTCCCCCTTCCCCTGGAGATCACAGGAACACGAACCAGGCTCAGGACTGGGCCCCAAGGAGCCTGGAACTCACCTATGACTGTTGGCTCCAAGTCCACAAAGACGGCCCTGGGGACGTGCTTGCCAGCACCCGTCTCGCTGAAGAAGGTGTTGAAGGAGTCGTCTCCTCCGCCGATGGTCTTGTCACTGGGCATCTGGCCATCAGGCTGGATCCCATGTTCCAGGCAGTAGAGCTCCCAGCAGGCATTGCCGATCTGGACACCAGCCTGGCCCACGTGGATAGAGATACACTCACGCTGCGGAAGGGAGGGAACCAGTTAGTGACATGACTTCATTGTAACCAGTGTCTCTACCATGTCCCTAAACCATTACTCCCAGGTACCTCATTGCTCTGGATTAGACCGTGCTCTGTGGGACAAGGATGCAGTGTCCATCTATGGTACTCCAGCGACACACAAGGGTAACAGGGTGGTGTGGTCCTTCCAACGGACAGGCACTGGATGCAAGGGGAACCAAGTTCTATTCCGAGTCCCCCCCCCCACCGAGTCCCAAACACTGTGCCTTGTTTTCTCCAGTCACAAGCCAGGAATAGTACTGTTCATTCACCTTCAATGTCTACAGATGAGAGTCCCCATTACAGTGCTTCTGGTATCAGGGCCTTTTGTCCCAATCTCCAGTAGCGTGTGGTCAACGCTCCAGAGAGAGATTTTTTGAGTCACAGCATGGCCTCTGAATTTCTGGGTTCACGAAGGAGTAAGTTTTGGATCTGTAGTTGTTAGTGAATTAGTCTCTAGCCAGATTTCCTGCACTTTAGAACAGATGTCCTATGACACACATTGGGATTAGATTACTGTTTCGCACTGAGATTCTGTTTTGTATGTGCCCCCTCTATCTCTTCGCACCTGCCCCTCCACTGGCTTAGGGAAGAAATTTCACTATTAGCTAAATAAAGCAAGCTACATTTCATGGTGGGATCACATTTTTCACAGCACAGGAAGGATAGTCTTAGTCAGAGGAGGAGGAAATATGCAATGGAGTTTTCCACCCTGTGATCTAGTGGGAAAAAAATGAATAAACTATTTAGTATAAAGCAGCAACTGTGCTGTCGGTAGCCAGCATCTGAGTGGTTTAGCAGCAATCACACCACTTGCATGCAAGCCATCAGCTGACTGCCTCCCCTCCACCCCCAAAACATAGAGCTGATGCAGTCAGCTTCCACATCGGCAAAGCAGAAGGGACTAAGCAAATTCTTCCTCTTCCTACACACAGATTTACCCTCTCCAGGAACATCTGCCACCAGTTGGCCCATTCCTAGGATTATCCTAGGCCTAGATCTAGATTTAGCCTACATCCCTCCCACTTACAATCCACTTACATTCCTCACACCCCCCCACCCCACCCTTCCTGAACACACCACCTGCTCCAACACATTTCTATCTCCTCTGCACAGAATCCACAGGGACAGATGGCACTTGTGTCACACACCACTGCCCCTTTTGGAGCTGAGCCCACCGCAGACAGGGAATTACAGCTTTTGCGGCATCCAGTGAGAACCCCAAAGGCGGCACTGCGCGTTTCCCCTGGAACAAGCAGGAGGCATGGTCCCACAGGGGCGCTGGAACCAGGTGCAAAAGTGGGGGTGCCGCGATCAAACCCTACCCCCTGGCGAGGACGGAACCACCCACGCCAAGCCCGCGGCACCGCTAGCTCCAGCGGGCACGCAATGCACCCACCGGCCCTTTCTTTTTCGTGCAAGCGTTGCAGCCGGAGGGGGGATGGATGTTAGCAAGAGATGCAAGGAAGGGCCCCCCCGGAACCCAGGAACGGGGGGGGGGTTTCGGCCCCCCGACGGGTTTTTTTGCCCCAGGGGGGCCGGGCCCGTTTCCCCCGGCGCGGGGGGGGGGGTTTTTCCCCCCCCCCTCTGCGGGGAGCGACGGGGGGGGGGGCGCCGTGCAAGGGGGGGGCAGCAATCAGGGCAGCGCCCTGCAAGGGGGCGCGTGCGGAGGCGGCCCATGGAGCATTCCCGGGGGGAGGCACAGAGATGGGGGGGGCGAGCCGTGGGGGGGAGGGGGCCATGCCCGTGCAGCCGAGGCTCAACACGTGACTTTTTAACCCCCCCCGCAGGGCCTGGCTGGCGATGCGCGGCCCCCCCCGCGAGCCCGGCTCCCGCGCGCGGGAAAAGCAACGGCCGGCGGGAGGCAGCCGCCAATGGGAGCCGCGCGCGCGCCCCGCCGCCGGCGTTTGGCGCCAACGCAGCCCCCCGCCCCTCCCCCGCCCGCAGCCTCGCTCCCACCCCGCGCCCCTCCCCCGCTCACCATGCTGCGGGGCGGGGCGGGCGGGCGCAGGCAGCGGGGCCGTTACTTCTCCCGACAAGCGAAGAGTCGCTGGAAGTAACCGAGTGGGGCGGGCGGGCGCCGGCGGCGGCTTTTCTACCCGCTCCCCGGGGGGGGCGGGGCCGGGCCGCGCGCGTCAGCGCCGAGCCCGGCCCCCATTGGCGGGCGGGCCCGTCCGTCTGCGTGAGCTCATAAGCCGGGGGCGGGACTCCCCGGTGTGGCTGGGAGCAGCGCCTGGGGGGGGGCCCCCAGCAAGCCCCTCCCCCACCTCGCCAAGCAGGGTTCAGGGGCGAGCCCCCCCATTGCGTCATGGGGGCAGGAGCCCAGGCCAGCCCCCCGCACGTGCCCTGGCTGGGGGGCCCCCCAGAGAGGCTGCAGCTCACCCCAGAGCCGGGGGGTCTGAGCTGGGGCACCCCCCCTCGAGGGTGAGCCAGGCAGCGGCGCTAGGCCGAGGCCCCCCCGGGCAAAGGGGCTCCCAGCCCCCCACACTTTGTGCCTGCACCCCTGGACCTCAGGGCTAGGGGCCCCCCCCAGGTCTGGCCGTGCCGCTCTCGGGGCGGGGGGCGGCCTGGGGTCCTTTCGCTCCCACGCCGCCTCTGGGTACAGGGCAGAGCCCCGCGGCAGCTGGCTGGCCCCCAGGTTGCAGAGCAGCCCCCCAAGGTGGGCACCCCACTCCCTGTCCAGCCCCCTGTGAATGCCAACAGCGGGGGCTGCATTTCTGGCCAGGCACTGGCTATTTGTCACGGCTGGCGCGTTCCCGGCTGGGCGGGAGCTCCGGGGCTGGATGGCACGCTCTGCGGACCGTTCTCTCCCGGCTGCATTTTTTAAACCTGTGGTTTTCAAAATTTTTTCATTTGCAGACCCCGGACAAATTTCACGGGGCGGTGCAGACCCCTCTGGAAACCTTAGGCCGTCGGCAGACCCCAGGGCTCCACAGTCCCCAGGCTGAAACCCACTGTTCTCTGGTAAGGCCCACCTTTCGCACCCCCCTTTGCCTAGGGCTCTGACCACAGGATGAAAACCCCTGTTTTAAACAAACACAGAAGGCCTCTTTAATTAGAGGGCAGAGTGGGCTGGTTTTTTAAATAGATCACTGCAAGTTTTGCGGATGCTGCTGGCTCCTTGCAGGGCTGGGCTCCATGTGGGGGAGGACTGGAGAGGACAAATGTCTGGCAGCTGCAAGGGGCTTTTCTGCACATTTGGTTTTCAAGTAACTCACTTTCAAATGGAGCTGAAGCGCCAACTCCAGACCCCCGCACCCTCCATGCCAGTACAGTTTTAGTGTAACCAGACAAAAATGCAACTTTGGAAGCTTCTGTAAAGATCCTAGATACAAAATTGCAGCTGCTAAAGGATGAGGTGCTTTGTGATGCCTGCATATGATCCCAACCAGCCCGGCTGGCACAGGAAGCCTTTGTCCTAGGCTTTAAAATCAAACAAACGAAACTGCACCGTCATGTGCAGAGGATGAGACTGTCTGAAGAAGGGGAAGGGCAGCCGGGTCCAGAGCGAACGTGAAGCAGTTCCCGGATGCCATCAATAATGGAGTGAGCTGCAGAACTGTGTGTGGAGCTGAGCCAGGCCAGGCTGCCTGACTGGGACTGCAGTTCCAGGCTGCAGAGGAAAAATGCGGCAGCAGAGACAGGAATGGCTATGCCTGGCTCCCATGGGCAGGGCGGGGGAGCAAAGCAACGTGCCAAGAAACGTGCCTATGCAGGGCTGCTCGCTGCCCTAGGGCAGCGGGAGACTGGGTCTGGATTCACACCCATTTACTCCTGAGGGAATCTCTCCGGATTGACACCCCGGCCCCCTGGGCCAGAGGGGAAGCTGGCCTGGGGGAGAGGAAAGAGGAAACAGCACTTCTCCAAACAGTCTCCCTCCATGCCAGAGCAGCACCCACCACGCCCTGGACACTCGTGGCACTGCCCCTGTGGTGGGGGCATGCTGGAAGCAGGATGCCTCTAAAGGGACACCCCAAATCTTCTGTAAGCATCTGTCTGCAACACGGGACCCCCCCCAGTATCTAATGTATCCTTTCATCCTCCTGTCTCTCCCTCCCCCACTGTGCCTGTGTCTGGCTCCCCATGCAGAGCTCTGCTCTAGCCTCTGCCTTCTCTACTGCACCCCAGAGGAGCCTCGCACCTTCCCCCCTTTTGTCTCTTTGGGGAGCCATGGCCCCAGTGTGGCAGGTTTGTTGTGCTCCTCTGCAAGACCTGCCCGGACAATGGCAGCAATCCTCCCCTTACCCCCCCGCTCCCCCCAGCATTGCTTTGATTCTCATTACCTTAGGTAAAGCACAGGCACCAGGGGGCATGGGGGGGAGGCATGGTGCAGTGCAAGGGGCGGGTTTCACTCTAAGTCCACCCAGAGGCCAAGGGACAAGAAGAGGGCATGGGGCTCTTCATCCCTTAACAACCTTAACCTGTGCTTGGCCTGACCCTTCCCATCTCTTGCCCTGCCCTGCCCGTCTCTGTCCACTCCCTCCCCAAACGGCATGAGAAGATGGGCACTGGTGAGGAACATACTGTGTGTGGTGCCCAAGCTGAGAGACGGGGGGGTTCTGTAGCCACCAAAAATAATAATCGAGTATTAAGAAAGGGCTCAGGCTCTAGTTTATTTATTCCCAAACCTGGACTTTTCTGGGACCAGAGAGGTGTGACTGAGCGGTGACAGTGCCAGGGATCTGACTTGACACTGCTGCCACTTACCGCCAGCCAGACACAGTGGGCGGGTTGTCAGGGATGGTCCAACACCACGGGAGCAGTGACCACTACGGCATGTATTGGCACCTCAGTGGTGCTGAGTGACCCCAGCGCTGCCATCACCAGGGCAGGGAGAAGAGCTGCGTGCTATTGTGTGTGGACATGTGGCGTGTTGCAAACATGACCGGTATCCGCAATGCCAGAATCCTGTAGCCTCCGTGAGGTTTTAGGAAGCAGGACCCAGCAGGGCAGACGTGGTCACTGGCTGATGGTTGCAATAGGCCTTTTTAAAAGCGGCAAGGCAAAGCCACAGTCTGCTGTTGCACCAGAGCCCGTTATCTATACCCCCCACCTAGAAAGGACCCCCTTCCTCAAAGCAAATAGAAGGAAGCCAAACAGCAGTTGGTGGGCTTTGCTCTGTACTGAAGATTGGCCCAACAGATGCAAAAAGCACCCTGTTCATTTGTAGGAGGGCCACACTCACCTGGAAAATGCTCTGAGGAGATCTAGGGCTACCAGTCTCTGCTTTCGTGACACAACTGTCTTTTCCCAGGAGGCCCACAAGCACAGTCTGAAAGAAAGGGAGATTGACTCTAGAAAGTGATTGTTCTGTTCATCTCAGCCTCTGAGCTTTGTTTCTTTACTTGGACGTGGGGCTCTGGATGGTCCCCATTTTAATCTCTTGGCCTCAAGGCCACATTTCGCAGCTGCCGTCCATCTGGCCTGATTGTCAATGCCACTCCTTAGTCGGCCAGAGGAGACACTGTTGAGCTATACCAAGCACTCCATACTCCTCCTACCCCCAGCCCCTGGAGACAAGACTGATGCCTCTGTGGCAATGACTTGGTCTTTGTTTTGTGGAGCTTTCTCTCAAGGTTATTAATAGATACGAGAACTTGCTTGGTACAGTAGCAGCAGGAGACTCATTGCAGATGTGCAATGCTCAGACTTTAAATGGAGCAGCAAGTCTTTGCAGCTAAAGAGAGGTTTGCTTTGGTAGAAGCCCTTATTGCTGCCTGTCATGCTACCTTCTAAAGGTTTGCAAAACAGACAACAGAAAGGAAACTATCTCCTTCCCTTTTTACGCAGAGTTTGAAGGGCTTTTTCTTTTCATCTTAACGCTCCGGCCTTGTCTACACAATGCTTTTTTCCTAAAATTTCACATTGTTGCTGCTACGTGTGGAGATGCATTTGATGATAGGCACGGGGAAGAATTTTAAGGGAAAAACAAGGCTAGAGCAGACACAGCCATAGCATCATGTGAATGTGTTTGGCTGGTGGTTTGGTAACATGCCAACATCCTTCCCTTCCCTTGCTGAGTCTGCAAATGGCTCCAGCTACATGGGTTCTTATTTTATATATATGTTTTGTACAATGAATAGAAAAAGTGGTAGGCCAAGAACAGCTGGAAAACCTCTGAGGTTTATAAAACAAAAATGGTCCGTTTTTTACTAGGGCAAAACTTTGGCTCCATTTCCTTTCTTCTTCTACCTCCACACTGAAAGGTGTTTTGATCTGATCTTTTACACTGCTAGTTCTAAATAATCCTATTTCCGGTTGTTTTTCTGAGTGGTTTATGAATAAGCTAACTGCTTCTTCACCACAGGCTGTGAAGAAGCTTCTGTTTTCACACAATGGTTGCTTCTACACCAGCAAAGCTTGAACTCCCTAGTTTGCGCGCCCTACCCCCCCACTGCTGGAGCACCACTGGTAGAGGTGAGAACTGTAGACAGAGTTCAGGTAAGCCCACGCATTTTTATCACTGTGCCATTATCTAACCATGCTCTTAGCTCCACTACAGCTTCGAGCATTGCTACCCCAGACTGAGTATTATAGATTCCATTTTTGCCTATGTAGACAAGACTTAGGAAAGCATCATTCACACAAAAGTATTACACATTCGAAAGCAAATTGTGGTTTTTACCTGCAAGCAAAAGCAAACTGTATGGAGTACACTAAAAATGGTTCAGTCCCTTATGCTGTCCTATGGTACAGGAAGAAGCCTATAGATTAAATCAATCAAAAATACTTATTATACATCATGTTGTTATTCTGTGGAACTCACTGCCACAGGAAATCAAATCAAATAATCAATGGATAGACTGTATAAAGGCCTGGATAATTGTCTGATCAACAACATTTGTGCTAAAACAAGGGTAATAGTAATTTCATATGTCAAGCTGTAAACTGATCACCTTCAGGAAACCTCAGCAGAGAGGGCAGTTGAGATGCACACTTGCTTTCATGTTTCATACATTTTTAAGACACTTGTTCAAGGTTCCTATAGCCAATTAACGCGAACCTATCAAAGATTAGACATTTGCAAGAATGAATGTGCCCTCAGTCTTGAGTAAGGAAGAGGTTGCTGCCACTGCCCTCCAAAAAGGCTTATTTGTCTCCATGCTCAGCCACTGGAGGACAGCGTAAGTGTGGCAGAACAGTGGGTCTCTGAAGCACAATTCCTGTGTTTGCATGAATCAGTAGTTTTAGACTCATGACAAATTACACCAGCAAAAAATTTGGCTCTTTATGTTTAATTGCATCTAGCATCTCTGCAAGCCTACGGTGGTCATCTTGTTGGACGAGGCGAGAATATACGACTGGCAGTGTGGGAGAAAGCCGGTTGTTAGTGTTTGTCATCCAGCTGTAATACTTATACTGATGTAACATTCAGAAGAGCGTCGGTGCTTTTAATACCTAAACCAAATACCCAGTCTCTACCCAGCCAACTTTTGATATTAAATGAGTATTAAAACATGCTAAGAACTCATTTACAAGCTGCTGTTGGTTCCCCTACACAAAGGAGAGCAGGCCATTACAAAATGCTATGTTCAAATCTGCATGCCTGAGTACAATTGATTCTTCTCAGGCTGAGAACACACAAACCATTGTGCTTGTTGGGTTAAGTACAATTCCCTGAGCCCATATTCATTGTAACTATATATGAGCTTTTCTTTGAGGCATGCCCAGTGTCTGCTGTTCTTTCTCCCCTCTCAGATTTCACCTTGTTTGACTCCCTTTTCATTATTTGTTCCACTTCTGGAGCTAATGAATAGCAAAGGTGGGACAATATGCTACTTAGCAGCCTTTTTTTTTATTCTTTCAAACAGAAAAGGGCTTTTTTGTGAGTGGTTCTCACCAGAAGTAGGGACTTTGCTTGCTAATCCTGCATTCTCCCCTTTAACTTTTTTCTTAGTTTGTCTTGCAGCGATGAGGTCTTTAG
>ML675652.1:1408222-1455137 GCA_007922155.1 Mesoclemmys tuberculata
ATTGTGAATACAGCCCCCCCAAGCCTACAAAACAAGGAGGGCCAGGCTTCTGCCACCAGTAGCCCCCCTTTGTTCTCATGGGGAAGCTGGCCATCTGGCTGCCAGCATCTCTGGTGTGTTGTGCACCCTCAGTGGGTGCTCAGTACCTGTAAGATCAGCCTCCAGACCACCACGATTACTTTTCTGTCCCCCAGTACAAGGCACCCTGCCTGCATGCACAGTTTGTTGTTCCGCCAAGAGAGCCTAGCCGCAGGGAATAATTAATGGAGCCGCTGCACCCAACCCAGGAACACCCGGCTCGACAGGCACAGCTGGGATAAAATTCTAACCATCCTCTGCCCAGAGCCTGCTGCGCTGAACCCTGACTGCTGGCGTCTGTGCTGACAGCAATGGCTTAACACAGACTGGTCTATTTCCAGCATGATCTCATTATACTGTTTGCCAATTTCCCTCCACTGACCTCAGCTGCGAACATGCCCACATGGGAATGAAGGCAACCAACAAAGTGGCTAGAACAAAAGTCCAACCTCAATTCACATGCGGAGAGTGAACATCTGTGGGCGTGAGGGAGAGAGGCAGGACGCCATTTCCCATTCCCCACAGTCTCTCTTGAGCATCCTTTAAATAGAATGTTAAAAATATGGTGGTTGCAAATCTCCCCCTCCCTTGACAAGGCAGTGGGGGTGCTGCCCAGGGAGCTAAAATCCAACCCTCATACAATGAACATGCCGTGAAAACAAAGAATAGATATGTGCATGCATGCGCAAATAGAATTGCTCTGAAGCATATTTATCTGCCAAGCCCATCCAGTGGTTCTCCCTGAAATAATCATTTTGGTCCCTTTGCCTGAGCCGCCCCCCTTTGTCTCCTCCGTCAGGCCCCCCCGCTTGCGCTAGCTATTCATAGAGACACAGCACTTGGGGGGCTTGGCTCATGCAGCCCCGCCTGATGCTGAAGAAGGACCCAAATGCTGTCCAGGCCCTGTCTGGGCAGAAAGCCCTTCTCTGGAGCGCCAGGGCATGGTCCCCTCCAGCCCCAGCTCCCCCCCCCCCGAGGAATGACCCACGCAGCCCCTCAGCAGCTCTCATGGGCAGGATTTTGGAGCTGGGACCCGGTGGCTTGTCACATCCGCCCCAGCAGCCCAGCTCATCCCACGGGTCTGGGTGCCGGGGGCTTGCTGTGGGTTCTGCCTCCCTGCAGCGTGGGATGGGCAAGGCAGCCCCGCTGGCTGCAGACAGCACCAGCTCCGCTGTGCCCAGAGGGACCTTTGGCAAGCCTCGTCAGCCGGCCAGCTCCCCAGGGCTCAGCCGCGTGCCCCAGCCCCACCCAGGGCTGCCAATTGCGGGCGGACGATTCCCAGGGGTTTCATCGCATGACAGACTCGCTGCTGGGGACGCCAGGACAGTCCTGGCGGGGCAGCAACCCCCCCGTTGAGCCAGGCACACGCTGGTGGGCGCCACCCCACCCACAGCACTGGAACTGGGGCGGGGGGGGGACGACAGCCGCGCCCCTGGCTTGGAGGGTGCCCACCATGCACAGGGGTTATCTCAGCCCCCCATCGCTCCAGCTGCACCCCCCACACCCCTTGGAGCCAGGAGCACCCCATGGGGGCAGCCCCCCTTGCATCCCCCCCGCCCCTCTGCTCCGGGCTGGAGGAAGAGCCGGGCCCCCCCGCCCGGCCGACGCGGCGGCGCTTACCATGCTGGCGGCGGCGGGGGTGGCGCTGCTTTCTTACCGCGCGACTCTTAGGAGGTCGCTGTAAGAGAACCTGGGGCGCGCGCGCCACCCCGGCTGCTATATAGCCCTCCCGTCACCATGGCGACGGGCCCGGGCCCTCCCGGTTGGTCCAGCCGCCCCGCTCTACCCGGGGAAAGCCGCGGCTGCCGCGCGCTGATTGGTGCGCAGCGCGGAGGGGATGAGGTAATGGTCTCGCCCCCCCTCCCCACCGCGCCCCGGCCAGTATCTGCAGACAAAGAGCAGCCGGGGCGGGGCGGGGCCGGGGAGCAGCCGGGGGGGGCTTTGCAGCGTCGCACCCACCCAGCCTGCAGCCCCAATCTGCAGTCACACCGAATCAGGCCCTGGTGGGAACCCGCCCCCAATTTAAACCGCCTGCATGGGGGAAGCGGCCCCTGGAGGGCTGAGGGCCTGGCGGGGGGCCACCCTGGGGGAGAGAGGAGCTGTCAAAGCCCGGGCCTGGCCCATGGGCTCCAGGGGGACCAGATATCCCAATTTTATAGGGAGAGTCCCGCTATCTGGGGCTTTGTCTGACAGGCGCCTGTCCCCCACCCCCCGCCTCACCCTGATTTTTCACACTTGCTGTCTGCTCACCCCACGAGGTTGGGGGCAGGACAGTCAAGGGCTGAGCCTGGGGTGAGGAGAGAAACTCGGGGCTGACAGGCCAGCCTCAGGGCTACTGGTGCAGGGGTCTTGGCTGGCAGGGGCCCCCCACCTGTGGGGCAATTGCAGGTCAGTAGAACAGGTGACCGGGGACCAGCCGCACTCCCTGTGCAAGGGACAGGATCCCAACTGCAAACTGAGAACCTCTCTCTGAAGCGCTGGCACTGCCCAAAGCCTGATTAATTCATGACTCTAGTGGGGAACCGGAAAGGGGGGGAGAACTGCCCTTGAGCCAAATCTGTTGTATTCACTACAGAGGGGTTTGGAGATGTGGGGCGGAGCACAGAAAGAGCTGCGTGCACCAGACCAGATCACCCTTTGAGCCCTGCACCCCATTTTCAGAAATGCGCCCATCCCATGGAACCCAGGGTTCAGGCCCAGGGCGGTCTGTGTCTGTCCCTGGGGCAGCTTTTGTGTGTTGGGGTTCACAGCAGGTTCAACCCTCAGCAACCAGCCGGGCTGGGACCAGCAAGTGGGCTGCAGCCCTGACCCCGCCTTCTGGATTTTGGTGCAAATCTCCCTCTTCCTGGAAAGGCTCCTTTGTACCAAGAGGGCATGCAGGAGTGGGACGCTGAATAGCTGGGGCACTACAACGCAGCGGGGGTATCTGCCAGCCCTGATCCCCACTTTTCCGCAGGGTGAGATCAGAGCCTCCACCTGCCCGCTCTTTCCCGGGTCTGCAGGCGCCTTTATACGCCCATTTCTGCAGGGCTGGCGAGGGAGGTGGAGGGGTGGGGAGAGGACAGGCAGCAGCTGCTGCAGGTGGAGCTGGCTGCTTTGCTGCAGGCTGGAGAGCAGCATTTTTAACCCCCCCCCCACTACCCCCAGCAAGAAATCCTAATGTTCTACGCATTTCCCGCTCTCTGCAGCCTTCTCTACATTCTGCTCCCATGTCTTTTTCATTAGTTTGGCACTTTTCTCCCCCCATTTCCCTCCTGTTCCATTTTTTTTGTAAATAATTCATCTCAGCTCCAGTCCCCTGACTATTTCTGGGCAATAACATCCGTGAATATTGGTCCCAAACCCTTGAGAACTGTCCCCCTGAGAATGACCAATACCTGCAACATTTGAGCACACAGAGACTCTACCTGGAGTGATTCCTGAATAATAGAAGCACAAAGAAGGCCTTTTAGACCCCATCCATCTTCCTAGCGGTGCATTATTGTTCCCTACGGTCCCCAGGGGCTGATGAGATACAAGGAGAATCCAGGATTCCAGAGGCACAACCAAACAAAGGAACATCTGCGGCTCATTGATTAATAGAGGGCCAAATCCTCCGCTGGTGCAAATTAACCTCAGTGGAGCTGCACTGATGTACACAAGCGGAGGACGTGGCTGAGGGAAGGGGTCCGTACCTGGCTTCACAATTTGGTCATTTTCAGGGCTGGGCTTTTTTTCATCAAGTTCATCTCTCCCCATGGAAACCTGGATGCTTTCAACTGGGATGTAGTGAAACAAATGGAAACGCCCTGCTGCCCTTGGCGCAGTCCGTGCTCTGCAGAGAGAGCTGTTGGGGCTCCTAGTTACACCAGGAGACAGCAAAATGCTACGTTGACAGTAGTTCATGGAACAACAGGCTGCTTACTGGGTACATATGTCTCACTGGGGGGAGAAGGGGGGAGTACAGGAAATTCAATTCCCTGTGGGGACCTCAGCTTCTCAGGGTCATGTCACTCCTGTTGTAAATGGGCTTTACATTTGTGCTTGGAGGAGCCCCGGCTGAAACATAATCGTCCATTTGAATACTCACCGAAATCAGTGACAGGCATGTGCTAGAGCACAGGAAATGTCTCTTGCTGGCTTTTCTTCCCTGGCTTCCTTCTATTTTAGTCGGCTCTCTGGCCTCAGCTGCAAGGGGGGGGGGGCGAGCCTCCGCAAGTGCCAATTTACACCTGTCGAGAATTTGTCCTGGTTCCAGCTATTTCTGTATCCGCACCAGTGAAAACAGCAGCTCCCCCGTCTTCACTAGGGGGGTGCACAGGGGCAGCTGCATCAGCGACTGTAACCTACCTTTATGATCTGGAGAGGAGGGGTGGGGCAGGGTGAGGGGAACGGGATGGAGGTAGTTGGGAGGGAGTATTGTTCAATGATGATTAAGGCATAGAACTGAGAATCAAGAGAGCTAGGTTCTGTTCCCTGTGCAAGGCACCATGGTGTCTCCTGGGGCAAGTTAATGAACCTCTCTGTGCCTCAGTTTCTCTATCTGCACAATGGCAGGTAATATAAAGACCCTCTTCCCAGGGGTACTGTAAGCCTTAATTCCTTACTGTCTGCAAAGTGTGTTAGGACCCTGGGTGGAAGATGCTCTCTAAGGGCAAAGCATTACAATCCCAAATAGTCCCTTCTTTGGGAAAAATCGAGGCATTTCAGCAGGCGGTTTCCTCCCTTCCCCCCTGCAAACCCACAGATCTCCAAGCCTTTGTGTGGCGCCTGGTTCCTCTGGCTCCGTGACCGCCTGGCTCTGGCAGTAGCTGTGCTGCTGGACTGTACAAGGAAACAGTCTGGGCCTTCCCAACAGCGACTTCTCCTCTCCTTGCAGTGTCCCAAGACCCTCCTTGTAGCTCGTGTTTCAGTCTCTGTCTCTGACTGCCTCATTTTCTTCTGGTCTGAGGAAACCAGCAAGAGACCGCAGGCCCATACACCCCCCTCAGGTCATCCACTGAAGCCAGCTAAGGAATTTGGCCCCCCTCTTTCAGCCTGGGTTTCAGGAGCTCCTTGCGCCACTCCTGCTGGGCGACAAGGCCCGGTGCTCGGCCCCTGGGTGCTCTCAGCGCAGCTTCCTCCCGCCTCCACCCCGAACCATCTGCTCTAACATGAGCTTGAGCAGCATGACGCGGCTTATCCCAGCTTAGGTCAGGCCAGCGCAGCATGTGTGCCTGGAAATAGACACCAAGAGTGGGCCAGGTGTGGGCTAACTGGGGTTTGATCCTGGTTCCATGCTGGAGCACCCCAGCTGGGCAGGGGTAGACAGCCGGCTCTTCGACCATTTCAGAGAAAGCTGGAACCCCCTGTGGTCCAGCCCTGCACACTCCGCTTCCCTCTCAGAACGTGCTGTGCGGGGCTGTTGTGTCTCTGGGGTGCCAAGTCCTGACTTTTCCAGTTGGGCTGGCTGTCCCAACAGGCTGGTGGTGGTGAAGTGTCTCTTCAGCTGCACAGTGACATCAGCCACATAGAGTAAATACGGGAGACAACACTGGCCTCTGAGCAGACTCAGAACCCAATTGCCTGGTGCCTCAGTTTCCCCATCTGCAGTATGGGGATTATAGCACTCGTTCATCTCCCAGGGAGCTGTGAGGCTGAATTCATTAAAGTCTGCAAAATGTCTTCAGATCCTGGGTGGAAGGTGCTAGGGCCAGGCAGAAGGTTGCTGTTACAGTGAGAGTTAAAGGCTCTGCTGATGCAGCCGAGAGATCAATGAAATATCCCCAGGAGCGGGGCCTGCGTGCTGCAGAATAAAATCCATGGCTCCATCCCAAGGACACAGGCGCCTCAGAGATGCTCGCTCTCTAATTAGGTATGTAAGACAGAGCTCTGCTCATCCGCTGCTAGGCAACGAGTTGTTCAGTTGCTAAGCGATGGAACAGGAATCCCTGGTGCCATTTGGTCTTCTTTAGCACCTTGTAAGTCACATGACTGTGCCCCAGGGAAAGCTGTCCTGAGAGGGGGAGAGAGAAATCCGGAGGGGTTGGGATAGGGAGAGAGGAGAAGAGAAAAGATCTGGAAGATAGAGACAGCTGGGGAAAGGGGGGAGGTGCCCAGTGAGAAAACAATTGTCCCCCCCTTGGTGGCTGACATTCAAATGTTAATAAGAAAGGCCGGATCCAGGGGGTTTCTTTTCTTTGCAGCAGGGGGGTCGCATTACTTCTAAAGACACATTCTTGGGAATGGGCCCGTTCCCAGTCTGAGGAAAAGATCCCAGACATGCTGAGGCTGCATTTCTTGGGGTTTCAGGAGCAAAAGCCCAGAGGCCTGGAGGAAAAAGAAGGAGACAAAATGAGGCTGCTGCAGCTCCTGGCCGGGTGGAGAGGTGGGTGTGGGATTTATGGCCCCCCCTTTCCTCCCAAATAAGCTCGATGGGATGATATCGCAGGTTAGAGACCCAATCTTAGGCTGCCGGAATACCTAGGCACAGACAGACAGATACCCATCATCACACACAGACAAAGCCACGACCATCAGTACAGGGACAGATACACTCAATCCTCTCCCCTCTGCACAGCCACATTCTCACACACACACGCAAATACAACCCCAATCCTCATGGCAGGTCAGCAGTGACTCAAGTGCAATGAGGTTGGGGGGTCTCAGTCCAGCTCCCGTTGCTCAGTTAGTGGTGACTGGCCCCTTTGCTGTCAGTCTCAGCAGAGCGGCCCAGGACTGAATGAGCCACAAGGATTGATCCCCTTTTCCCTGCTATTGGCGGGGCCTTCCTGAAATAGGCAGGGGCCATCTGGGTTGTACCTTTTCTGGGCATAAACCTAGAACTTGGGTTTCTCATTTACTGCCGCAGCCATGGAGGAGCCAGGCGGCGGGAAGATTCGTCACCCATCTGCAGCCTGGGGCTGGAGCGACACCCGTGACTAGGAGACAGCTCGGGCTCTGTGCCACTGGCACTGGATCCAGACTGGGGCACCCTGAGTTCCAGGCCTGCCTTCCATGACCTCAGAGCTCGGCTGCCAGCAGACGCTCGAGTCCTGGTGAAGCATCGTCCCTTCTGCCGCACGGGGGCTCCCCGTCCCAGGGCTCCCCTCCTTTGCCTTTGGCCTTGCAGGACAAAAACAACCGATGTTCTCACACTGGGGCCTCTGGCTCCTCCCGGGTCCCCACCATGCCACATCTGGTTCCACGTCCCTCCCTCTGTCCCTGAGCTCCTGCTCTGTGGCTCTCGGAGTTGGAGAGGCTGAACTGGGTGCCTGGGCCTCTGAAAGAGACTGAACTGAGCATGCAGGATCCTGGGTACCAGAGAGAAGCAGGGGTGGGCACATTCCCCTGGCCCCACTGTATCCCCAGACGTTCCCCTGGCTCCACCATGTCCCCTGGCCCCACTGTGTCCCCGGATGTTCCCTTTGGCCCCAGGTTCTCAGCATCTCCCCAAGAAAGAACAAGCTTCCTTTTTGCCTACATTTTGTGTACTGTTGGTAGCAACGAGGCAGCTCCCTAGCAACCGTTGCCTGGCCCCTCGGGCTGTTTGCAGGCGGCCGGGCAGCAAGGCAAAGACAAAACCCGCTTGGGGAAAGCATCCAGGGCCGTTAGAAGCCAGTTACCCCCAGCAGCCATTCAGCAAACAAACACACTGTACGGGCAGTGACCCAGCAAGGAAAGGCTGCTGCAGACAGAGGGGAACCCCAAACTCCAGCCATGGAGGGGGCCCCAAACCCCGGCAATCGCTCCAGAGTTCCACTTTCAGACCCTGGGGCAAGGCGCAGGGAGCAGTTGAGGCCGCAGGGGCAGTCATGCAGTGAGCTCGGGTCCAGCTGGAGCTGGGGAAGTGGTGTCTGGCTGGCTCAGGGGCTGGGACACTGAGCGTTTCACCGTAAATCTGGCCCAGACAGGGGGCCCAGAGCAAAGTGCCCCCCCTGCCCCCCGGCAGCTCGGCCCTGGCACGGTTGCGCACTGTGTGCGAAGTTCACTCAGCTGGGCACGCTGTTGGCCTGCACCGCGGCCTGGCTGCTGGGGTCATCCCTAGCCGTGGCGTTTCCAACCCGGGGAGCTGCTGGTGGCCAAGCTCCACCTTCTCCTGCTCCGGAATTCTTCTCAGGGGAGAGCTGCTGAGGCAGGAGCCAGAGCAGTGCGTGCAGAGAGGGGCTCGGGCCGGCAGATTTGGATGGGGTCTAAGTTTCTTGTTTGTTCCATTAGACAGAGGGACCCAGCTTCACACTCCCCTGTTTGGAGCTTGGCTTTAGGTTTGGGCTTCTCGTAAAAATCCTTTGTGGCTTTTAGTCTCATAACTGGAATAGTTAAAGCACCTTCAAATGGGGATTTCCAGAGCCCTGCCAATGCGGCTAGCTCTGGTGGGAAGATCCCAGAGGCCGGCATGGACCAAAACATTGTTTCCCTTCTCCCCAACGGGTGGGGGGGGCATCCTCTGTGAAGCTCTGCAAGGTGCAGCAAGGGCTCATTAGCATCCAGTGCGGGGGTGGGGGGCGCAAAGCTGCATCTCAGACCCACTCGGTGGGATCAGCTATTCCCTCCCACTTCATTTGCTGCTTTCAGGGCACCTCCCCCCCAGCTTCTTCCTGTTTCATGGAAGTCCCCCCACTGCTGTTCCCTGCACCCCCTGCCCCCACACCCACCCTGGGCCTGCAATACCAGCAGCTTTGTGTGGCAAGGGGGTAACTGGGGGGCCATGGAAAACAAGGGGGAATCCCACACAGACCCTCCCCCCAGAGAACAATGGAGGATTCCCCCAGCCCTGCTGGAGGACAGGGGACAGAGAACATCTCCAGAGCCGGCATGGGTTTGTGGAGGAAGTTAAGGGAACCATGGAGGGAGAGGAAGGTAAAATGGAGAAGTGGACCCCAGGCCTCACGCCCCAGGAAGGTGCCCGGTCTGAGCCACAATAAACGGGGATAGGTCCTGATTCCTTCGGGGAGGGGTCACTTCTCTCACAGGGACCCCTCCCTGAGAGAGCACAGAGATGTTTGCTCACTCCTATTCCTGCCATGCAGCCCTGGGCAGGGACAATCAATCAGCCCTGGCCTAGAGGAGGCGGGCGCCCTGTGGCTACAGGTCCCGAATCAACCTGCAAGGGGTAAACGAATGCCCCTGTGCATGTATTAAAGCCCAATACTGGGATTCTCCAGTCTCCCTCCGACCTAGAGGCCTGGGCTGGGGCTCTGCCCGTCTCCGGCTCAGCGATTCCTCTCTGGTTTTCCCACATCCAGATGTGCAGCTTCAAGAGCAATCACATTTTCCAGCTGCCGGATCCAGGACCCCACAGCTGGGCTGAGATTCCTGTCTCCCACATGCATATTCCAGGCCAGCCCCATGCACGCAGCCTCTGCACAGCCTCCCCTGAGGCGTCCCAGCCAGAAAGCATTTGCTGAAGATACCAGCACCGTCCAGCACCAGAGAGGTGTAGGCGGAGGCTGAGGGGGCCACTGGTCAATGTTGGCCCAAGATGGCAGAGCAGCTGTTCAGGATGCCAGCAGAGACTCACAAATCACACTGTGTTTAACCCCGTTTGTGGCCCAGCTGGTGTGCGCTTGTCTGGGTTCCCTTTCCCGCTGCCCGTGTGGACAGAAGAAAAGCAACGAAACATGTTATAACCACATAGCGGAACCACCAGAACACAGATCCCCCTCCTCGTGTTTATAGCATGGCCTGTGTCTGTCCACCTAGCTGGGAAAAATTGATAACAGAGCTGACCCCGCTGTGTTGAAATACAGTGATTGAAGGCCTGACTCTTGGTGCTAGCGTGGCCCTCGGCCCACTATCAGACACACTCATTGCTGCCGTTGGATTTTTATCCTCACAAACCTCTCAGTCAGGAAAGAGGATCCCCCCTGGATTGCTGGGAAACTGAGGCACAAGGCAGAACATGTGACGTGTCCAAGGTTGGGCAAGGGGTCTGGGACTGAGCAGGGAATTGAACCCTCCAGACTCCTAATCCAGGTCAGGGCCCCCCTGCCCACTAGGCCACCTCCTTTCTCCCCCCAGACACAGATGGCAAAGACCTATTAACCCTCATCAGAGCTAGGGCAGGCTGCAGTCCCTTGAGATGGAGGGGCCATGGATGGAGCGTGGGGCTTCAAAGTCAGGGACTCCTGGGTCCTAGGCCCAGCCCTGGTTTGCTGGGTAACGTCATGCCTCGGTTTTGCCTTCTGTCACAAGGGTTTTGCCTTCTGCCTGCCCTGCGGTGGGGATGGGGACGTGCTTTCAGATCCATGGCCAGAAGGGCAAACTGCACATGGGCTTAGTCAGATCTTCCCCACCCTTTTCATACGCAGCCTCTCGGGCCCAGCAGCTAATGGTCTCAAGACCCAGCAGGAAAAGCCGCGGGCTAGTGAGGGGAAAAGGGTTCTGCGGTCCAGGGCTAACGGGGCCGGAGAAGCAGGGGGAACAGACTCCGGTAGGTTGCACTTGGCAGGGTAAGTGCCGCTGACAGCTGCCCTGGCCTTCTGGGCTAATCTCACTGCAGAATTCTCCCAGACGGAATCAATGCAGAAAAGGACGGAGGACAGCGTAATTAGGGGAACACAGTGAGGAAACGCACGTCCGCAGTGAGACAGGCTCCAGGGAAGGAAGCTGCTTTGTGCCTCAGCAATCTGAGGGCCAGGCTGCTGCCGCCGGGCAGGCAGCACATGGATGGATCGCAGCAGAATGAGTCAAGCCTTTTGTCTCCGCAAACATGCACGTCTCCACCAAGGCAGATGGGACCCTTTGCGCCATTGCTCTGCTTTGTGGGTGAGGCTGCTTAGGGACCAGCCTGTGCTGCGGGTGCCTGGTGTCTGTATGTGGAGACGGATGCTTTAGAAAAGGGAGACTCCAACGCGCAGTTTCTGGGCATGCCGTGTCTAGCGCTATGTGACATGCCTGTGATTGTGACAGCGCCATTCTGGCTTGCTGTGATTAAGCTTTGCCAGGCCTTCCCTTCCAGGGCTAGCGCACCTGATCCAAATCCCACTGAAGTCAATTAAAAGACGACTCCTCCCCAGTGAGTTCCACAGGGCTGGATCAGGCTGGAGATAACTTGGCTAGGCAGGTCTCAGCCAAGGGAGCACATTTCTCATCACGCAGTCTGAGAAGCAAACGCGATTTGTTTGTTGCTGAGTCTAAAACAATGGCTGGTCTCCTTGGGACACCTTGTAAAAAATGCTTCAAGTGGATTTGACTGGGGGAAAAGCCTGAAAAGCACCACTGTGAGTAATAAATCCCCATTACAAGGCCATTCCTCACCACCTGAATATTTTCCAGTTACGAGCCAGACACCAACCAATGAAGCTGACAAGTCATTAACTGCCACGTGTTTTAGTCATTCCTCTGCTTCGCTTTAAAATCAGAGTATATCTGGCATGTTATCCCACAGGTCTGTGCTCTAGGGGGTGGTTCCTGAGTCCCTGTTCCACCTGAAACCCTTCTCCTGCGTATCATCCAGCCAGGCACCTATCCATTTAGCTACCCGCAGACAGACCCATCGGGCTATCTGCAGGCCATCTATAGCATGGCTTTGGCCAGCTCCACCCCAGATCGTGAAACGTGCTACAGCCACACTGGGAAATGCTCCTGCGCTTGACAGTGGTGGTCAACCAAGCTGGCTGGTTGCGTGGTTGAAGCTCCAGGAAAGGCCTGTGCCTCTCTTTAACCCCAGGGTGCTTTCAGTCTGGAGTTATCATCAAGCTCGCAAAGCAAGGTTTACAATGGAAAAGCAGAACCAGACCTGTCTTCTTTTAGGAGGAAGGCGGTCCAGTGGTTAGAGCAGATGACTGGCCATCAGGCGATCTACACTCTGGTCCCCGCTCTGCCACTGACTCCCTGGGTGACCTTAGGCAAATCACTTTCTCTCTCTCTATGTGCCTCAGTTTTCCCCTGGGGTTTGATGGAGTTTATGGCATTTAACTCCCTACTCTTTGTAAAGATGCTTTGAGATCTCGGGAGAGGCGCACTCGAGCCAGGCAGAGGATATTTGTGCCATTCCCCTCCTCTCCCTTTCCCGGGTGTGGCAACCTCTCCTTGTGGGCTGTGAGCGTGCTGAGATGGCATTGCCAGGCTCCGTTAGCTCTTGTTTGCAGCAGAGTGTGGGATGCCAAGCAGGGTACTCAGTGCCAGGGGAGACAAGGGGTTTGTGTGCCAGCCTCAAACAGCCACTGAGGTCCTTGTTACACACGCTATAATTTCTATTCAGTTAAAACGCAGCTTGGCCTGGCAATGTCGAGGGCACAGACCCAGACGCCCTGACGTGGGTTAAAACACAGCTCTGGGCATGGATGCAGGAACTAACCACGTTGGAGCCGTGTCCCTAGCCCAGGTTACAACCCTGCCAAGTCCAAGGAAGGGCGGCCCAGTGGGCTGGGCCCTGGCGTGAGCCACAGCCTGTGTTCCCCAGCCCCGCTCTGAAAAACAGGGCTAATCCCTCCCTGCCTGGCTGGGTGCTGGGAGACAGAGGCACAGAACCTGATGACATGGCACACCAAGGGCCTGGGAACTACAGATCCAGGTAGATGGGCATTTAGAGCATGGGCCGAGGGCAGGGGCAATTAACCCATGGGCCAGTCCCAGCCACGCTACAAGGTTCAAGCCGTGTTGGACCGGGTCCCTTGGTGCCATAGCTGATGGGCCGTTGGAGAGATCTCAGTTCCCTGTGTAAGAAATACACGTCCTGTGCCCCATCCCCCAGGCAGAGCATGAGGAAAGGGGGTACTTGGGGAGGGTCTCGCCTGACCCCCCCACATGTAGCAGGGGACAAGGCCGTGCAGGTAGCCCCGCTCTGATCTCCTGTACGCCCAGCCAGATCCACCAACCTCAGTGGGGTCACTGAGACCAGGGACGGACCCACAGGGCAAGACCCTCTGCCACGTCGGCCCATGCCCCACTTGCTCTGGTTTCATACCAGGCTGTTCCCGGTCCCCACTCAGGCCCTACAAAGCGCTGGACAAAGGAAGCCGGCAGAGCAGAGCAGCTGCAGAACAAAGAGGCTGAATTCCTCTCCCCTCCCTTCTGGCTCCCCCCAGCCCCTCCCCAGGCCCTGCAGCAGGGAGGGATCTAGATTCCATGCACCAGCCCTACACATGGACAGTCTCTCCCCTGCCTAGGGAGACTCACCCGCTGCCCTTCATCCCTTCACCAAAGGCCAGGCGGGTGATCGGCAGAGCTGCCACTCAAGGAGTTGGGCAGAGCTGCCCTGCCCGCTGGGGGCTATCGCTGAGATGCGGGTGGGTGTTGGTCCCCTTGACGGCAGGAGAGCTTCCAAGAGCCCCGGCCAGCAGTCTGGGCACGGGGTGGACCCCCGCCGCTCCTTGCGCGTGATGGCGAAGCGAAGCGTGTAGGGAGAAGCCTAGCTACGGATGTCCCAGGCCTGAGCTCTGCCTCCCACCCTGTCTGGCTGGCCCAGCCCGAGCCTCATTCACTGGCACTGATTCGTTTCCTGGCTGCGCTGTCGGGGCAAATACCGACGCTAAAAATCCGTCCCAGTTGGAGCAGGCTCCCGCCTTGGTATCCGGGTCTGGCTGGGAGGCCAAATGTTCCTGCAGCCGGTGCAGCAGGGGTATTCGGGTCTGGGTTTCTGGTCAGGCCACTCCTTTGCAAGCCAAATCACCGGCCCCAACCACTCACCCCCTCGGCAGCCTCCCCAGCAGATCCACACTCAGCGATGACAACCTGGGGACCCCAGCATTGGCTAAAGACCCTTCAGCCCTGGGCAACCGGACACCGGGACTGAGGCAGCCTGGACAGAACCGTGAGAGGCCAGATGCTAACCTGAGCTCGGCCGCAAGCCAGTGCAAGGCACTGGGTGATGCCCTCATGTACACCACCACTGGATTGGGCCCCATCGATCTCTATGGGAGGCAGGGGGCAATGAGGACGAGTCTGTCTGCGGAGGGTGGATGGGAGGGAGGCCAGGGTTGTCATGAGCCCACACTAGCCTGTCACGGGTTCAAGAGCCAGCTGGGCAGAAAGTGCCTCTGTGCGGCTGGCTCGGGCCCCTGGGCGCAGCTTCAGACTGGTTCTTTGCGGCTACAGGGTGCAGACCCTCCCCTCGTGAGAGGCTGCTGCAGACACGGGCTGGCGTGTGTGAAATGGGTGCAGGGAGAGGAGGAGGGGCCGGGGACTGCATTGCGGCAAAGCCTGGGTTGAACGAGGGGGAGAGAGAACTGACGCCAAGAGGCAGCCGCAGCGCCAGCCCCCGCCCTGCCCTTTGTGCCGCCTGCCCTCTTGCCGGCTCACACGGAGATGGCGGCGAGCAGCCGACACATCGAGCTCCAGCAGTGCAGAATGAAAGGGCCAGTGACCTCTGCCCCTCTCTCTCTTCGAAGGCCCCCTCAGCTGCAAGCGAAGCCGGATCCGCTGGCCCATTTTCCACTCTCTTTCCTCCTGTTAGTTGTGCATAAACTGCAGAGCGCTCTCTCCCCATGGCATGCGTGAAATCCCCTGGCTGCAACCCCAGGGCCCGAGAGCAGCTGCTCCAGCTGGACCCCATCTCTGCAGGACTCTCGGGGCCAGCGTGACTCACACAGGTATAAGATGCACTCTGCGTTTCAGCTGCATGGGGGGTCTGCACTGTTGTACGGCTGCCAGGGCAGGGGTGTTAGAAACATTCCCTTCTGTGTCTGTTATGAGATGTGCATTGCAGTAGGGTTGAGCAGTGTGTGCCGGGTGCTGTACAGACAGACACAGAACAGCAAGACAGTCCCTGTCTCCAGAAGGCAATGCTTCGCAAGAGGACAGGGATGGTTACCAACAGAGATGGGCCGGAACCCCAAAACCCCCCCTCCCCCCGGCAGTGGTTTGGGGTGCTCAAAATCCAGGCATCCTGCTCCAGAACTCAGCTCCCAGCCATGTGAGGCCATGGAGATTCTCCATGGGCTCTCCGCAGTACAGGGCTTATGTCATGCAGGCAAGCAATTCAGATGCCATCTAGTGGAGGGCAGCGCTGCGCATACATGCACTAAGCACTTCATGACCAAAGGTACCAAAGGTTTCTTTCAGTACAAGCTGACATTCCACTTCAGAACATGGAATAACATCTGTGGCTGCCCGCCACCATGTGATAAAGGAGATGGGTTGTCAGGACAACATGAGAAGTATGAGGCATGCATACTGCAGGTCCCAGGTGTTGGCAGGTCTCACGTCACATTCACTAGGTCACGGGGACCTAGTGGAGCCCCTTTGTCTCAATGGGAGCTGTGGGACATTGAGCGCTTTTGAAAACCTCATTGTTCTGTGCCTCAGTTCCCCCAACTGGAAAACGGATGAAATAAAATCACCTCCCTCCCTCCCTGGCACTTTAAGCTCCAGATGGGTGCCCTATTTCCTGCCCATGTCTGGAGCACGCCCCTAGGGTGAGCAGGGAGACACCAGAGTGGATGACATCTGTCTCCGGGCCTGTGTTGGGGGTGGTCCCTGCATGTATCATTTGTAAGACTCTTGCCCTCCTTTGGGCTGAATAGCGGCCCGGAGCCAAGGCATACAAGGGAACGAGACCCGTGATTATTTACTTTGATGGGTGCAGACAGACGTCTCCTGGATCCGCCTGGCCCAGGGCGGGGGACCCTGCAGTCGTTTGCAAAGGGCTCGTCTGTGCTAACAAGTCAAATCCTGGCTTGCAAATCCCACCGTGGCTGGTCCGGTGGCCTGTGGAACCTGAGCCTGGCAAGGGAAAATTTAGCTGCGGCTCCACCTGCTGGAAGCAATAGCACAAAACAAGGGCGGAGGCCTGCAGCAAATCCCAGCCAGTGGGAAGCCATTGCGACGTCTGGCTGGGTTTGCAGCCTGATTTCCTTCCTCCCAGATGAGACTCTCATCCTGGCACTGGCAGCTACTTAGTCATTCACGAGGGAAAGACCCCGGGACCAATTGTGCTCAGCAGTGATCTCTGGGTAAAGCCAGCGGGATTTCCCGCCCCCCCCGGGAACGAAGGGTTCGGCTCAAAACGCTACCATGGCCCAGCTGTGCTGCAGCGTGGCAGTGTAGACACAACCTACGCCGACCGCGGGCTAGGAAACCCACCTCTCCGAGAGGTGGCAGCTTGGTCATCTAGTGCTGGCTCCCAGTCGGCTTAACAATGCTGCTCGGTGTGTGGATTTCTCACACCCTGACCAATGTGGTTAAATCAGCTTCATTTTCTTGTGTAGACCCAGCCTAAGGAGTGACTTTGGGCCTCTTCTCAGATGTGACGGGTGCAGCCTGTTGGCATGAACACCGAGGGGCCTGGAAGAGCCATCCTGCGGGGAGAAGGGACTGCGATCAACATCTGCCAGCTGAGGAGATACCCCCACTAGACTGGGCGTGGGGTGCAGGGGACTGGGGCATGGCATTTCTCACCGCTAGGCTGCCAAGCTGAGTTTCCCAGCTTGGGAGTGGCGGAGGATCGATCCCGTCTGATGGCTGGCTGGTGAAGGCTGCATGGCACAGGGGGGTAAGTGTCTCAATCCAGCTACCGGCGGGCAAGAGTCTCCGTTAACCACAACCACACTCACAGCCGGCCCCTTTGTCAAAGGAGCCCGTGGGGTCTGGGAATGAGGCAGCTTGCTAATGCCTGGGGGCAGACAGGCGTGCCCCCTCTCAGACCTTTCACAAGCAAACATGCCCGTCCCCAGTCCCCCTGGCTTTCAGGTGTCGCCTGATCACTAGAGCCCTGCCCCCTCCCGCAGAGCAAGGTGTGACCTCTGGCAACCTGGCCTGACCCCAGCTCCTGGAAATAAGCTCCTGCACCCCTAAAGTCCTTCCACATCCAGGTGAACACATGGGAAGAGCTGAGCTCAGGAAGGGTCGGAGGCTGGAGATATCTGGCCCCCTGTCGGCTCAGCTTGGGGGTGAGGGGGGAAGCGAAAGTGACCCCCAGGGGCTGCTCTAACGTCTGTCTGCCTATGAATCACGCCACTCCCTATCCCATCCCAACTGGTCCCCACCACCTGCCTATGCCAGGGCTCCCGGGAGAGGGCGAGGAAACGGCCATTCGCGGACAGATTCAGCTGCAGGCTTTATTCAGCTGGCCGGCAAATGCTAGGAGACCAAGGATTGAAATTCCCAGCAGAGAGCAGAGGGGGCATTGTTAAGATGACTTCCCTATTCTTAGATGTTCCCAGCCTGACTGGAAGCCCATGGAGATGGGGCGTCAAGCTCCCAGGGCCATGGGAAATTTCAGGGAGCGGTCATCCGATGTGCTGCTGCTTCGCCGCTCCTCTCCCCGGCCAGCCCTGTGACTTCCTCTGTTCCTGCCCATGTTTGTCCTGGTTAATTCCTGTTTTGGTTTAACGTTGGTTTTTATGCCCTCCTGGTGGATGAAACCTGCCATGCAAGTGGCAGGAGAACTCGGATGTGCCATGACAGAACGACCCCGCAGATGTCTGGGTACCAGCTGGGAGGCTGTCGGTCAGTGGCAGGTTCTCACCCCATGGGACCGAACACTTGGCCCCCTGTGGCTGTGGCTTGGGCAGGGATGTTTTGGTCCTTTTACCAACGGGGAGACCCGACACCACCCCTGCTCACGGAGCCTCGTCCTGACTTTCAGCCCTCGGCAGTGAAAATGAAGCCAGAGCCGGGGCCAGTTCACACGGCGCCAGTCGCTTTTCAAGCTGCCACCTCCACTGCCAGCATCTTCCTTTCTGCTACGAGCCCCCAAGAGGTTGTGGGTGCAAACCCTCTCTGAGATGAATAGGGCAGGGGGGACAGGTCAACACACTGGGACGTGCTTGTGTGAGTGCGGTCAGAGGAGTCACCTGGACAGCCCTGGGCCTCCATCCACAGAACAGGCCAAGCCCCTGAGCACAGGAAGGGAGCAGCTGGGAATGGGGATCTCAGGCTCCTAGCCCTCGGCCTCTGTGGACATGGCAAACAGCTATAGCTGACTGGCAGCAGCTGTGTCTTCGGACACGTCCCTGGCCCCTTGGAAAGTGGCCTGGGACTCCCCTACTCATTTAACGTCGGGCACCAACCAGCTCCCAGCCGCGGACAATGGCCAGGCACCCCCACTGAGGCTGGAACCGGACTGGGAAGCAAGATGTCGAGGCTGCTCCAGACCCGTTCCCAGGGGCCCAACTTGGCATCCAGGGCCTGGCCAACACCAGGGCAGCACATAGAGCTGCTGCTGCACCTTGAGGTCACTGCTTTAGTGGCGATTAAATTCCTGGCTTGATTATTTGCCTTTGTCCCCCCGTCGTGGTGAGGGGTTTCACAGCCCCAGGGATCCCGCTGTCAAAATGTCCCTGTCCTTCATTTGTAGGACTAAATAGCCCCAGGTCCCCAGTGATTGAGCTTTACCCTGGAAAGGCCCATGGACATGTTTGCTTGGGGCGAGCATCCTTGGGGTTTGCAAGAGAGGCAGGTAACCCGCTCTGGGGTTATTAACAAGCAGCAGAGGAAGCAGGTTAGCGGCCCTATATTTGAAGCTCAGGTGTTGGACCAGCGTTGCTTCGGGGTGTTTGCAGGGGGTAGCCGAGCTGGTCCCAGGATAACGGAGAGGCGAGGTGATGAGATGATATCATTCATCGGACCGACTTTGATGACAAAGGCAGAAAGAAACCCCGGCTCCTTGTGCAATGCAGGGGGTTTCCAGAAGCCGAAGGGCACTTGGCAGGTGACAGAGGGAGCCGAGCTGGAGAATACAAACCGAAGGGCAGCCGCACAAGCCGTGCAGCCTGGTGGGAAGCTGGGGGTGGGCGGGAGATCTGAGAGTTAAGGGAGGAAATGTGCCCTGGAAAGTCCAGCAGGGACCTCCATGGCTCTGCTTAGGGGGAGGCACAGGATAGTGCCCTCTGTGCCTGACACATGGCACAGACCGGGGAGGGAAATGGCTCTAAAGCCGAGGCTGGACTCCTGGCGTTGAGCCTGGGGGCACAGGTTGATCTGGACCCTTTGTACCAGGGAGCTGCCCGCATGAAAGCGGGAAGCGCTGGCCTCCATGGCCACGTCCCTCTCAGACCCCGCCGTGCCCCCCGCAGGGTCTGCACCTGCCCCCAGCTTCCAGACCAGCTGGGGGTCCCGTGCACACCGACCGCCCCAGGCTGGGCAGGAGAGCCCCTGTCGGGGGGGGGTGGGTGACGACACCCAAGGAGAAGCAGGGATTTTGCTGCTTACAGAGTCCTGTGCTCCCATCCCCTCACTCCTCTTCTTGGGCCCTTCCTAGGACCTGCTCGACCCCTCCCTCCATGGGCTCACCCTCCTCTCATCGGCCCACAGCCCAAACTCACTTCCCCTGCCCCCCACCGTGCCAGCCATCTCCATCTCTCCCACCCCATGCCAGCCCATCCCCTAGCCCATCTCCCCAGCCCACCCCGCCTCTCCCGCCCCCCAGGCCTTCCCCCACTCCGCATTCCACTCTGTGTCCGTCACCCTCACCCCTTACGTGCGAATTCAAACTTTCGAACCTGCCAATCAGGACATGTCGGGGGCGGAGTTTAGGAGAGGGGCGTGGTTTGAATAAGGCCACACCCCCGCCTCCCTGCCCCCCCGCCCCTTCCCTGTAACCCCGCCCCCTAAGGTATAAAAGGCCCCGCCGAGGGGCTGCCCTAAAGTTCCTCTCACCGGAGACTCCCTAAAGGGTCGGTTAGTGAGAGACTCCGCCGCCTCCGCCCGCCCCGCTGCCGCCATGGTGAGTTCGGGGCCCGGCGGGGCGAGCTTTCCACCCCAGATCCTTGGGGGGTTTGCCGGGGGGGCGGGACCTGGGCGGGGAGTGGGGCCGGGGGGGCGCTGTGTGTGGGGGGCGCGGGGGGGCTGGGCGGACGGCATCTGGAGGGGGCGGGACACGCACCCGAGGGGGTGGGGGGGACACGCCCGGCTCTGCTGCGCCCCCCTTCGCCGTGACCTTGGTTAGGTCCCTGGGGCCCCCCCCCCGCCCCGTAGGCTCGCGGCTGGGGCGGTGGCTGCTCTCGGGCCGGGCTCGGCCGCGGGCGGAAGCTCGCTGCGGGGGCGGCCCCGGGAGCGACAGACGGACGGACGGGGTGGGGCTGCGGGCCAGCCCGTGCCGTGGGGGGAGGATCCTGGCTGTAAACCCAGGGGCCGGGCCGGGCCCCCGCCTGATGCGAGCCTCCGCTCGGGCCGGCCCCCGGCTCGCCGGGGCCCTGCGCCGCACGCGCTTTGCTGGCTCGGGGCCGGTGGCGGCCCGCGGCTGGGGGGGAAGCGCCCGGCCCTGGCCAGCTGCTCCGTGCCCGGGGCTGCAGCGGGACGGACCCAGGCGTCCTGGCGGCTCGGTGCCGAAGCCCGGAGACGCGCTGGGCCCCGCGCGGGCGGGTCACGCTTCACTGGGGCCGGGGGGTAAAGTCTGTTCCGGGGCTGGGAGAGTGACGCTCGGGCCCCGGAGACGAGGCCAGCTGCCGTCTCCGGGCCCCGGGCACGAGCGTCCGCGGAGCGCGGGGGCGAGGGGGGCCGTGGGAACGCGGCCTGCGGGCCCGGGCCGGCCGCGTGGGAAGCGAGGCCGGGGGAAGCGGGCCGCGGCAGGGCCTGGCTGGGGTCCCAGAGGCTGGTTTCAGTCGGAGCCGTCAATCCCCTCGCGGGCGTGGGGGGCCGAGCCTGTCCCGCGCCCCACATCCCGCCGGGCCCGGGGCTGGCGCGTCTGTGGCTCGGCTGCGCTCACGCGGGCTGGCCACGCCCAAAGCCTGGGGCGGCCGGGCGGGGAGTGAGTCAGGTCCGTGGGACCGGGAGCGTGGAGTTCCCCGCCTGCCTTAGTCCCAGGGCCGGGGGCTCCGTTCCGGGGCTGGCT
The DNA here is from genome assembly GCA_007922155.1 of Mesoclemmys tuberculata. Taxonomy (NCBI): domain Eukaryota; kingdom Metazoa; phylum Chordata; order Testudines; family Chelidae; genus Mesoclemmys; species Mesoclemmys tuberculata. The sequence continues at coordinate 1,428,975 of ML675652.1, forward strand.
GTGTCCCGGCTGGGAGCCCTACATGGCCACTTCAAATGAGCCCCGTGGCAGCGTGTAGCGGCTCCCCGCCCCCGCCCCAACGAATTGCCACAGGAGCTTTGCCAGCTCCTCGCACTTCCGTGCCTCAGTTTCCCTGCTTGTAACGAGGCGGATGCTCCTGCCACGGGGGAGAGGTGGGGTGGGGGGGTGTTTGTGACGTTCGTTTCAGCAGGGCCGCGCTATCCCTCAGAAGCCCCGCGTCTGGCAAATAGGCAAAGGAAACCTTTCTAGTGACCCTGCTCCAAATGTTTCGAAGATGTTTGTGGAACGTTTCCATCGGTTCCTGCAAGTTCAGTCTCTTGCTTCCCTGGGGCGCAGCCAAATCTCTGCTTCTGCTGGGATTTATGGGCACTTAAAGTTAGGAGAAATCCTTTCAAGGTACCCGAAAAGCCGTTTTCCAGAAGCTGCTGTTGGCTGTGCTCTTGCCAGAGGCCCTCTGGTTCAGGCCCCCCCCTTAAAATCGGCTGACCACGGCCCTTAAAATTACAGCTCTTGCGGCTGCTTATCTGGCATGTTTTCCAGTGAGTCAGATGGCTGGCGCTTGCTGGTTTAATCTGGCTGAAAGGGGAAAAAAGGCCTTGTATCTAAAGAATGGGACTAAAGCAGAGCCTGAATTGGCTGAGTTACACAATGATGGATCAGGGACTGAAAAGGGAAATTTGCATGTTTCCATGGGTCCTCTCAGGAATGTTCCCTGGAGCTGGAGAACAGCCTGTTGTATAGACGCTGGGGACCCAGCCCCGCAGCCATGGTTTGATCACTAGGCGGCTGAGAACTTGCTGCCTCATCACATGTCTGGTGTTTGTTCAAATCTGCTTGGACCCTGCAAGCCAAACTTTTTCGAATAGCTACTTTCAGGTGGCCCAGCCAGCCTTGGACCTGGCTTCTCTTTGCTGAGGCAGTCATCGGAAAAGCCTTAGTGGGAGTCCTGTACTGATTCTAGTAAATAAAGAAATGATTCCTTAACACTCCCAACACTCTTCCCCCCCCCGGGGGGGGGGGCAGAGCAAGACTGGCTGGCCATGATGGTATCTTGGCAGCTTGTTTAAATGGTTATTCATACAGCCAGGCCAGCTCCTTGCTGCCAAGAGCTTTCTTAGGGGTTGTCTCTGGCCTAGTGATGCATAGCTTTGTTTCCTGGAGGAGTTCGCCTTGCAGATCCTGCGGCTCATCCATAAATCTAATTTCTCCCCTCCTGTGCCTGCAATCAGATGGGGATGCTGAGTCCAAAACTGCCCCCCTGCTCAGGCAGTCAGGTGATTCACTCTGGAATGACTGTCCTACGTCCCTTTCTGTCCCTTTCTCCCTGCAGCGTGAGTGTATCTCTATCCACGTGGGCCAGGCTGGTGTCCAGATCGGCAATGCCTGCTGGGAGCTCTACTGCCTGGAACATGGGATCCAGCCTGACGGCCAGATGCCCAGCGACAAGACCATCGGCGGAGGAGACGACTCCTTCAACACCTTCTTCAGCGAGACGGGCGCTGGCAAGCACGTCCCCAGGGCCGTCTTTGTGGACTTGGAGCCAACAGTCATAGGTGAGTTCCAGGCTCCTTGGGGCCCAGTCCTGAGCCTGGTTCGTGTTCCTGCGATCTCCAGGGGAAGGGGGAATGTGCCTCATGCCCGCGTTTCTTCCCTCCCCCAGATGAAGTGCGCACTGGGACCTACCGCCAGCTCTTCCACCCCGAGCAGCTGATCACGGGCAAGGAGGATGCTGCCAACAACTATGCCCGTGGGCACTACACCATTGGGAAGGAAATCATCGACCTGGTCCTGGACAGGATCCGCAAGCTGGTGAGTGCGGCTGACCGGAGGCCTGGTGGCACAGCAGAACGGTGCTGACACTGGGGCATGTTTACATCAACTCTGTTCTTACAGCTCCCTTGTGACCCTCCTGTTCCAGGCAGGAGCAGATGCCCCTCCCTTGAGAGGGGAAACCCAGTGAGCAGCATAGCCAGGTCCCAGAGCCCTAGATGGCTCTGACAATGGATTGCAGTCAGCATCTTGATGAAGGGAGAGATGTGGACTTGCATCGGAGCCGGACACAATCCACCTTGGAGAGGTTCCTGTCCACGTGGAGGCGGGTGGCGGTCCTTGGAGCTCCCTACAAAAGGAGGCTAAATGCTGAGATGCCAGTCCTGCCCTGTTTTCTGTAGTCCACATGCAGCACTTGGTCCCCTGGCACCTAGCTGTTCCCCCAGCCGTTGTGGCAGAGGGAAGGGTCTGGGTGTGAAAGATACAGCCTCAGACAAGGCTCCGGAGGAGCTGTTGTCTCTGGGATGTTGTGGCTTTCTGGCCAAGGTCTGGAGGGAAGCACCTGTCTAGAGCACCAAGCACATGGCCTCTTGGACAAGGCAAGAGTAGGCCTAACTTGCTTCCTTGCATGGGAGACCTCCGAACTGGCAAGGCAGTGGGAGGAGAGACCTAATGTCTTGTGGCCAAAGAGCTTGTCCGTGGCACATGCTTCTGTCCTGGCTGTTTGGCTTTTCAGCACGTGCCCATGTGTCTTTCCCAAACCAAACTCTTTGATCAGCTCTCAAAGAGCAGGGCTGACAAAGGTGGCCTGGTTCCAGCATCATGCCTGGTGTTGGCAAGACTTCCTGTTGGATCTGGATCTCCCTGCAGGCAGAACAGACACGTGCACTTGGGCATGGCTGGTTCCATAGGCAACTTGTACCTTTCCCCCCAACAGGCTGACCAGTGCACTGGTCTCCAGGGTTTCCTGGTCTTCCACAGCTTTGGTGGTGGCACTGGTTCTGGGTTCACCTCCCTGCTGATGGAGCGTCTCTCTGTTGACTACGGCAAGAAGTCCAAGCTGGAGTTCTCCATCTACCCAGCTCCTCAGGTCTCCACCGCCGTGGTGGAGCCTTACAACTCCATCCTGACCACCCACACCACCCTGGAGCACTCGGACTGCGCCTTCATGGTAGACAACGAGGCCATCTACGACATCTGCCGCAGGAACCTGGACATTGAGCGCCCGACCTACACCAATCTGAACCGCCTTATTAGCCAGATTGTGTCCTCCATCACCGCCTCTCTGCGCTTTGATGGTGCCCTGAATGTAGATCTAACTGAGTTCCAGACCAACCTGGTGCCCTACCCACGTATCCACTTCCCTCTGGCCACCTATGCCCCAGTCATCTCTGCTGAGAAAGCTTACCATGAGCAGCTGACTGTAGCAGAGATCACAAATGCTTGCTTTGAGCCAGCCAACCAGATGGTGAAATGTGACCCTCGCCACGGCAAATACATGGCCTGCTGCCTGTTGTACCGTGGGGACGTGGTTCCCAAAGATGTAAATGCTGCTATTGCCACCATCAAGACCAAGCGTAGCATCCAGTTTGTGGACTGGTGCCCAACTGGTTTCAAGGTTGGTATCAACTACCAGCCTCCCACTGTGGTTCCAGGCGGTGACCTGGCCAAGGTGCAGCGGGCGGTGTGCATGCTGAGCAACACCACAGCTGTTGCTGAGGCTTGGGCACGTCTGGACCACAAGTTCGACCTGATGTATGCCAAGCGTGCCTTTGTTCACTGGTACGTTGGGGAGGGGATGGAGGAAGGCGAGTTCTCAGAGGCTCGGGAAGACATGGCTGCCCTAGAGAAAGATTACGAAGAGGTGGGGGCAGATAGCGTTGAGGGTGAGGATGAGGGAGAAGAATATTAACCTGTATCTTCTCTGTGCCGTGCCTTCCATTCGCTTCGTCTGTTCCTGTGAAACACTCCACTGTGCCCGGTAGTCATTAAAAGTGCTCTTCCTACCCTGACCGTCTCCTTCCTTCACCTGCAGAACAGATGGAGCCGTGGGCCTATAGCTTTGTGCCTTTGGGGCCCTCTTGGGATGGGCCAGGGGAAGGGGGAGGATCTACTCTTGAATGGAAGGGGGGGTTGCTCTGCTGCTGCTGCCTGGGCCCCTCTGTTCTCAGCCTGTGACAAAGCAGCCGCAGCTCTGACTATCACTACACAGGTGCAGTGACCCAAACCAGCCGTGCTTCAGCTGGGTGGGAGTTGGGCTGAGTGGGTGGAAGGTGGGGGTGCTAGGGTGACCCTGCACTAGGTTTCTCCTGTGGCACCCCAAGACACTGCAGCTACTGTTGGCTGCCTCTCCGCAGGGCTGTTGCTTTTGGGCGTAGCCCCCCGTGTCAGACTGAAACCTGCTCTGCTGTAGGCGATCCTGCGTGCACGCACATGCACACACACGGCTCCGTGAGACAGCTTGGGACCAGGAGCAGTGTCCCCACCATGTCCTGTTCCCTGCTGGCCCCACCTGCTCTGCCAATCACAGGGTGAGGGGAACAGAACGAGGCTCCCTGGGGCAGCTTGTGATCCCCACAGCCCGGCACTGAAAGGGGGTCAGGCGCAGCCTGTCTTGGCCATTCAAGGGGTGGGGTGAGTTGGTGGGTGTCTGGCCCTGGGAACCCCTCCTGCTCACTCCAGCCACCAGCTGCATAAACTACCTGGCAACTGCCTGCTTGGCTCAAAGGAGCCAGACATGGACTTATTGGACAGCCTGGCAAGAGAACCCAGGCATCCTGCCTCCCCCCACCTGCAGTCTGCCTGGACCCAGCGCTGAGTGTAGATAGTCCACCCCAGTGAACATGTGGATCTCCGCACCCCCTGCCAGTGTTAATACCTTCCCCTCCCTCTCTGCGCGCTGGGTGGGGTCAGCCTTGCTTTGCGGAGGGGGAGGAAATGCCCAGTGTCCTGGAGGAACCTTGGGGCTGGGTGGGGTGGGGCAGGCCTGGACTCTGCCCACTCCCTGCATGTGAGACCCCTGCCCATCTTACTGAGGGGGGCCCTGAACCAGGCAGGCCAGGTAGGGGAAGGGGTAGTGTCCCCCTGATGGGGGGGAGGGGGGGCAATGACTGGGGCAGCTAGCTCCCCCCAGCTCCAGCACTCCCTGGGGGTGGAGGCAGAGCTTTGGCTCCCCTCAGAGCAGGCTGGGTAAGGGCTAGAACTGGCTGCTGGGGCCGACCCGTAGCAGAACCTGGCCCTTCGTGCATTGTGCTGGTGCCTGCACAGGGCAGGCTGTGGTGGGGGGGAAGGGGGGAGGGGATGTTTCCAAGGGGAGCCTGAGCTGCCACAGGGGGTTCAGAGCCAAGAGGTGGGGGCTGTATGCAGTGAGCTGACCCCCTCCCCCCGAGAACTTGAGCAGGACTGTGTGCCTCAGTTTCCCTGGGGAGGGGGTGATGGTCCACTCCCAGCCTGTGGAGGGTTCACTGGTGGGTACTTCCAGCCTTCCTGCTTCAGTGGGGCTGGGGCTGGGTGTTAAAGCAGCAGTGGGGGAGGGTGAGATCTGGCCCTGCATTTTGGTTTGGTTCCTATGTGTGCACCCCCCTTGTCTGCGCTAGCCCCATAAATGGCTGGCTTCCCTGCCCAGGGCTCTTCCCTCCAGCCAGCCTCCCACGGCCAGGCTGCTGCTCATGGGCCAGTGGCTGGGAACAAAAGGGCAGTGGGGGGGGGAGGAGGGTCTTGCTGGCTGGGCTGGAGAGATACAAATGGGGAGGCTGGGGTTAGCCCAGGCCACTTGCAGCACATGGGAGCGGGGCCTCTCCTTGTAGCTAAAACGTTGAGTTCAGATGCTGTCACAGCTCCTGGGTTACCATGTTAACCATTAGTGCAGGGGCCAGCCCCACCCTCTTATTGCCTGCAGCACATGGGGGGCAGAGCCTCCGCTCAACCAGCACATTTCAGCTGGGAGCCAGTAGTTCCCCCTCCCCTGCTCTCCGGGGGGAAGGAGAGGGGGGCTGCGCTTCATGATGCCTCTGGTCCCCCAGGCCCGTGAGCACCCAGCTTTTGCAGGAGTATTGTCTGGCCTGTGTCCTGCACAGCTGAGGTCAGTGGCTCTGGCTGCAGGGGGGAGCGTGACCCATGGAGGGGTGGATGGAGCAGGGGTGTGGCCCAGGCGTGGGGGCGGCTCTAGCAGGATCCTTGCACCATTCGGTGAAGTCCAGGTCTGCAAGGAAAGGTTCAGCTGGGTGGGGAGGAAATGTCTGGTTGCTTCCCCTCTGTGCAGCAAGGTGGGGAGGGAGCGATAGAGCTGTGTCATGGGGCCCATGGCCCAGCAGGTCCCACTCCACTGGGGCAGCCCCTTTCCCACCCAGGCTTTGCTTTCTCTCTCACATGGAGACCCTGGGTTTGGGGGGGGGGTGCAGTGGGGTACGAGCCAGCCCTTGAAAGCTTCCTGGGTAGGGGGGAGAAGCTGCGGACCAGCCCTGGAGCTGAGCTCAGCTCAAGGACAGATGGGCCCTGGTGCCAGGATGGGGGGTGGATTGCCAAGATTTTCACAGGGAGAGAGCAAGGCATAGGGGCTTTTAGAGCCGCCCTCCCCCCCCCCACAATGTCCTGGCATAGCAGGGGCCTGTGGGTTGGGGCTGAGGGGCACTGGCAGAGCTGGGGGGGGCTGCAGGTCAGGAGTGGGGGACAGAGCCCCTCCCTGCACTTTCACTCTGATGGATCCTCCCTCAAGCCTGGCTTGGCGGCCGGGCGGGGGCTCGGGTGTCGGAGCTGCCCCACGGTGCAATCGGAGCCGAGGCCCGGGATGCTGCTTGCTGCATTTCTTCCTTTGCTGTTGGTTGAAGGTCGTGTCCTGCGTGGCCCCGTCTTTGGGCTGACGTGCCCGCAAAACAGCCAGGTGGTGGGGGGTGAGGAGGCAAGGGCCTGGAGACCTCCAGGTGTGGGGGGAAGGGAAAAGCAGGGAGGCCCTGCCCCATCTGCACTGTGGGGGCTGGGCAAATGCCCCCTTCCCCACCTGCCACCAAGTCATCCTTGAATGGGATGAGCTGGGTCGTGGCCCTGACAGCGCTTGGCCCTGCCCTGGCTCCCTGGGCCACAGGCTCTCATGGTGCATTGCAAATGTTACATACACCAGCCAGCACTGAGATGCAGTCACCTCTGGGGTGGGACCTGGCAGCTGTTTAACAGCTATGCAGCACAGCAGTTCAGGACAAGAAGGGAAGACCAGCTGCCCAGTGGCGGGGGCTGGATGGACATGAGCGAGCTGAGTTTTGTTGGGGCCGGGAGGTTTTCTGCCAAGTGCTGCAGGGTCTTTTAATGGTGCTGCGTGGTCAGCACCTGTTTTACAGAGAGATGGTATCTCTGCTGGCCCAGCACCGTAGTGGGGAGCGCGAAGGGGAGCTGCCCCCCTCCGCTACCTGTCAGCACCTGGGAATTACCTGGTGGGTTCTCATCCAGGCACTGGCCTGGCTGGGGTGAGCGCCACAGTGTTGCTGCCCCAGGATGTCTCCCTGGCCCTGAGGAAAAGCCTCCTTTCCATGAACAGCCGAGCAGGCGCCAAGAAGGCCGGAGACAGCGGGGGGAGAAGGACAGTGTGAGCCCCGGCAGGGATGGCAAATTCCAGCTACCAGGGCCATCGATCTGGATGCAGGGGGTGATAGATCATTCCACAGCGCTGGCGCCGCTCGCTCACTTCTGATGGGCGCCTGGGGGATTCGTGGGCAGTCGGCAGTGGGAAGTGGAACCTGAGCATGATTTTCCTGCCTGAAATTTCAGCCAGAGGTGGGGGATGTGTGGTGAGAGATGGAGGTGGGGGGGGGGACTCGGGCTGATTTCTCCATCCTACAGAATGCAGGGGGGCTTGAGAACTGACAGCAGCCCTGTGTCATTCCCCTCCTCCACCCAGAAGTGCTCCAAGCCTTTTACACCGGGGAAATGCAGCCACCTCTGGGGTGCAGCACATTCTCTGTGTGGTGGGAGTGTTGGATTTTAACATAGGCCCCCCTGGCTCTAATACCAAGTGTGCTGGGGTCTGTGATGCACTGTGGGGTGAGGGGGTCCCCAAGCAGCCCATCAGGAATAGGCCCCCTGTACCTGTGGCCCCAGAGGGGGGTATCCCTGCTCCAGTCCCCTCTGCATTGCTCAAGGTGTGGGGCTCATGGCCTCTGTCCCTCCCCTCCCAACAAGGGGTGACTTTGTCCAGGGGTACTGGCGCTGCCAGGGGAGGGAGGTCTCTCTCGGTTCCCACCCAAACTGCAACAGCCCCAGGAGGGGGGAACAGCGTGATGGCAGGAGCTCGTACTGCTGGGCTGTGCCACCCTAGGGGCCTGGGCTCAGGTCCTTGGGAATGGGGCTATGGAGCATTTTGCCTTGAGGTGGCCAATTTGAATCCTGAGCAGGGGCAGGGATTGAACCATGTGGCCTCCTCTGCATCGCCTGCCTGCGGAGGTGTGTGGCTGGAAAGCTGATTTCTCCCCCCCACCATAAGGGATGTAGGAGAACGCAGAGTCACTGGGGTGAGCACCGGCCCCGCCCCACTGTCGGGAAATTGGCTTCACATCAGACAGATTGAGGGGGGGAAGACAGGAATGGGAGGTGTCAGTGACAAGAGGGGCAGCTGTGGGCTGTCACTGAGGGCACATAGGATTGCTGCCCCCCCCCCGAAGGTTGGTAGTCGGCACCTGGGGCTCAAGGCGGGGGGGGGAGGGGGCCTGTGTTTCTAGGTGACAATGAATCTGTAGCACAGATGTGCCCAGAGCCCCCAGTGGAGGTCGAGGCCCCAGAGTGTTGGGTGCTGCACACACGGAGAGCCAGTCCCTGCCCCAGGCAGCTCACGGGCTAGGCAGACAAAGGACAGGAGGTGGAAAGGCCCAGAGGGAGGAAGGGATGTCACCAAGGTCACACAGGTCAGTAGCAGAGCTGGGAATAGAACCCAGGTGTCCTGGCTCTCAGCTTCCCTCCTCCCCTATTCTAGCCACTAGACCCCTCTTTCCCTAGAGCTGGAGATGGAACCCAGGAGTCCTGGTCCCCCACCCTGTGCCTGCTCCACTATGCTAAGGGAATGTTTTAATAGCTTAGGCCTACACCATGCATGCGGGGCACCGGCCTCCAAGGAGCTGCCCCATGGGCGGGAGAGGCATGGATGGGAGCCAAGGGCTGGGGGACAGCAGAGATGGGGCTGGGGGGCAGTGGGGAGACAGGGCTGGAGCAACTGTTTCAGGCTGGCTCCGGGCTGGCAGCTGGGCCCGCCCCGCAGGGGAAGGATCCATTAGGCAGTTCCAGCTCCATTATCCACTGATGGCCTCTGGGGACCCAGCAAGCTGCTGACCCAGCTGCAGCCCGTCTGCTCCGCACCCTGCTCCCCACCGCTTGGCAGCACCGGGGCTGGGGTGGGTTTGTGGCATGAAGGGGGAGGTGTCGGCAGCCTCCACTCTCACCTGCCAGACACAGGCAGCATGGGGGGGGCCACACCACAACCTCAGCTCCCCCTTGGCTGGATCCTGGGGGCGCCTTATGGATGGCGGGGAACAAACCCTGCTTGGCGGATCAGGGACAGGGCCTGGAGCAGCTCCATAGCTCTGCAGGGCTGGGTGCATGGGGGAGGGGAGAATTTGCTGTCTGACCAGCAGCCTCCTCCCTCCCCCTCCTAACAAGCGTCTGGGTCTCAGCCCGGCGCTCAGGAGGCTGCATCATGCTAAGGACTGGAAGGGTTGGGGGGGGTGGATGAAGGGGCCAGCCCTTCCCAGCGTGCCCCCCCCATGGCTCCCTGGCTTGTGAGAGGGTCTGGCTGTTCCTGACGAGCCCGCCTGTGTGCAGGGGGGGGCCATTGGGCTGCGCCAGACAGAGATGGTTGGCAGCACCAGGCTGCGTCCTGTCTGGGGCAGGGGCCCTGCATTCCTCCCAGATCCGCCTGCACCCCAAATAACAGCTGCCCCCCACCCCCAGAGGACACCCACGCACCGCCTGGGCGGAAGCTGCGGGGGGTTCAGAACTGGAGGTGGCGGGGCAGGAGATATGTGCCTGTGAGACGTGCGCGGAGCGTGTGCACACACGTGAGGTGCCCCCTTGGGGATTGGGGCCGGCTCTGCGGTGACAGGAGCCGTCGAGCTGCCCCCACCCCGCCTCATCCATGCTGTGCTGCCCACGGCCCGCTCCAGCCCCGCCTGCGTGTGTCCGCCAGACACTGGGCCCCCAGCCCAGCTCTCGGACACAGACATGTGGGGGGGGCGGGGGAGCCAACACCCTGCGAGGCAGACACGTGGCTATGGCTAGGCTGGTCGCTGCTGTAGCTGGGGAGAGGGGCAGGACTGGCTCTGGAAGGGGAGTGGGGTCTAGTGGCCATGGGGCAGGTGTGCCAGGGCTCCTGGGTTCTGTCACCGTCTCTGGGAGGGACGTGGGGACAGTGGTTTTCCGCAGGGGGTTGGGTTCTATTCACGTTCTGGAGGAAGTGGGGTGGGCTGCAGGGGTGGGGGCGGGTGAGTACCAGGACAACTGGGTTCTATCTGCCGGTTCTGGGGGGGAGTGGGGTGTGGTCAGGACTCCTGGGTTCTAAGTGCAGGTCCGGGGGCCGAGTGGGGTGTGGTGGTCGGGGGGATCAGGACTGCTTGGGTCCAGCTGCAGGTCCGGGGGGTATTGATGGGGGTGCCAGGACCCCCTGCGCCCCTCGGCAGAGGAACCCACCAACGCCCCCTGCCCCGGGACCCAGCAGCTGACAGCCCCGGCGCTGAGCCCCTCCCCGGGGCTCTGGCCGGCGGCCGAGGGGCGGAGTCTGCCCGGGCGCTATAAAGCGGCAGCCCAACACCGCCGCCAGCCTCCTTCGGCCGCCAGCCGCGGGGCCGGATCGGGATCGGGGCCGGCAGCGCAGCGCAGCAGCCATGAGCGCACGGGCCCCCGCGCACCGCCGCGCCTTCGGGCCGCCGCTGCTCTCGCCGGGCTCCTACTCGTCCGCCTCGTCCCGCTACTCCGCCGCGCGGCTGCTGGGCTCGCCGGGCCCGGCGCGCTCGGCGCAGTGGGCGCGCAGCGGCTCGCTGCGCTCCGCGCCCGCGGCGCGCCCGGCCCCGGAGCTGGCGCTGGCCGAGGCGCTGAACCGCGAGCTCCTGGCCACGCGCAGCAGCGAGAAGGCGGAGCTGCGCGAGCTCAACGACCGCTTCGCCAGCTTCATCGAGAAGGTGCGCGCCCTGGAGACGCACAACGCGGCGCTGAGCGCCCAGCTGGGCCAGGCGCAGGCCCGCGAGCCCGCGCGCGCCGCCGACCTGTGCCAGGGCGAGCTGCGCGCGCTGCGGCGCCAGGTGGAGCAGCTGGGCCTGGAGCGCGACCGCGCGCAGGTGGAGCGGGACAACCTGGCCGAGGACCTGGCCGCGCTCAAGCAGAGGTGGGCGGGGGGGCCCGGGGAGGGCTTCGGGGGCTGTGAGCAGAGCTGGGGGCCAGCAATGCGTGTCCGGAGTGGGGCAGGGGGTGCAGAAAGGCCTGGGAACGGGGGCCTGCAGTAGAGAGAGGGGCACGTACTGCGGTGGAGGGGGGCTCTTGGAGATGCGGGACGAGGTACAAGCTGGTTGTGGGGGGCAGTGGGGGGAGGGGTACAGGGTGACTCTGATTGGCGCAGGCTCTGGGACCCCCCATCCCCCATGCAGGCCGAGCAGCTCCCCATGTCCTGGGGAAGCCCTGGGCTGGGATCTGGAGTTCTCTGCCATGAGCGGCTGCCCCAGGGCCGGGGGCTGGCGCGCCCTGGGCACCGGCTGGCGGGGCAGAAGGAGGTCTGGGAAGCAGGGGAGGGGTTGGGGGTACCAGCGACCCCAGCGAGGAGGTGGCAGAAGTGCCAGCAGGCATGAAGGGGCGCAGGATGGGGTGGGGCACCGCTGGAGCGGGAGAAGAGAAGCTGGAGCAGGGCTGGGGCGAGTTAGGGGGTGACAGGCAGTGGTGGGTGGGACTCACCCCTCCCTTACAGGGTGGGCATAGGACATGAAGGCTACTCTGTCTGCCTCGGGGCAGCGACATCCCAACAGCCCCTGAAGGGGGGGGTCTGCAGGCTGGGCACCCCCAGAGCAGCGTCCCCCAAGCCCCAGCCCAAGGCAGAGTGGGTAGCGGGTGGGAGGCATGACTACAGCGGCATGGGCAAGGTTGGAGGGAGAGAGCCCATGGGGGAGCGCTGCAGGGCGGGTCACCCCCCAACCCATACGCTCCCTGCAGATGACTGCAGGGTGGGGCTGCCCCTCCCCCAGCCTGAGTCATCCGGTGCTTCCCCCCGCCCTGCTGAAGAAGCTGGGGTGTGGGGGAGGCTTCACAGCTGCAGCTCCAGAATGCTGGGTCATCCCCCCCCATCTCCCCCCCCCCCCGATCACTGGCCCGGAGGGGACATGGGAGAGGAGTCCTGGGCGTGTGGGGTAGCGGTGTGAGGGCAGGTGGTGGGGACGTGGTACCGGGGAGGATCCCGGGGTATTCAGGAAGCACGGAGGGGGTGCATGGGGAGCTGGGAGCAGGGGTGGTGGGGAAGCTGGCAGGAGGGGTACAGGGGTGGGAGGGAGCAGGGCATGTGTGTGTCCTGCCTGCCTCTGACTCTCCTGCTGTCTCCCCCCAGGCTGGAGGAGGAGATCCACAAGCGGGAGGATGCGGAGAGCAGCATGATGCTGTTCCGGAAGGTGGGTGTGTGTTGGGTTGAGGAGGCCTGGGGGTCTCTCGGGTGTCCGTCTGCCCCTCACTTGTTTGCACACAAACACCCTTGCATGCACTCTTGTTCACATGCTCGTACGTGTGTGTACTTGGTCACGTACTCTCTTGCACACGTGTCCAAAGATGCTTGCACTCACATCCGGACATGTCCTCACACTTGTGAGCGTGCAGCAAGCCCTGCAACCAATGGGCTCTTGGCATCATTGAAATGACATGGTGCCGGCACCAGGCTCGGATGCGTGGCTCTGACAGGCGTGTGCAAATCCACGTGATCCAGAGTCCCCGCTCTGCCCTGGCCTCGCTGTCAGCAACCCCGAGCCGCCACCGACTGGGAGTGGGGAGGAGGGTTGTGATAGAAGGATCTGTGCCGTACACCTGCCCAAGTGTGCACGACACGCACAGCAGGTACACGCCTCCGCAGACCTGCACCCGTGAACATCACCCTGGCTTAGCATATACGCCTCCACAGGCAGCGGGAGAGACACGGCTGCACATGTGTGCTCACACAGGCACTTTCAGAAGACCCCCGTGTGCAAAAACACCCTGGGGACGTGTGCCCAGGCACAGAATACACAACCAGAACAGGCGCGGTATCGCCTTGCCCCCACCTCCAGAAAACATTCGGTGGAAGGAGAGGGCCAGGGAGGGGAACTGTGGGTTGGACTGCTCCCTGCGTGCCTCCCCCCACGGTGGGTCTGACCCTGGCACTCAGCCCCCTCCTGTCCCTCCCCACTGCACAGGATGTGGACGATGCCACCCTCTCGCGCCTGGAGCTGGAACGCAAGATCGAGTCGTTGATGGATGAGATTGAGTTCCTGAAGAAGCTGCATGAGGAGGTGGGGGCCATGGGGGGTGCAGTAGGGAGGGAGTGTGGACGTAGGAAGGGATTTGGGATGGGGGAAGGAGGGGTGGATGAACAGAGGGTGGCACATTGTTGGGGGGGAGAGCGGCGGCAGCCAACAGCTCCACCTCCCTCCCCTGCCCCACTGGTTCAGGGAGACCCCAGTTGGGAGGGGCAGATGGGGGGGCACGGGGCAGCTGTTCCCTGGACCCTCCAGCAGACAAGCTCCCTTTCCGCCCTCTAGTGGTGTAGGGCAGAACTGCAGCTGCGGTACAGCCCCACCCTGCACCAGGCTGCAGCATGGGGCGGGGCTGGGGGCTGCCCCCAGACGGGGCAGGGCAGACAGGGTACCTCCAAGCTAGGCTCAGTTAAACTTTTGGATGCAGCTGGGGCAGAAGCGGTCCCCTGCTCCCTCTGGGGCAGAAATCCTCCATCACACACCCCCCGGCAGATTTCAGGGTGTCTCACGGTCTCTTTGTCCCGGTGCGTGTGGCTGACGGGGCTGCGTGTGGGGCTGGCATGTGCAGGAGCTGCGTGACATGCAGGTGAGCGTGCACAGCCAGCAGGTGCAGGTGGAGATGGAGCCGGTCAAGCCGGACCTGACGGCCGCGCTGCGCGACATCCGCACCCAGTACGAGAGCATTGCGGTGAAGAACCTGCAGGAGGCCGAGGAGTGGTACAAGTCCAAGGTAGTGGCCCCAGTCGTGGCCCTGGGGTGGGCGGATGAGCCCCATGGGTCTGCCAGTGCCTGCAGGGGGAACCGCAGATGGAGGGGGTGGGCAGATGGGGCATGGCTCCTGCTGGGGCTCCTTGCAGGGAAGCAACCCAGTGCATGTGGGGAGCCCCCCTGCACCTCACTGGAGTAACATTTGGGGGTCCTAAGGGCCAGCAGCACTGCCTACCCTCCTCCCCTGACGCTCCCTCCCTGCCTTCCACCCCCCACAGTTTGCTGACCTGTCGGACGCCGCCAACCGGAACCACGAGGCCCTGCGCCAGGCCAAGCAAGAGATGAACGAGTCCCGGAGGCAGATCCAAAGCCTGACCTGTGAGGTGGACGGGCTGAGGGGAACTGTGAGTACGGCTCGGCAGGGGGGCCCCCAATCACCCGCCCCTGCTGCACTGAGGGAAGGGCGCCCCCAATTTAAGCCCCCCATCTCACTCCTTGCAGCAACTGGTTATATTCCCCGTGCCTCAGCAGGATGGAAGAGTGCAGCCAGGCTTGCATTTGTAGAGGGTGCTAACGGTGGGAAACAGCTGCCCCAGGATGGGACACGGTGGGCGCGGGGAGCGGGCAGATACCCAGACGCCCCCCCTCCGATTGGGCGTCCAACGCTTGCCTCCCCCCCCATCCAGAACGAGGCACTGCTGCGCCAGATGCGGGAGCTAGAGGACCAGTTTGGGGTGGAGCTCGGCAGCTACCAGGACACGGTGGGGCGGCTGGAGCAGGAGATCCAGCACCTGAAGGAGGAGATGGCGCGGCACCTGCGTGAGTACCAGGACCTGCTCAACGTCAAGATGGCTCTGGACATCGAGATTGCCACCTACCGCAAGCTGCTGGAGGGGGAGGAGAACAGGTGGGTGTGGGAGGGGGTATCTCACCCAGCCTCGGGGGGCCCAAGCACCTGTCGCCAGGGGGTGTGGAATTGAATGGGAAGGGGCTGTGTTGCTCGAGCTCTCCTGTTCCCCTTTGTCACCCGGGCGGGGGGGGCGCGGGCGGGGGGGGTGAAAGGTGAGCAGGGTCCTTCCACCACTTATCGCGCTGTTTGACCCTCCACAGGATCACGGTCCCCATCCACTCCCTGGCCTCCCTCAGCATGAAAACTGCGGGTAAGTGTGCCTGTCTGTGTCCGTCTGTCCCTGCGTATGCCTCCCCCCGGGGTCTCCACTCTCCCAGTGTGCATCACAGAGGCTGCCCATCTTCTTCCCCCATGGGCTAAGCGCGGCGCCGGCATCTGCCATGGCTCGGGGCTGGGCGCGTCCCGCTGGGATTGGGACCGACGCAGTGGCTCTGGCTGTGGGGCCTGGGAAATGACCCTGCTGTCGCTGAGCAATACCCTGGGCAGCACCTGCCTGTTGGCTCTTCCCTGGGAGAGCCCAGCTGTGGCCAGTGTCTGCCATCCTGGCATGCACCCAGCCCCCAGCATGGAGTCCTCACCCTGCGGGAGTGGGGGGGTTTCAGTGGTTGCCACCCTGTCCTCTCTCATGGCCTCTGTGCACCCCCCGCCCCAGTGCCTGTGCCTGTGCCAGAGCCAGAGCCAAGCGTGGAGACACACACCAGGAAAACGGTTCTGATCAAAACCATTGAGACCCGGGATGGAGAGGTGAGTCTCCCCCAGTCGGAGATGGGGGCCGGGGGGGTCAGGGATCTGTCAGGGTGGCATGTGCCAGTGGAGAGTGTTGGGGGAGGAGGCCAGGCTCTCAGGGGTTCGTTCACATGCCAGCATTATGGGCCTGTGCAAGGGGAAGCAGCGTTGTCTCGCCGTTAGGGCGGGGAGTGCTGGAGGCAGGACTCCTGGGTTCTATGGGCAGCTCTGAGAAGGGACTGAGCTAGTGGATGGAGCCGGGGACTGGGAGCCAGGACGCCTGGGTTCCGTACAAAGCTAGCTGGGAGCATGGCTTAGTGGCCAGAGCAGGGAGCCCCAGGACTCCTGGGTTCTGTTCCTAGCTCTACCTCTCAGGCTATTGATCTCCCTCTCTGTGCTGTGGATAAGCCGGGGCAGCAGGATCTGAGGCTGGGGCCAGGCGGAAGGGCTCCAGGGTCCTCTGGAGCAGGGGGCGTAGCCAGGCAGGAGCCTGCAGGACTGCGAGTGGCATGTAACCCTGCACTCTGTTGTGTCCTGCCCCGCGCCGTGGCAGGTGGTGACGGAGTCGAGCAAGGAGCAGAGGAGCGAGCTGGAGAAATGATCCCAGCGCCAGGCACCTGCCCGGGACTGCGGAGATGGCTTGAAGCTGCCGTGCAGAAGCCAATGCGAGACCCCTGCTGTACCCCGCTCTCTCCACCCCCCTCACCCCCCCCAAAGCCACACTGGCCTTATATTACTACTGATACCTCTGACAGCCTCCCGCACTGCCCAGTCCCTCCAAGGACCGCCTGCCCCCCGGTGCACCCGAGGGGTGAGCACAGCAATAACCACTCACAGCCATGGAGCAGGGGGCTCCCCAAGGCAAGGAGCAAGGACATCCTGCCCCCCCCCCCGCACCTCTCACTGCATGCTCTTTCCTCTGTCCCTCCCTTGTCCTATGCCCCTGGATCTGAGCTGGCTGCCTTTCCCCCCCGCCACATCCCCAGCTCTGCTGTGGCGATGAAGCATCAGGGTCAGCCAAGAGCCCAGACTAGCTGTGCCGAGCTGGTAAAGCAGGAGGGACGCCACTGAATGGGGCCGGAGCCTGGCTCACCCTCCGGCTACTGCGCATGCTCTGCCCGTACAAACCTCCAGCCTGGAGCAATTGTTGAGATGAGGCCTCATAATCAGCATGGAGGCTTGACCCTGCTGGGATTCCGGCTCCCGAGGCAGGGGCCTGGCACAGACTTCGGTACCAAAGAGCAGCTGATTCCTGACACTGATTCTGGATATGAGTTAGAACACGAGCAGGGCCACCCTGCATCAGATCCACGGCCCTGTCGTCTGACAGTGCCAAGGCCGAGTGCTCGAGGGAATCAGCCCGTGATCCACCCCATCAGCCATTCCCAGTCTCTGGCAAACAGCAATCGCTGCCCATCCTGGCTAAGGGCTATTGCTGGACCTAGCGTCCAGGAACTGAGCTAGTTCTTTTTTGAACCCTGGTTATAGTCTTGGCCTTCCCTGGCAAAGAACTCCCCAGGGTGACTGCGTGTGTGAAGAAATACTTCCTTGTGTGCATTTTAAACCTGCTGCCTGTTCACTTCATGTGCTGACCCCTAGTTCTTGTGTTATGAGAAATAAGTAGCATTTCCTTATTTATAGTCTCCACCCCAGTCATGATTTTATAGTCCTCTATCGTATCCCCCTGGAGTGGTCTCTTCCGAGCTGAAAGTCCCAGTCGTATTCATCTCTTCTCAGCTGGAAGCTTTTCCACTCCTGTATCCAAGAGTTGCCTTGATTCCATTATCAGTCCTGAACTCTGGATGGATGCTGACCTCTAACAGCTGGTCCTAGTGCTGACACAATTCCTGACCACCAGCACTGATCCTCGCACGGCTCCCAGAGACTCGTTTCTTAGTTTGATACCAGTAGCTGAGTGATTGCAATTCTTATGGCTGATACCAATTTCTGATGCTGATGTCTGTTCCCAGCACCCATCATGGCCAGGCCCCCACATTCTGACACTGATCATTCCATTTTAGTACAGAAAAAACTAATTGCAGGGACTACCTGCCAGCGTTGGCTACCTAGCCCCAGCGCGCTCAGAGCAGATTCCTCCTAGGCAGCTGAAAGCCCACTACAAACTGTGGCTATTGAAGCAGTTCCTAGTCCCATTACTGACTTCTTGACAGCAGTGCTGAATCCCAGTCGATTCTCATTCTTGATGCTGAGGAGCAGCTCTGTGGCGACATCTTTCCCAAGGCCATCTCTATTTTTAACACCCAGTAACGATTCCTGCAGTTTGTGCCTGATGCTGATTTCGGCTTTGACACCAAATCCCAGCAATGACATTGAGAACTGTCAGGTGCTAGACAACAAAGCAGAGTGAGACCAGGCACGTGAGCTAATGCCTTTTATTGGACCAACATCTGTGGGTGAAAGAGATGACATGTTACTCCAATAAAATATATTAGCTTGCCCCTCTTGTCTTTAGTATCTGGGCCCACTGTGGCTACAACCCTGAAAGCTGCTGTCCTCCAGCCTGTCCGTTCCCTTCCCTGCTTTTGATTTGTTCCAGGAGACCTGCTGTGCTCCTGATTCTCAATTCTCCCTGTGATACAGAGGCCTGCCTGAGTGCCTGCCACCATAGGTACCTAGCTTTGATTTCAGATACATTTATGTTTCTCAGGTCCTGATTTGGGGTGGGGGGGTCTTCTAGTTCTCAGCATGGGCTCCCATGCTGCACCTGATGCATGGAGCAATGCCTCCTGCTGCCAAAATGTGCCGATCTCCCATCTCAGTAGCAATCCCTGAGACTAACGCCTGCTGCCACCACCCCAACCTGCTGTGCTGTTCTGATTCTGATCCAAAGAGTGAGGCCCTAGCCTGCCTACTGCTCCCTAGGCCAGTCCCAAAATACTTTACCCCACTGCCACCCCCCCCCTTTGTGTGCTCTGCCCTCCCCCCCAGCCCCCGCACACAGCATGCCTTGGGCTCTCCAGATCCACCTCCCTTGCCCTAGCTCTGCCTTCATTAACCAGTGGGCTGGGGTAGGGATCCCTCACCCTGCTGGAATACGCTGGTGGCTTTGAGTAGCTGCCAGCTAGTTGCCTTAGTGTTCCCTGATCCCCCTGAGCGCCTGTTACCCGGCGCTTGGCCGTGGTGTCGAACGTCTGTGCCATGTCTTGCTTTACCGGCCACTAAAGTTCATAGCGAGGACGCTGCGTCTGCCTCCGCTCTGTGTCTCCTGGCTTCAATCTCTGTGCAGTTGCTCCCCCGACCCGTGCCCGAGAAGGGTGCGGAAGGCAGGGGGCGCGGAGGCCCCAACCGTGACTCCTGTAGGCAGCCCCGGCCAAGGGCCCTGGTGGGAGATGAGTTGTTAGTGCTTAGCTGCTCTTGGCGCCATAAGCTGGGCCCAGGGTCCAGTGGGGGATGTGGAGGCAGGGCCGTGCCCCGGGGGTGTCCCTGGGGCTGTGTGAACTGGGGGGTAAGACCTCGGGCCCGGCCTGGAGCTGGCAGCCTGGCCCCACCCTGCCCTGGGCCGGGGGACCCAGCTGAGGGGGGGACCCCGCTACAGGAGGGGCAGGGACGGGGACCCGGCCAGAGAGGGGAACTGGGGAGCCCCTGGTGACCCCGAGCCAGGGCCTGGCCCCTTGGCTGAGCCGGGCCATGGTGTGATGTGGGGGGAGGGGCAGGCTCAATGCCTGCCTTGGGCCCCCCCGCCCCACACTCAGGCCCCTCGGAGGACCCCGCTATCCCGCCTTCCCATCAGCCCGCCGCTCTACCCGCCCACGCGCCCTCTCTATGGTCCACGCGCCCCAGCGCCCTGCCACACCCATCTCGCGAGAGCCTCGCTCCCCGCCGGGCGACCTTGCCCCGCCCCTCCGCCCCTGATAGGCCGGGACGGAGACGGGAGGGTGGGGAAACGGACAGCGCCGACCAATCCCTCCTCGCAGCTCCGCCCGACTGCCCGCCCTCTCCCTGGCCCCGCCTCCTCAGCTCCCGATTGGCTCGCTCTCCGCTCGGCCCCGCCCCGTCCGGCGGCGGGAGGGCAGGGGACCAATCAGCGCCCTTGGTATTTTACAAACCGGCCGAGGAGCGAGCGGCGGCGGACGCAATCGAATCAACCGGGAGCCGGTAGGGTGGGGGCGGGTCTATGGGGGGGCCCCTGAGAGCCTGGGGCTGTTCCGGGGGTGCAGCTCTCGGGGGGCCGTGGGGGGCGGCGGCGGCCAGGGGATGCGCGGTCTGGGCGCCCCCCGGGCCGGGCCGTGGGGTGCGGGTGATGCCCGCCGGGCCGGGCCGGGCCGTGGCGCTCAGCGCGGGACCCCCGGCGGCGGGTGGGAGCCTCGCCCGCCAGCGCCGCGCTGCTGACTGCATTGCAGGGCCCCGCGAGCCGCCCCTCCGCCAGCTGCGAATGCCCGGGCCGGGCTGCGGTGACGGGGCTCGGTGCCGCCGCCGGGAATGGCCCAGGTCGGGCGGAGTCCGCGCTGGCTCTCCCCGGCCCGGCGCCCGCCGCCTGGAAAGGAGAACGCGCCCTCGCCCTGCGATGCCTCAGGCGCACGGAGCCGCAGCAAGATCCCCGTCCTGTCCAGCAGCCAAAGCCGCCTGCCCGCAGACCGCCAGCCGCTGCAGCAGGCCCGGGAGGGCCAGGTCCAGAAGGTGAGTGGCCGGTGAGGGGACGCTTGGAGCCCCCTCCCAGGCCCGTTTGTGGGCTGCTGCCTGGAAAAGTGGCCAGGGCACCGCTGAGACTCGCACAGGGCCTCTGTGCAAGTTGGCTGAAGCCTAGACCCCTGTTTATGCCTCTCGAGGGTGGCAGCTGGTGTGCTCGGTTCTCTGGAACATGCTCGGATCCTGGTGCCTGTCTGCTCCCACTGACACGCTCAGACCCGCTCCTGGAGGGCCCAGTGAGGAAAGGGCCTTTGCTACCCAGCTCGAAGCTTAAACCTCCTGCTGGGGGCGTTTGTGAGCTGCCAGGCCCACTCTGGTGCATCTGTTTCTGGATGGTCCAATGCACTAGCTGATGCCGCCTCTCTCCAGGTCATGCTGCCCCTGCTGTGATCTGCTGGGGAGCATCACTCAGTGGAGATGGGGTAGCTGGCAGGGGAGGGCTCAAGCCCCCCTTCCTCTGGGACGCTGTGCCCCAAGGCTCAAAACAGCATGAACTTGCTGTGCTGCTGGTTGGATAGGCTATTTTCACCTTGTCTCGCCCATGCTCTGGGTTTTAAATGTGGCTGGGTGGTCCCAGAGCTGTGGACAGGCTGGTGTGTGATGTCAGGCAAGTTGCTTCCTCTCCTAGTGCCTCGGTTTCCCCCACTAACAGGGACGCATCGCTTGCTCCTTACACTTCTGGCTGCAGGCAGGGGACAGGCACTAAGCACGCGCCCCACGCCGCAGAGAAAGGCAGGCTGCAGCCCCACTTGTCCCTGTGGCATAGGTACGCGTGGCATTGGGGAAAGGCTCCATCACCTCCTCGGGCGGTGGGGCACCATGCTGCCAACAGCAGGGGCGTAGATGCGGGCGCGTAGAGCCGTGCAGGGGATGTGCCTGGGGGAATCGGGTGTATGAGGCGCTCTACTCGCCTAAGCTGTGTCTCACTGTCTACGCTGCTGTTTCGACCCATGCTCCGGGGGAGTGCGGTGACTGTCTTTCTGTCCTGCCCAGGGGAAGGCTGCCAGCAAGAAGCCCTGTGTGCTGACCGGCAAAGGGGGCAAGGACCACATCGGGCCCTGCGCTGACATGACTGCAGGCCCGCAGCTGCTGCTGGGATCAACGAGTCCGCTGACCCAGAGCCAGCCCGGAGGCCCCCTGGGGGAGATACAGCCGGGGGCAGCGGCACAGAAGAATGCGCCAGGGAGCGGGGTCCCCAGCGGCAAAGGTACCGCTGCAGGGAGTGCCAGAAACCACTGGGTGCAATCCTAGCCTCTGCCGGCAGTGGGCCCCAGGCCACTGGAGGATGGCAAGTTTCCCGACCAAGGGAAGCAGGGTTGACCCTGGGCTGCTGCGGGTGGGAGACCTGGGGATGCAACGCAGGGGCTGCAGGATGCCGGTGCCCGTCCCGCTGAGTCCGTACCGACCTGGTCCCCCAGCACGGTGCTGGGCTGCTCTGCGGTGGGACCGGGGTAGGGTTACTGGCTGTGGCAACACAGGGTGGTGCTGAGCGGGGCTGTGCTGGTGGAGGTGCCATCTTTCTGATGAGTGGTAAAGCCGAGCCCTTGTTTCTCTCTGCCCACTGAAGATGCCGTGGCATGTTTCTGGCTCAGGCCTGAGGCTTTGGGCGTTGAGCCACGTGTCCTGGCCCTGATCCAGCGCCCATAATTGCATTCATTCCCCTTGTGCTGTCAGCAGCCTTTAGGACTCTTTAACATCTACTCCTGCCGTGTTGCTGTGCGCTGTGAACTGGCGGCAGCGCTCTACCCCAGCGGTGGCTGCATTTCAGTGCTGGGTGATCTTGTGAAGCTTTTTGGGGCGCTTCAGGCTGAAAGACGGGCTAAGGTCATGGGGTGCGGGGGTAAAGCTGCCTGTGGCTTACTGGGTCCCTTTAGGTTCCTTGACCACCGTGGTCTCTCTCGCAGAAGTCAGCACAGTGGAGTTTGTGGCCGACCCGGTGGCCTTGGCCAGCATCCTCTCCAACGTGGGGCTGGCAAACAGCACCCTGGGCATGGCCCGGAAACCCAGCCTGGCCCGGCGGGTCCCTCTGAGGGGGAGCAGGGGAAACTCGGTCCATGCCAGCGGAAGCACAAGGGTAAGTCCTGTCATCCTGGGCCCAGGTGTGGAACTGGCTTCCCTCTGATACTGGTGGCTGGCTTTGCCATCCTGTGGCTTGCATGAGTGCCAGGCTGAGCCGGAGCCCTGGGAGCCAGTCATGGGTTGACCCAGATCCTGGGATAGCTCCTCGCTAGTGCTGATGGGTCTTGCGGGAGGGGGGCTCATTTTTTTAAAGGAACGACAAGGTGGAAACTCTTCAAAAAAAATTGTCCTTCTGGTACACACCAGCCCAGAGCAGCGGTGGCAGGGGCTTGGCACCAGGGCTCCTGGTTTCTACCCCAGCTCCAGGAGGAGAGTGGTGTCCAGTGGCTTAGAGCAGGGGGCAGTGAGAGGCAGGATTCCTGGGTTCTATTCCTAACCGTGCGTAAGAGCGGGGAGACAGTCCTCCTTTCTGTAAGCTGCTTTGATGTCCCGGGGCAGTTCTCACTTTTCTCTTCTCCCTACCTAGGACCAGGGCTTTAAGGGTGTGCTCTGGGACCCACTTTCTAACTGGCCGTCCTGGCTGCTTCTGCTCTTCCCCTCCAGACTCTACATGGCTCTCTGTACGTGGCCACGGGAACCCCTGCCTTGCGCCTGGATCCGGCCCGCGCCTCCTGCTTCTCCCGATTAGCGGCTAAAGGTAGAGAGCCCCCGGCTCCTTCAGCTGGGGGCCCAGGCAGCCCTCTGTCATGCTCACAAAGCAATGGGGGAGAAACCTCTCCAGGACGGTGAGCGCTCAATGCAGGCCCGGGGAGGAGGGAAGGATGCACGCAGCATCTGCTGCTCCTAGGTCCTTTGGCAGCATGAATGCAGCATCGATTCCTCCCTGCTGTCCAGACCTGCTCTCAGCCCTGGGCCCCTCTCCTGTGCTGCTGGTGGTGCGGAGTAGCTGAGACCCAGCAAACTTGCTTCCCAGCAGCCGCCCCCCCGGGAGTGCTGCCTGACTCCAGCCCTCTCTGCTCCGGCCCCCAGATACAGATCAGCGAGCCACCCAGGACCCTGCTCCGCACCGTGGCCTGCTCCTCCAGTCGCAGCAGATCCAGGCCCTATCGGCGACGCTGAGGGGCCTGGGGGCCCGTGCCCTGCCCGTGGTGAGTGCCGCCTGGCTGCACCCCTGTGCAGTGCTCCTCTCTGACTGGGAACAGGCTGGGCTGGCGGGACGCTTCCGGCTGGCCATGCCATCTCAGTGCACTGGGGCCCCTACAGAGTTTGGGGGGCTGCTCTCCTGGGCCAGCATGGGGTCCCCACACCAGCTGCACTGCCCCTCTCTGCAGGGGAGGGGGCTGTCTGTATGCCACTCTGGGCAGGGGGAGTGCAGGGGACTCCTCGAAGGAGCCCTGCTCCAGGAGCAATTGGGCTGGCGTTCCCCATGCATGGAGCTGGGCTTCTCTGCTGCAGAGCCTGGCTGGGGCCAGCCACCTCCCCTGGATGTCTGTGGCTGGTGCTGGCAGATCCCCAGCCCCACAGGTAGGTCACCATGGGGCTGGGTGTGTTTGGCAGGGAGCTGTGGGTACCTCATGCCTGCCCAGCCCCTCTTGAGCCAGGCTTCTCTTGGCACCAGGTGCGCCCCGCCTTGCAGAGCCAGGGTGCAGGGGGGAACGAAGCGTGTCAGGAGCACCCGCCTCCCATCCCCATGGCAACCCAGCACGAACCAGTCAGGAGCCGGGAAGCAAGCGGACCTGGGAATCGGTCCACTGATGGCAAGCCAAGGGCCCCAAGCGACAGCAGAGCCCTGGGGGGCAAGGCTGGCCCCAGGGGGCAGAGTGCAGCCAGCAGGTGAGGGGGGATCATGCCGTTAACAGCCCTGGGGTAACCCCTTCCCAGCGCTCCTCTCACAGCTCCCCAGGCGGCTGGTGGGGCAGGGCGTGCGCGCAGCGTGTGCCCGCCATTCTCCAGGCACTGGTGTGTCCCCCCCACCACCACCACCCGCCCCCCAGAATATCCCAGCCAGCCCCCCCCCCAATCGTTCCTGCTTTAGCCTCATCTACAGGCAGGTTAGAATTGATTATAAAGAGGGACCCTGTGTGCTGAGACCCAGCCAACTCACTACATACACAGGCCTCTGCCCCATCCTGGGATGCTGAGCTGGGGAGTCAGACCCAAAGGGTGTGGGAGGCCATGAGCAGGGGGTCCTGGGAGTTGAGATGCAAACAAATTGCCCCGCACCTGCGCTCGCCGGCGGGGGTGGGAGTGACGCTCCTGCTAGCGAGCGAGCAGCCTGTTTTCTCTCCTCCAGCAGCTCAGCCACGAGGAAGGGTCCCATGGGAACATCACAGACAGGTAAGAGGCTGTGTCCTGTGTGCCTGGAATAGACCCCGGGAGTCCTGACTCCCCAGCTCCCCCCCCCGCTCTGACCACTAGACCCCATGCCCCTCCCAGAGCTGGGGATAGAACCAGGGGTCCTGACTCCCTAGCTTCCATCTTGCCTTGTGAGTGACGCGGTGTGGGGCATTTCCACAGGCTGCTGCGATTCCTCTGTCCCCCCGCCAGCCCCCAGTCACCCGGGCTTGGACGGCTCCTGTTCTTATCTGTCAATGTCTGTACCTGTGTACAAAGATTTCCACTGTCAGAGCTGCTTGCCATGTTGCTTTATGGATTTGGGCATGCGACCGCGACGGGTTCTGTTTGAAGGGTTATAAATGTTTTGGATCTCAGCATCTGCTGTCATCAGGTAATTGATTCTCTGCTCCTCTGTTGTCTGGTTTCCTTCCGCCCCCCAATTGTCTGAGCCTGCAGCTTTGAACATTTGAATCGCTGGAAATAGGGAAAAATGCTTAACCAATGACACTAGCCGTCAAAAATCTTAACGGAAGCAGTTCTACCAGCCTTTGCTCACTGTCTCTCTCCCCCCTTCATGCAGAGGAGTTTGTGCCGGACCCGGATGCTCTGGCCAGCGTCCTCTCCAATGTGGGGCTGAGCCATGCCACCCTGGGGCCCACGGGGAAGCTCAGCCTGGCTCAGAGGGTGCCGGTGAAAGGGCTGCGGGGGGTCCCGCCCTCCACTGGCAGGAGCACCACGGTAAGCTGTTCGGAGGTCTCTGGATCCCCAGGGCGGGGCTTCCTCTGCTCGGTGCTGTGTGGGATAGGGGCTGGGGAGCAGATCCAAATCTGGGGGGCTGGCACCAGTGGGGCAGGGGGCAGGATTCCAGCAGCTGGGCTGCACCCCCCGGCTGTGCGCTGGCCTCACCAGCCCTGCAGTGATGAGGGTTAGGGCGGGTAGGGTAGCAGCTGCCTGGCACAGGGACTGGTCTCTGAGCCCAGCATCCCTGCCCTGGCCATCTGCACATGGGGAGGCTGACGCTGCCTTCTCTCCCCTCCCCCCAGGGCAGCCAGACCTCGCTGCTGGGCTCCCAGGTCAGCATCCCCCCAAAGGGTGACTTCGGCCGCGTGTCCTGCCGCTCAGTGCAGGGGCTTAAAGGTACAGACCCCTCCATGCTCCTGGGATCCAGCGCGGTGGTTTGGGGAAGGGGGAGCGAAGGGTCTGCCTTGGTCTGTGGGGTTGTCTCCTTATGCACAAGCTGGGTGGGACCCACCTGGACTGCTCAGGCCCTGGGGCAGGCAGGTTCTGTGCCAGACTCTGCCCTCCGCCTCCCTTCTCTCTAGGCCTGGAGGCCCAGGATGCTCTGCAAGCTGCCCAGCAGTCGGGCACGCCCCGGGCCCGGGAGACCAGCCGCTATTCGCCCTTCGGCTCTGCCAGGAGAGTGCCCGTCACGCAGTCCCAGTCCTTGGTGTGTGCTTTGGGGCAGGGCGGGGTTAGGCTGCACGGGAGAGGGGTTGTTCTGGGCACCTTCCTATCGCCCGGACCCGTCAGACCATTAGACTCATAGACTCATAGGTCAGAAGGGACCAATATGATCAT
>ML675652.1:1465137-1553712 GCA_007922155.1 Mesoclemmys tuberculata
ATTACAGCAATCCCAGTCCTTGCTCCCAAAGGCTGGCTGGGCGGGGGACTCTCCATCGTCCGTTTGCTGTATGGGGTCTATGACGTGGGCTCGAGCAGCTCTGATGGCCTCCAGCAGGGGGCAGTGGCGAGATTCTATCCAAACAGGTGTGTGTCAGCCGCCGATGGGCCAGGATAACGACAGAGACGATCCCTTGGGCAACACCCAATAGGCATTTTCCCCCCTCCCCCCACCCTGAGTCTATATATAGCAATATCTAGGGCCGCCCCACAACCCTTCATGCAAGAGACTTGTGGGGCAGCAGGTGGTGGCAGAGTACAATCGGGGCAAAGAGACGAGAGGTGTAGGCAGGTTCTCCCCACCTTGCGGGGTAGGGGGGTCTCTGTACAAGGGGAGGCTGGGGGGAGCTGGGGGGCCCCATTCATACATCAGTGCCAGGGGGCAGGCGGGCATCTCTCCTGCCCCTGGGCGGGGCGATCTGAACAGAGGAGGAGACCAGACCTACCCCTCCCTTCCCAGGGATCCCTCCTTCGGGCCCCACCTGGCACCTTTACCCTGGACGTCCCTGTGAGGGGAGGGTCCAATTCAAAGTTCGGGAGACCCCCCCATTACAAGGTGGTCGCTAGCACCTCTCCCAGCTGATGGGGGTTGGGCCCCACGACAGCCTGATTCCCCCCCCCCGACTGCGTCCCCCCCATCCATGTCATCCTGGAGCAGCCCCTCCTGCCCGGGGGGGCCGGTAAGGGTCTGGGGGTCCCAGAGCAGAGGCCCTATAGCCCGTCCTCCACACCCCTGCCCCCCGAGCCCCTGTCTCAGCCGCCCGCAGCCCCCCCCTTCCCTGGGCGCCCGGGGCTCTGCAGCCCGGCTCGTGCCCCTGGGGGGGCCGGGGGCTCAGTCCGGGTAGATGACGAAGCCGGAGAAGGTGCTGTATTTGTTGGTGTTACCCCCGTGCACCTTCCCGCCGTCCAGCCTGACGCAGACCTCGTCCCCCACGTCCAGGTGCAGGATGACGCTGTTGCTGGCGTAGTCGTAGTTCTGGTCGGCGTCCTGGGCGATGGCGCTGGCCCGCACCTGGGGGAGACGGGGCGTCAGACGGGGGCTGCCCTGCAGAGCCGCCTGCAGCACAGCCCCTCCCCCGGCAGCCTATGGGGGTCAGCCCTGGGTGCCAGGGAGAGCCCCCCGTGGGAATCTCCGCTGTAGAGGCGGGAGACCCCTTCTGATTGGCTGCCTTCCCCACTGCCCCCCCCAGGGATGAGCAGCCAATCAAGGCTGCTGCTGGAGGCCGGCAGAGCTCCCCTCTCGCCCCAGGTGCCAAGGGGAGCTTTTTGGGGGGGGGACAGGACAGAAAGAGCCCAGCAGCTCAGAGGTGCTCTGCTTCGCCCCCACTCCTGAGAACAATGGGTCAGCCTGCCCCCTCCCACCCCTTTTCTCCCTGTAACACGAGGTGTGTGCGTGAGGGGGCTGTTGGGGGGGGGCAGTGACCTGATTAATTAGGGGCTTGGGGAGAAGCGGGACGCTCCTGCAGTGGGGGGCCGGGGGCGCAGGCTCCGCGTGTTTGGGAGCCGTAGCGCCAGTCCTTGCGGCAGCTGCGCAGGCGCGTTGTCAAAAGACGGACTAAAAAGCGTCCACTAATCGCGCTGTAACATCGCGGGGGGGCTCATGGGGCCTGGGCACCCTGAGCGTCCAGTGTTATAGTATTGCTGTAGAGAAAGGAATCGCGATCGACAGAGCATCAATGTCATTAACACAATAATTACAAGCCTAATATAGTGCTCAATTAGCAATGAACAGTTTGCAGGAATATGATAATATGTGTAGGTGGTGCATTATCCATCCCTGAGATAGCAAACCCTGCAACTATACGTCACAGAACCGCCGAGTCACTGTCCAGCATTCCGTATAACTAGAACATGCGCCCACATTATTACTGGAGGTGATTAGTTATTAACTAATTGTATAGCTGTTAAATATAATACAGCCGCTCTCCGATTAACATTGATTAGAAGTGTTAGTCAATTAATAAATGTGTGACTCTAATAACCAGCGTTGGGTTGTTAATAGGGGTTATTACGAAGACGAGGGAATTGTTGATATAAAACTGAATTAGCAGAAGGAGCAGCAAAGCTGGGTTTCCATGTCCTGATCTGTTTCCCGTAGCTGGGGCTTTCAGAACCACACCGAATGTGGAGAGACTCGCCCTAAAATCCCACGAGCCTCGACACCTGCCCCCGCAGCGCTGGCGCTGACACGTGCCACCAGGATTTCACCTCCATCTCCAACGATCTCCCTCAGCTTCCTCCAGCTGTCGCTGTACTGCCAAACCTTAACTCCGGCCTCCGCCGCTCGCCTTCCGAGAGACGGGCAAACCTGCCGCGGGCCGCGCTGGCCAGCCTGCTTGGCTCCATGACGTGAGCTGCCAGAATGACCTTGATTCGTGTCAGTCAATTTGGAGCAGCACACCTGCGAGGGCAGGTGCTAATGAGATGCATGTCTTGTAATATAACAAACGTGGAATCCAGAGGGCTCCTAACACCTTGCTCCTCTGTGGCGCTTTGCAGCCATATGACGGATGATAGGCCTGTGCTGGAAGGTAGGGCCCAGGCTGGGACCCAGGAGATCTGCTACGGAGACCCTGGGCAAGCAGGCCATGGTGCCCTCTTTACACACAGGAGAGAACAGCCCTCTCTTTGTCTGAGTCATCCGTTGACATTGCAAGTTCTTTAGGCCAGGGCCCATGTCTTACTGAATTCACGCAGCCCCTGCAATGAGGGATTATGATCTCAGTGGGAGGCTAAATGCTGCCATGATAGAAATAATAAATCCGCCGTATGTTGACATTACTAAAGGTTTGGGGGGCCCCGTCCTGCTCGCCTTTAAGCTGGGACAGCCTGGACTGACCTAGAGGGCCGTGCAGAAATCTTTGCGGGATCCCTGCCTGTCATGTGAGCAGAGATTTTCATGGAGGTGCCGGTCCGTCTGCTCCCTGCTGCAGCATGAGTTAGGCTTTGGTCTTCAAGCAGGGATTCTACCTCGTCGTGTTGGGAGAATGTGGCAAAGTGGCCCCCAAACTGCAGCGCTTGGCTTTGTTTCCTAGGGTTTGCTGATGGGGGGGGGGGGGGGGTTTACAATTCGTTTTAGAATTGCTCCTTTAAGAAACGTTGTGGTGTGTGGCCAACTTGCCTGGAGCTAGTTCCACTCAGCCCTGTCTGTCTGGCCCCAAAAGAGAAAGAGACGACCTCGCCCGCCGTCTCGCTAATATCCTGGGACCCACAGGGCTACAGCTACACTGCAGAGGCGCAAATCTCAAGTCAAACGGGGGTGATGGGAAAGGGTTTTGGTTTATTTTATTTTTTTTAAGAAAAGAATTTGTTGGGGTCAGCGGTCATTTTTTCCCATTAGGATATTAATAGGAAATATAATGAAGGTCTGTTGATGATTATATTTGATCTTCCTCGTGTTTTCATTATTAACCGCTCCCAGGAATCGCGATCACGCAAGCCTGACCCAAATACATATAGTGCAGCCTGCGAAATTTAAAACAAAAAATTATCAGTGTAGGGAGGGGGAAGGGTAAATGCTGATTTTTGCAGATGCTTTCACACCTGCGGGGCTCTGAGTGTACGAGCAGGCTCGCGAATGAGCAGGGTCCCAATCCACAAAGGTCTCTAGGCGCCTAACTCCCATTGGCTCTGTGCTCATGTGCTTGCAGGATCTGACCCAGGGGAGGTGAGGGTTTGTAGTTTTTGTTCTCTTTGTTGTCACCTTTCCCTGGGGTGCGTGTGACCCCCCCCCCCGCCAACACCACCCGCCTGGGTGCTGCCATGACACCGACTTGATACAGAGCGCAAAACTGACGGCGTCATCCAGACCCTCCGGGAAGGGCCGGGAGTGGCAGGGAGTCTACTGTGGTGTAGTCAAGCTGGGTGGGAATCGCTCTGGGGCCAAGCCGCCCAGGGCCAGCGGTGGCCTCTGGGCAAAGGGTTCTGGCTGAGGAGTGTCCCTCCCCCCATCACATAAGACCAGCCCTACTGGGTCAGACCAATGGTCCATCTAGCCCAGAGTCCTGTCTTCCTGCAGTGCCCAAGGCCAGGTGCTTCAGAGGGAATGAACAGAGCAGGAAATCAAGTGATCCCTCCCTTCGGCTATTCCAGCCCCTGCAATTGCTGCCTATCCTGGCTAACAGCTATTGATGGAGCTAGCCTCCAGGAACTGAGCAAGTTCTTTTTTTAATCCCGTTATAGTTTTGGCCTTCACAACATCCCCTGGCCAGCTCACCGGGTGACTGCGCTGCGTGAAGAAATACTTCCTTTGGTTCTTTTTAAACCTGCTGCCTATTCACTTCATTTGCTGGCCCCTAGTTCTTGTGTCATGAGAAGGGGTAAATGACACGTCCTTCTTTACTGTCTCCACCCCAGTCATGATTTTCTAGACCTCCACCATGTCCCCCGGTCGTCTCTGTCCCAGACTGAAAAGTCCCAGTTTTATTATTCTTTCCTCATATGGAAGTTTTTCCATGCCTGTTTCGTTTAGTTGCCCTTTTCTGTACATTTTCCTATTCCAATATATCTTCTTTTTGAGCTGGGGTGACTGGAACTGCACGCAGTATTCACGGGGGTACCCTGGATTATAAAGAGGCAATACGATATTTTCGGTCTTCTCTATCCAACCCTTTCTTAATGATTCCCAACGTTCTGCATTCTGTGAGCTTTCCTAGTGGCTGCGGTAGTGGATGTTTTCAGAGAACTACCCACGCTGACTCCAAGATCTCTTTCCGGAGTGGAAACAGCTAATTTAGACCCCATCATTTTACATGTATAGTTGGGGTGATGTTTTCCAATGTGCATAACTTTGCATTTATCAACATTTAATTTCCTCTGCCATTTTGTTGCCCCGTGGCCCAGTAATCTCTTTGTGACTCTTCTGAGCCTGCTTTGGACTTAACTATCTTGAGTCATTTTGTATCATCTGCAAATTTTGCCACCTCACTGTTTACTCCTTTTTCCAGCTCATTTATGAATATGTTGCACAGTACCGGGCCCTGCATAGACCCCGTGGGGGACACCACTATTTACCTCTCCATTCTGAAAACTGACCATGTATTCCTACCCTTGCTTTCCTGTCTTTTAACCAGTTACTGATGCAGGAGAGGACCTTCCCTCTCATCCCATGCCCGCTAAAAGAGTCTTTGGTGAGGGACCTAGTCCAAGGCTTTCTGAAAATCTAAGTGCACGATATCCATGGGGTCACCCTTGTCCACGTGCTTGTTGATCTCCTCAGAGAATTCCAATAGAGTGGTGAGGCGTGATTTCCCTTGACAAAAACCATGCTGACTCTTCCTCCGCAAATCCTATTCATCGGTGTGTCTCACGTTAATGGGGCGGGCTTTGGGGGCGCTGTCGAAGGAGTGGCTGTGCATGGGCAGGTGCGAGTCTGCTTCAGATCACAGCTGCTGCTGGGCCCCCTCCTCTCCGGCCTCCTGCTGAGACGAAGCCAGCCGGAGAATTGGTTCCTTTGCTCAGGCAAAAGTTTCTCTTCCCTAAGGGATTTGTTCTGAGGCAACCGAACAGGGCACCCAGCACGATACAGCACAGGGGCTTGATCCTCTGGCTCACTGTGCAGCAGGCCCTGGCTCCCGGCAGCATGTCTGGGCACGCAGCGGTCCCGGGCTTCCACCCATCACAGCCTCTCCTGCCACTGTTTTCCCAAGCCCTGCCCCCAAAGCCAGCCTTTTTGGGCCAGCTGTCCCAGCATCCCCTGAGCCCCTGCTAGAAAACCTCTGACAAGGAGCCGAAGCCTTTTCCATGGATCAAACTGCCAGGGCAAGGGATAAAGTGCTGTCTCCAAGCCGCTTGTCACCACATAGAATGGGATCAAACTGCCAGCCGGAGGCTTAGGGCAGTGCTCAGTCTAGGGCGGCCTCTGTCTGGGAGGGCCAGGGCTTTGGGAAGAGGATTTAGGTCCCCTTCTCTGAGTCCGTCTCTGCCTCGATTCCTCCTCTTGCCCCTCCCCCCACGCTTCGCCAGCTCCAACTCAAGCAGCTGAGCTGCCCCCACCGCTGTGGCCCTGGGAAGCTGCCTTCAAGGCCACCAGTTCAAATGCTGCACAGGGGATGGAGGGAGCTCCCCAGAGGTGGCTGCATTATAGTTGTGAACCGAGGCAGACTTGGGCGGGGTCCTGCCGCCGGGGGAGTCCCAGCCTTTGATCAACCTCCAGTAACAGCCTCACAAGTTCTCCCCAGCACAGAGAGCAGCATGGCCCCCAGTTTGCAACTGGGGTGAAACTGAGGCACAGAGCTGGAACAGGTGGCAGATCTGCTGGCTCCCACTGGGTCTGAGCTCTCCTTTCCCACTGACCCGGGCAGGGCCAGGGTTCCCCCAGAGCAGGAAACGCAGGTGGAAAGTTGACCCTGCTGCTGTCCTGGCTCAGTTAGAGGGGTTGATTGCAGGGTTGGTCAAGCAGGCCCCAGCGTGAAATTCACTAAAACTCCCTGCAGACCCCAAACCTGGCATCTTTTGTTCCCCCTGACTCTGAAGAATTGAAAATAAACCAGCCAGGGCCCATCAAAGTGTCACGGCGCATTTCCCGCGAAGCCGAGAGATTAACAGCCGGCTCCTGACACCACTGACCCCACCAAATTAAAAAAGAAGGGAAGGGATTGATTTCTTGGCGTTTAGCTGGAATTTCTCGAGCGCGCCAGTGGGTTCCTGGCACGCGGCCTCCCGCTGCAACGCAACAAGCAAAACCTTCAGTGTGCAAACACGCCAGATCCTTCATGCGTTCCCCCTCCCCCCCAAAATAGCCCAACATGCACCCAGGCACAGAGCTGTAACACAGACATTCGCGCACACACACACGCTGACAGTCATGCTGAAGGATGCACGGTTTTACACGCAGCTGGGAACACAACTACAGGCAGAGGGAAGAAGATACAGATACAGAAGTTACAGACCCCCACTGTCCTCCATAAACACACAGATGTTAACACTTAGCCAGACCCACACAAAATCATTGGCTGACCACAGCGAGGCCCCACAAAGAACTGGGGAAAGAATCGAGATTTTTGGTTCAGTGGCAAAAAAATCCCCCAAAGAAATTCGCTGAGCATTTTGGTTGTTTTCAGGTTTGTTTCTTTGTTTGTTTAACACTTTTTAAAAAATGTTTAGTGAAACCCAGCTACAGCTCAAACTAATACAGGGGTTTGAAACAAAACGTCGAACCGTTTTGTGTGGAAAATGTCAGTGAAAAGCAGTTTGACCTTTCAGAAATTCCCTCCTCCTTCTTTGGGGCAGGGGCAACATTATTGGCTGAGTTCGTCACAAAATTGCATTTTTCAGTGAATAAACAATTGGCTGGAAAATTTTGCCCGGTTGTAGCCCGCCGTGGAATACAACAGCATTTTGCTGCTGGTCGATATGGCTGGTTGGCACAGGATAGCCTTCAAATGCTGCAGCCAAGCAAGCCCAAGGTTTCAGGAGATTTTTCTTTGCATCACTAAGCAGAACATGGATTTCGGTGACAATTGGAAACCCCCTTTCCACTAACATTACCCCACACAGTGCCTGCACTGTGTCTGGCAACATTAGTGCTGCACGTCTCCGTGCATGGTGCTGCACATCTTTCTCTTGCGCCGCTTCTTCTGTCTACACACATTGCAGGCAGTGGTTTAAACTGCCGTTCTCTCTCCTAGGATCCACAGGGGGACTTAGTGGCTGGAGTATTGGACTGGGACTAAGGAAACCTGATTTCTATCGCTGGCTCTACCACCTGCCTGCTGGGTTACCTTTGCAAATCACTTCCCCCCCGCCCCCCAGTCCACCCTCCCATGCCTCAGTTTCCCCAGCTGTAAAATGGGGATAATGACACTGATCTTTGCGGTCTCCTGATGGAAAGCGCATAGATATCAGCTGGGTGTTCTTGGGATCAGAAGCAACAAAGTGGGTGACCCTCTTACACACTTGGACACACTAACACAAATGCAGACAGATACACACACAATAGCACAAATGCAGAGACAAGACTCACACACACACACACCCCAGGCACCTCTGTCTGTCTCGTCGGCAATTGTAATGAATTACCCTGCAGCAAAGCTGCTCCATATAATTATCCTCATTGCACAGATGGAGAAACTGAGGCACAGAAAGGCGGGAGTGACTTGCCCAGAAAGTCCAGGGTAGAGCCAGGAATAGAAAACAGCTGTGGCAGCTCCAACATCCCCTTTCTAACCTGTTGACTCCACCACCCGCAGCCCCTTGGGCTGTGAGCCCTGCGGCTCTGGAACCGGTCAGGTCTGGGACAGGAGAGAGACCTCCACGGACCGTGCCTTGATTCCACGAGAGGTGCTCTGTCCCCCAGGACAGCACTGCCCCCCTGTCCCAGTGGGGTGCTGTGCTGTGGGAACTACCATCATTCCTCAGGAACAGGAGTTTGCTGGTGACCTGGGGCCTTAACCTTGGCGTGCCGGAGTCATTCCAACTTGGTTAATTGCTGTCTGCCTCCCTAACCCCCCTGGGTCATTTCAAGCGGGTACCTGCTCCTCCCCCAGTGCATGGTGCTGTGCTTTTCATTTCAGGGGTGCATGGAGCCTGCGATAATGCAGAAGGCACCAGTAACAGACAAAGGGGAGGGTTAGAAAGTGGCCTGAGATTGAGGCATGAAGCCCCCACCACAATCTGGGGCTCAGCACCAAGCAAATCTAGGGCTCAGCATTGCACACGGGGTCCCCCGAAACAGAGTCACCTGAAATCTGCAGCCCGGCCGTGTCTGTGATGGGCTAAAATGCAACATTCTGCTGAAGCTGCAACGGGCGGGGCATTTGCAAATAGAGACTCTTGTTTTGCTTTTCACCAGCTCCCTGGTAATTTGGACAGTCACAATGAGCTGTTACGGCTGGTAACTCACGGGCTCCATGGAGCCCCTTTGATCCCGCAGCACTTTGCAGATCCAGAGAGCTAGGAAAATGTTCAGCTGACACGGAAATGCAGCTGCTTCTAGGGTGGGGCATAGCAGCTCTGTAACTATGCAAAGCAGCACTGCACAGGGCTCATGTGCCAGCACTCAAATGCATCCACCTCTGGGGTGGAGCAGTGCCACTGTTCAGACTGCCAGATGGTTTAGGACAGGCTGTGAACACGGATGCTGCATCCCCTTGTAACCACGGAAGGGATGTTAGGGAGGCAGAATGGGAGGGTCAGGGGTGCTGGCTGACTTTACGGGTGACGACCCGTCATACTGTTGCATTGACTCCTACTGATTCAGTCACAGGGACGTGCACCTCCTGCCGACGCTCCCGGCTTTCCCTTCGCGGTCTGCCGTCCAGCAAGGGATCTGGCTAAGCTTGGCTGATCTGACTGGCAGGGCAGCTGACTTGGAGGGTGTTTATGACAGCGTGTCTGAGAGCCGCGCGGTGGGGGAATGGATATGTGCTTTTAAAATTCCTCTGGAGAGAAGTCGAGAGGAATTGCTGCCTGTTGATGACCTGACTGTAATTCCTCTAGCGTTTTCTCACCTACCCGCAGTGACGAATGTGGATTCAAAGCGCTCCTGGGGCAGATTTCAATGAGAGGCAGAAACTAGTGGAAGGGGGAGGAGAATATATATAATAACGCTATGTATTCTGCAAGAGCAGAAGAATCTTTCCTTTATTTCAGGGCTTTGATCTAAGCAGAATGGCCAGACTCGAGCTGGTCCCGGCTCCGACCGTGGCTGGCACCAGATGTGTCAGACAAAAGTGGGAGATGGAAAAAGACCAAGGATAATCCGCCCCCATGAAGGTCTCCACCTGATCCCGTAAACTCTGGCGCATGTGACGTTTGCTATCTCCCAAAAGGCACTGTGGCAGTGCAGCGGTTGGGACTCAGCTTAGCCTAGTCTCACACACCCCTGGTCGTGCCTCGTTTGTAAAGTGAGGGACAATGCCAGCGAGCTGCATTTGTGAGCCCAGCAAGGAGCCGGGTCATTGTTCAGTGCTGCTTTAAAGGTGCCCAGCACCCTCTGGTCTAGGAGGGCAGGTTTCCCGTGGGGAAGCGTGTGGGCTTTGGGGAGCGAGGCCCCTATCCCCTGGGCCACGCCGGGGCCTGTGGCAGGCCCCGAGGGCTTTGCTGTCAGCGGAGTGTTTTGTTGCTGTGAGTTTCAGGCTGGTGGATCACGCTTGATTGACAGCCACAGAGACTGATGTGTGCGTCAGCCGGCCTGCAGCCACCACCCCTGACCTCCAGAGACCGGCTCCAGGGGCAGGCCCGGGGTTAAATCTCCACGGCCCATTTAATCCTTGGCCTCTTGCTGCAGCTGCCAATTAGCCCCGGCCCGGACAGCTGTCTCCCTTTCCAGGCAAGAGGCTGAGGTCCAGCAAACTCGTCTCTGTGTCTGTCAGACAGGGACCAGGTGGGAGCCAGCGCCCAGGGGGCGGACGGCTCCGTGTCCTGCTCCCTCCCATGAAGCGTCTCGGAGCTGGCTTGTAATTACTTTGAAATCTCACTCCTTCAAGCTGTCACCATGCGGCGGCTCCGGGGCCTGAAACATGCTGGGCCAAACCGCTGTCACTTGGGGAGCTGGTAGTGGAAGGCAAGAATCCGCCCCAGAGGCGTGGAATTTGGGGCACAGGCTCCGGGGTACGGTTTGCTCAGCTCAGGAAGGGAAAGCCTGTCGGCTCCACTGGGGATTGCTTCTGGATCCTCCCCTCTCCCTCTGCGCCCAGCTTCCTGCCCCAAACCTCGGGACAAGGTGGCTTTTCCAGCTGGCTTCATTCCTAACCCCTTGAATTAATCTTCTCTCTGCATGCGCGTGTCTTTCTAGCACCTCCAAACCTTTTCTGACCATGCAGGATTGCCTGTAAAATCCCCTCGTCTCTCACCACGGGGCCCGCTGACCTGTCCTGCTCCTTCGTGAACCATGCAAATGGTGCGGTGAAAATTGTGGGTGTCGCTGGGGAGGTGGAGGAGCGGATTGGAAGGACAGAGGTTCTCCTGGCATGAAAGGGGGGCAGGAGTTTGTGTCTTGTTGGAGGGTAGGGACGGAGAATTCTAGCGGGCAAGAGTCTGTGGTCTTGCTGGGCCCGATCCTGTGAGATGTGGCGCAGGGCAGGGGGCAGTGGTGGAGGGCGACGGATAAAAAGATTTTATTGTAAGTCTCTCCAAGTGTCCGTCAGCACCCGAATCACATTGCCTGAGAGTGGATTTACAACAGCCGCCGCGAGCTGTCTTGCCAATGGGACATAAACACCCGGGAGGTTTTAATTCCCTGGTAAAATAAGCTACATAAATAAAAAGTAAACGAGGCCTTTCTTAGCGCTAGAAGGGGTAGCCGGGGGTGGGGGAGGGAAGGGAGAGAGACCGGCTCCAGTCTGATCTTGTTTGACAGGAGGGTGTTTTGGTATTAAAAATTTAAAAAAACCCAAAACCACTGACAAATTGACTGCGAACCAGTCCCCGGGGACTAGTGCAATGAGCCGATGTTACCAGCTGCGCTGGCCATTTCTATCCTTCCCCACGTTTATTACTTAATAAACAGCCGCGTCTGCCTGTTTGTCCACGGTGGGAGAGTGGAGCGTGTCCGAAAGTGTAAATGCTCCAGCTCGACCCCGCGCACGTTGCTGTTCCCCTCTCTCTCAAAACAACCCCAACTCAGCCGCCCAAACGTGGGGACGGATTTTCAAGCAGAGCTGCCCCCAACCTCAGCTTCTTAAAACAACCATCTTTAGCCTGGCCTGGGAATAAATGGACCCAGCTCCAGTGAGCCCCAGTTTTGTATCTGCACCGTAGCCGTGGCTGCTTGGCTGGGTTTTTAACATGTTCCAGGCCAGATCTCCCGCTGACGCAGCTCAGCGCTGAGGTTAGTGGCGCTGGGTCAGGTCACCCCCAGGTAAGATTCTGGTCCCTGCATACGATGGCAGGACTTTGTCATCCCTGGCGTTTTACCTACTCAGCTGCCCGGCAAGCAGCCACTGCTAAGAGCGGCTCCCTGGCAAGGCGGGCAGACGTGGCATGTTAGTGCCTGGGTTGTTTGAGATGTGGCAGGGACAGGGTGAGCCGAAAGGGAGTTTTTCACACCAGACTCAGGTTGGGTGGCAGCTGGAAAGAGAGACAAGGCCACAGCCAAGCCCACCCCCCGCAGGCATGAAACTGGCCAGGAAAAGGAGAGCCACAGACACAGGGCAGGAATTGTACGACCCCCAGGGAAGTGGGGCAAAGCCTCGAACACACAGCACAGCAGCATCTGGCCTCTTTTGCTGTTGGCCAATGCCTTGTGCCCACCTTTAAAGCAGTGCATCATAGTTGTGAACTGTTCCCTTTCTGGCCTGGGGGGTGGGGATCGCAGCCGGTGAAAGAGGCCTTTTGGCGTCAGGATCTGGCCCCCGGGTGCAAGCGTTGATATTTAAAGAACTCGCTGGCGTATAAACCCGTGGGTTTTGGCTTCAGTGCCTCCTAATCCCCCAGCTGAAGCATTTGCTGAGACCCTTGGCGATCAAATGTAAATATGTATATTGATTCGCTCAAGAGACACAACAGACGGCTTCTCCCGAGGTGCTGCTTTCATTAGTTCAGGCAGCCGGTGGGTGGATAAGTAGGACGCATTCAAAGTTTGAGATCAATGGCTTATTTATCTGTAATAAATGGAGGGTGTCCAGGCTGAGGCTTTAAACTGTTATGTTTTAGATCAAGCGGCTGCTTATTCTCTTTATTAAAAAAGATAAAAGAAGATATTTAGTATCAGGTGATTATTTTAACGTCAGCCTTGCGAGCTTCTTTGGGCATTGGAAAATCAATCCAATCAAATAGGAAAGAAACAATATTTCTCAGCACATTTTTGTTTGGTTTTGGCCCAGGTTCCATGCAGCTGCTTTTAAAGCACCCGTCCCCACCTGCAGCTTTGGAGAGGATGCTAATAAAGCATGTGGGATGTTGAGAAGATTCGATATGAGTTTATTGAAGGCTGAATAGAAGAGAAAGGGAGAAAAAGAAAAATGATTCTCCCGAGATGAACATTTTCAGGTTTTTATTCCCCCTGTTGGGGAGACTTAGGAGGGTTTTAGAGGAAATTTTGCGAGTGTATCTCTATTTGCGTGGTGAGTGTCGCCTACATCACCCATATGCATCTCCATGTCGCTATCGATAGAGAAACACACACTTTGTAAACATAGGCAGTACAATAAATATTTGCATAATTGTATTTCATGGGGTAGATACACTTGGAAATGCATATAAACTATTAAACATTATATGTACATTGATTTACTGTATAGGTATACATACCAAGTCTGTATGTATAATACATTTTGTACAGTATATATGTACATACAATGTTTGCATATACAGGACTATAAACAAATCACTAAACTATTCAACATGATTCTCTCTACATTCTGTAAGTATTTACAATATAGACACTGAGATGTAGCTATAATATTCACACACACAGCGATGAATGTATAACACACCGTACAGTGTGCATAGAATCATTGTAATAGTATATATTAGATTAGATACTATTCTATTAAACATTTCATGTACTTACACATTATACAAATACACACTGAATGTGTATTTCATAAATATCGCCGCTTGATGTATACATTCCCCTATGCCTCCTCAGTATATTACAACATAAATTACACACACAAACATAGACAGCTGTAATATATATTATGATATATATTGCATACACACACGTAATAATTGCTTACACATCTTTAACGCCTTCCTCTTGAAAGATCAATGAATATTCAGATACTTTATATCTTATTTAATTTTCTTGCTTGACTCTGAACCTATTTTGAAAACCTATCTCCGTGATCCTGAGATCTCTAAATTGGAAAAAAATTAGCAACTTCTCTTTCACACCACATGCCCCAAATGATATTAAACTTTACAAACCCGTCTCTCTATATTCTGAAGGCGTGTGTGTGTGTTGCTTTGGTCAGTGTGTGTATATTATTTCGTGCTATTTTTGATTTATTACCGTTTCCAAGGGGGAACAGGGGAAATCTATTTTTTTTCTAACAAATTCTAAAATAAAGTTCTCCCTGCCCCCACAGCAGGGCACCCAACAACACAATATTTTACAAATAAAAGAATCCAAGGCTAACTTAAAAATGCCTCTTGGATTCCAGATGCTCTGAAATTTGCTTTCATTTTGTAAAGGAATGGGCAACCCAGCCCTATGTATTCATAAAGGACTGAACAGAACTGAATTGCTTTTCCCGCACCGTCTTGTTCTCCGTATTTTACCTTTAGGATTAATACAGACAAAGCGGTTGGCTCCCAAGCCAAGATGTCTCGTATGAGGAGTTGGTGACTAATCCTAAACCCAACACAGGATCACAAACCTAAAAGGAATTCCTGGAACCGGTGGATCCCAGTGAAATTCATCTAGTTGGCATTTAATGTTTTTTTAAAGTTTTATTTTTTCTTTCTAAAAAGGAAACCTACCTGTCTCTCCATCTGTCTAAATTTAAAATCCTAAACATAGTCAGTGTCCGTCTATAAATAATACCTGAGTATTGCAGTAAAGGACTGTCATAGTTACCAATGTTAATAGTAAACAGAAGGGTGCAGGGCTAGTTGCGTGTGAAGATGTCCTTTCTATTGGTACTCAGCAGAAGTAGCTGGGTTGTAAAACGTGCCCTCTTTGTACAGGTCTGTAGGGATCTAAGTGTCCCTTCCCACCTGGGGTTTAGAGATGGACGGTCTGAAAAATCAGACCCTCACTTTTGCCTTTCCCTTCATCCATGCTCTGAATCCATCACTCGCAGAGAGGCCCTGGCATGGCTGGGCGCAGGTGGCAGGGAGGAGCTGGGGCGTTTGTTTGCAGGTAAAGCTATTCTCTTTCCTGGGTGGGTTGGCGGGAGCCAGGACCGGCAGGTGAACTGGCCAGGCATGCAGGTGGGGTGGGCGGAGCCACTGGTGGGAGTGTCGCTTGGCTGGGCAAGCCAGTGGGGAGAGGGGCGGGGTGGCAGGTGAGAGGGAAGGGGCGGGGTGGGGGCCGCTCTCCTACCTGCCCGTTCTTCATGAGGTCGGCCCACATGCTGGTGCCGTCGCCTCCACGCATCAGCACATGGTAGGTGAAGAAGTAGATGCCGGGCAGGGGGCAAGTGAACTTCCCGCTGGACGGTTCATAGTAATTCCCCACGTTGGTCACCACGTCGTCGAATCGCAGGATCTCGTAGCCTTCGTGGGGCTTGCGCAGCCCGGCATAGAAGGCGATCTTGGGGCTGTAGAAAGATGGGACGTAGCCCCCTGGCCCCGGCCCCGGCGGACCTGGTGGACCCGGTCTGCCCGGCTCTCCGGCCGGACCACGCAGCCCTGGTGGCCCTGGAGGACCCGGGGGACCCCGGATCCCAGCCTTGCCCTTTCTCCCCTGGTCCCCTTTGCCCCCCGGCAGGAATGGGGCTGGGGAGATGAGAGCCAGCTCCTGGCTGGCTGAGGCTTCGGCTGCCCCGTGGGTCTGGGGCGTGTAGGGGTCGCAGACCATGCGACAGCTGCCCAGCATCTCGTAGTGCCCGGTGGCCTTGGAGCTGTGCACCAGCAGCGGGATGGCCACCAGCAGGACCAGC
Source organism: Mesoclemmys tuberculata (assembly GCA_007922155.1). Classification (NCBI taxonomy): domain Eukaryota; kingdom Metazoa; phylum Chordata; order Testudines; family Chelidae; genus Mesoclemmys; species Mesoclemmys tuberculata. The sequence continues at coordinate 1,480,688 of ML675652.1, forward strand.
ACCATGGCCACCCCGATGGCCGCGCCGATCACCCGCTTCCGGCGGCTCAGCCTGGATGCGGCCAGGGCTAGGAAGTCGTCTTCGCTTTTGGAAGGAATGGTGACAGCTTCTCCGGAGACGGAGCCTGGAGGCAGGAAGGGGGTGGCGATGGGCGAGGGGGCAGAACCCTCCAAAGAGACAGCAGGGGAGGGACAGCCCCGGCTCGGTGCCCGTGGGCCCAGTCCAGCTTGGTGCCCCTCTGGCTCACTCCTCGCTGCAGGCAACCCCGCACTTGTTGCTTCGGTTCAGAGGGATGGGAAAGTTCTCGCCGCGCTGCCCAGGAGTTCTCTGCCCCCCTCGCTACCTCTCCCCACCGTGCGCGCTGCTCGGCGGAGACTCCGTCTCTCTCCTCTCCAGGAGACACTTCGGATTGCTCGCACTTGACTGGACGCAGCGGCAGCGGAGCAGGAGCAGGGCGGTCGGAGATAGCTGGGAGGAGTGTGAGCGCGTATATAAATATATCTAGATTTCGTCTTCCCCTCTTGTCTGCTTGAGAACCCAGCTGGTGACTGTGGCTGCTCCAGGCTTCTCCTCCTGCCAGATCATATGGGCATCATCTCTGTGCAGCAAGACACCCGAGGGAAGGGATCCCAACCCCAGGTCCTCCCCCCACCCTGTGCGGCCCTGGCACCCCCACTCCAGACTCCCCTGGTGCTCAGCTGGGAGAGAGCGAGAAGGCGGCTCTGAGCAGCTGAAGATGCAAAAAGTCGCGTTCTGACCATCCGAGTGACCTCGGGGGCCTTGCGATGGAGGCGCGGCGCAGCACAAGCCCCCAGCGCCTGGAGCTGCGGAGCGTCTCATCCCATCCAGAGCAGCCTGGCTCCTGGTGCGTTTGCAGGAGTGAGAGGCTGGGGGTCCGAGGGCAGCATCCCCAAGCGCTGCTGGTGGGGAGACGCAGTGCGTGCATGGAAACATCACGTCTCTTCCTATAAGGCGCAGAGCCGGCGGATGGCGACCCCGCTGTGCTCGCTCTGCTTGGCCCCATTGGGCACTTGTGTTACCCTGGATCCTCTTCCTGATATTTATCCCCCACCCCAGTGGTGGCTGCTAATCCTGTCACTCCAGCACCCCTCCTCCCACAGCTTTTGTCATGTTTAAGGATGTGTTTTATATGCTGGGTTTGTATCATTCCCCTGTGCAATTAAAGTGCTTTACCTTGGTGCCTCCCCTGCCTCTGTCTGCAGAGACTGATTAACAGCTGACAGATCAGCTACAGGGGCTGCAAACCATCACAGTCATTAATTAATCAATTACCCCCCCACCACCACACACGTCCAGGGAGAGGCCTCTCCTGCTCCTTTAACTCAATCTTGCAAGATGCTATAGCCAGCGTGACGGGCCAAGAGAGGTGCATGTGTGTGCACGCATGTGCAAACTAACACACTTGCATAGGAGACAGAGGTGTGTGTGGGTTTGTGTTTGTACACACGCATAGCTCCGGCCAGGAGTTGTGTGTAGATGGCTGTGTAGGCTCCAAAGTCCATGGAAGCCAGCGGCCATGCTCCCATTCGTAGCCATCCGCGGGTTGCCGCTCAAGCTCAGCCCGAGCGAGGTGTCTGAGGGACGTGTGTGCATTGCTAGGGGAGCAGAGGCTGGATCCCCGCGTGAAGTGCAAAACTCAGCTCAACCTTAACGATGAAGCTGCAGCCGGCACAATGTAATGCCACCGTCACCAAGCTAGTCCGTTGCTTTCTCACTCGAGAGGAATCTCACCAGGCACATCTGCGCCTCCTGGCCGGAGCTGGGTGTTCTTGGGCTAACCTCACTAGCTGGGGGTTTCACAAGTCACTAGTGGATCTGGGGGACCCAGGGTGAGTTAATTTTTAGGGAGCCAACCTGACACACCTGAAAGGGTCCCGTTCCTCAGTGCAGGAGCAACTCAGCCGCGAATACACCACTCCAGAAATCAAAGCCCTGAGAAATCTCTAGCTCATTCTGGAAACCTGAGTCAAAACGCGTACGCCCGCGTGTGTGTAAATCTATTTAGGGGAGACGCTCCTTTTGGCCGTGTATGTGTTTATAGATGTATTCATGATTTCCATACGAGATACATGCGATGCGGCTTTGCTGAGACAGACATTGACTAGACAAATATACAATTGTGTGTCAGGGCCGTGTGTGTGAGCGTCTCTCTGGGGCCCAAGAGGTGGCTGTGTGTATCATGCCGAGGGACGCACGAAGAGCAATACGAATGTATGGTGATGAGTGTGCAAAACTCCCGTATATCTACAGAGAGCTGTACACCTGTGTTGCTGTGTGTGTGTGTGTGTGTGTGTGTGTGTGAGAGAGAGAGAGAGAGAGAGAGACAGCTGTTCATCCCTCCAGCCCTCTGTCACACTTGGCTATCCAGGTATCAACACTCAGCGGGGGGCTCTAGCTAAATGCTGAACTATCCATTCTGTTCTAGTTTCGGCAGGTGCTTCTAGCCCATGGGTAAGTACCTGGCTGTATTCACACTAGAAATGTCACCGCCTGCTTTTTAGCACTTGATACATATTCTGCTCTCTGGCCCTCAAGACAAAAATCCCCCCCCCTTTTTAAATGCAGCTGCAGAAAACTCAGCTTGCTGTGTGTACCTGTGTGGTAGCATCGCTCCCCAGACCGTGTGTGTATGTGCATTTGTTAGGTGGCGTGTATTCGTCTCTCTCTGTTTCTTGTGTGTTAGTTTTATGTCGTTAGTGGCTGTGTGCGTATGTGTGCATTAGAGGTTACAGCTGCTTGTTTGCGAGCACAAAACCTTTTCCAGCAAAGGCTCCTTTTTCTTTTATCACCCTCGCGATCCAGGGGAATTGTAGTTAATTTTTAGGCCGTGTTTCCAACTGGAAAGGTAGAGCTTTGAGCCATCCTGGCCGTCAGGATCTGGCTGTTCCAATACATCTCAATAGCTACCTGTCTGGGGGCCCCTAGCAGCTGTCTCTCATGCTCCCACATTCATCTTAGCAGAGGAGCAGGGCGCATTTTGTGCTTTGGGATCTGATTTATGGCTGCTCTTCTAGAATCTTTACTGAATTTGCTCCTTTTATGCAAAATGGAGTTCCTGCCCTCAGCCCTCCCGGGAGATGGGCTGATTGCAGAGAATCAGCTTCCAGAGAGATTCAAATCTGCATTTTCTGAGCAATTAGGAAAAAAAGGAAAATGGTGCAAACGGACGCCTGGCTCTCCAGGGTGGTGACCTCTGCCTTCCCTGACCCCCAGTGCCTTTCAGCTCATCTGGGCAGGTTGGAAATGGGTCTGACTTTCTATGGGGACTCAGGCTTTGTCCGCTCCATACGCTGACCCTCTGGCAACAGCCGGTCACTTTTAATGGGGTTTTAAATGGGCCACGTTCTTGGGGGCCTGAATTTATGTGTGTGTGTGAATGTGATTGTCACGTGATTGTCTCTCTGAGCGTGTCTGTGGGTTAATGCATATCTGTGAGCTGGGGTGTGTGTGAATTTGTGTATATTTCTGTGCATTGGTGTAAATCTGCATGCATGTTAGTCTGTGTGTCTCTCTGTTAGCATCAGTGTGTGCGTCTCTCTCTGTGTTAGTATCCGGGGGCGTGGGTCTGTCTTGATGCCATTTGCCCCTGGTTTGAGTGCACTCCGCCCTCGTGCCCCCAACAGCAGCCTGCAGCACCAGTATTTGCAATGGGTCGTGTCATTGCTCCATAGTTTTTAAATTTGTAGGCCCGGCCAGCCCCCTTCCAAAGGGCAATAATCAATCAGCCGGGATATTAGATGGATTTATGGGAGCTTTATGCACCGGGATCAATGCAAGTCTGAAAAAAAATTCAAACAATGTTTGTGCAACAAATTACAGCAGCTGGAACGTTGCCTCCCTCCTCCTCCCCGGGCCAGGGGAGGAAAAGATGCCAGGGTTATGCTCCAGTCAGAGGACTGATCTCCCTCTCCACCTTGGACAGACGCTTCACTCTGTCCGTCCCCAGGCACCCACTCAGCAGTCCTTGGTGGTGGAGGTGGGGCGGGGTGGCACTTGCTCTGTGGACCACCAGAGTTGCTGTCTTCCTAGCCCAGAGGCCACCAGAGGACCTGCTGCCCCAGCCCATTCCAGGGGCTGATCCTAATGAGCAGCAACAGCAAATTAATTAGCGAGCCGGGCGAGGGGAAGCCCTGCGGAGCAGCGTGTGCTAATTAGCAGGAGCACTGAGGGCTCACGGGGACATGGCAGGAGACGGGTGCCCCTGAGTAAAGGGCGATCCCTGCACGGCTGCCCTTGGAGTGCTTTCCTCTGTCCCAAGGAGGGTGAGGGAGAAATGTGCTGATTTGCCACACTAGGGACTCCAAGCCAGAGAAGGGAGGAGTCTGCGGCCTGATCCCACAAATGGGAAAATTCCAGCTCCTGCTCGCAGTGAATCTGGCCTTCCTCACGGCTGTCCTGGAGTGAGTCCGGATTGACAACAAGGGTGCTGAGATCGGGATCCAGCCCATGCTTTTTGTACAGGGTTTTATCTCCCCTTGGGAGGCCGCAGAGCGAGCTCCATGGACAGGGAGATCCCACGCCTGCCCGCTCTCCCTTGCCCTGTGCAGTCATTGATCCCAGGGCAGAAAGTACGGCAGCATGGCAGTGTTTTTTACCTGCTCTGCCCTGGTGGAAATCACTGCCCCCGGTGCAGGGGATGGCAGAGAATCAGGTCCAAGGCGCCAGGCTGCAACAGAGCAGCCCCTAGTGTGTCCAGGAACCAAAATCCTGCAAGAAAACCTGAGCCCCTGCTGCACCCCTCCTCCCAGCCCCAACCCCAATTGGCTGACAAAAAGGCAAATACAAAGTAAAGCTCTAACCCCACCCACCATGCATGCCTCACCCACTGCACTGGGAAACTACATTTCCCAGAATCCATTGCTTTGGCCATGCCCTCCCAGCTGTGCAAGGGATCCCACTATAAAAAGGGACGTTAGGTGCCCTTTCTGCCCTGCCGGGGGGTTGTTACCCCAGCAGCCCACTTGCCATGAGTGTGGCCATCAGGTGCAGTGCATTGTGGGAAGGTGTTTTCACTGATGGACGAGGGGGCTCCAAGCTGTCCCAGGACAAGAAAGCAGAGAGACACCCATCAAGTGGATCTCTGCCCCCACCCCCTTGCCCTGCCTGGATCTGTCTGACCCCCTGGCTGTGTCTCTCTGCTCCCCTGGAGATTGGATCTGCTGTGTCACTGAAGACTTGCTGGTTGGCTGGATGTCCTAGGTGACCTGTGCAGGCCTTTGGGGTAAGCTGTTTGTTTCCTTCCCCCTGGTCCCAGCTCTGATCCTGTGCCCCTCACCCTCGTACCTGAGCACTATCCAGACGTGCATTAAGTGCTGTGACTAGCATCTGTCTCCTGGTTTTCTCCCCCAGGGGGTGCAGGCTGGGGAGGGAGCAGGAGGGAAATGATGTGAAAATTGTTCTTCTGGGGGGTTGAAAGAGCTGGTTTATCTTAGGCTGAAGCCTTTGCCCCAGGGTGGGCATTGGAGGGGCGGGGGGCGTCTGTGTGGGGCGCTCAAGTTACCTTGCGATGGGAGTGAAGGCTCCTGGCCTGACATGGCCATGCCACCATCCCCAACCTTTCAAAACAATCACCATTCAGACCATCCAAAAGCCAGGAGACTAGCTTAAAAATACGAAGCATGGGGCTGTTTTTCTTCACTGTCTGCTCTGGGGATCATGCTCTCTGGCCTTCCCCTGCAGACGTGAGGCTGCATTGAAGAGCCTCCCTGTTTGCAGAAGGTGAGCTGAGAGTCTCCCCTAGTCCTGGCGCTCCAGCAGCTGGCAATTGCAGGAACAGAAATGCCAACTATCAGGAGACTTGGGGTGTAACTGCCTGAGTGCAGCCAAATCCCAGCGTGTCTGTCACTGAGCTGGCGAGTTCTGTGGGGCTGGGACCTCCTTTTTATGCCATCTGTACAGCTCCTGGCACGCGGGGGACCTGGTTCACACCTGGGGCGCCTTCATGCTACTGCCATAGAGACTGGCCATCGTAAAGAGGCTCTGCCAAAGCACCTGTTCTCAGACACCCCCAAGCAGGAGCCCTGCCTCGGGGCTGGGTTCAGGGATCTCTTCAGGCCCCTTCCGGCTCTCTAGTTGTAGGGTTTGCATTGCAGCAGGGTGGGGCTGGTTGCTCGTGGCTGTCGCCGAGATGGCGGGGGGGCCTGGCCTGCCCCAGACATGAACTAAAGCTGTGGAAGCTGGTTTGCCTCTGACGCCATGTGATGCATGGAGCTGGGCACTAAAAGCCATTTGCAGGGCACGCCCAGCACCAGTCCTGGCTCCCACACGCCCTAGGAGCCTGGCTGCGGGTTTCCGAGTGCCTTGACTGGGAACTGTTGGCGTCTTATGTCACAGCTGCCCCCCGTGAGGAAAGCTGTGCACAACCCCAGTCAAGCGGTTGCGGTGCCCAGAGACCTGGGCGCTCCCCTAGGCTGGCCACATGCAGAAACATCACATGCCTGGGGGAGGGGAAAAAGGCACGTGCAGATGGGAGAGAAACCTCCCAGCTAGCCCCTGCCCCTCTGGCTGTGCCAAAATCCACTGCTCACCCCCCTGGAGAAGGACAGGCCCAGCCCGCTCGGGGTCATGGGGCCCCAGGCGTGTGCAGAGCTAAAGGTGCTGAAAGAGCTCGACGAGAAACACACCCCGGGCGTCAAGGAAGGGATTTTCTCAGCGCCGCTCTCGGGGCAGGTTGATGTGCAGCACAGAGAGAGGAAAATAACCCCACTCGTTGATCGCACCCCCACGTGGCTGGGGGGCTGGGCTGGCACTCAGGAGAGCTGGCTTCAAGTCCCGCTCCGCCACAGACTCCTTGGGCGACCTTGGCAAGTCACTGTCCAGGCAGATTTTCAAGGGCTCTGCGCCTGCACCTGGGGCCAGATTTCCAGGGAAGGGGAGGAGGAGCGCTCTTGCAAATCTGGCTCTGAAGTTGCTCCACGCCTCAGTTTCCCTCTCTGTAAAATGGGGATGATGATGCTGTTGGTGTCTGTCCCTGTTTTAGCCTGTGAGCTCGTTTGGGGCAAGGACTGTCTCTGTGTGTGTGTACAGCGCCTGGCACACCAGGACCCTGACACCCGGCTGGGAAGGTGACCGCTGAGGAGCGGAGTTGAACACTGTGCTTTGCCGCATGGGGCCGCGCTGGCCTGGGCTCTCCTAGGAGAGGAACACTGATCCGCAGCGCACCGGTCTCTGCTGTCGTCTTAGCTGGCAGCGGGTGGCGTGGAAAGGCACGGTGCTAACGCGTCTGAATGGGGAGCTATTTATTTGTGTTCAAGGAACACATAAAGGCTGTGGCTGAGATCAGGGGGTCCCCATTGGGCTGTGCGCTGCACGGCCTCCCCCCTCCCCCGAACTGCGATCAGGGGGCTCCTGCCCGCCCCTCCCCAATCTGGTCACCCTCCCCCCCAGCATGGGGTGCTGTGGGTCCAAATCCCAATTCATGGTTTGCAGCTGGTATCTCTCTGGTCCCTGCCCTCTGCACCCTGGCAGGTAAACCTGGGGTGCCCCCTCCCTGAAGGGCACCCAGAGAGCTGCAGCAGTGCAGGAGGTGGGTGGATTCTCCCCGAAGCAGGGTGTGTGGCAGCAGGGCAGGAATAAACTCAGGAATTTAACATCTCCCCAGTCCCCTGCAGCGAGCCCCCTTCCTTCCTGTCCCAGGCCTGTCTTCCCGCTTAGACCCCCCCCACAGTTCCCACGTCCTTGCGGCCCAACCGAGGGGGGCCGGGCACTTCCCTCGTTCCATGGCAAAGGGGGGGAATCGCTCACAAAGCGACCTTTGCACTGGTGCTTCTGAGCCATCCATCACACGCCCCCCAGGGGCAGCTGGCCCGCAATTATGCATTCACCAGCCAGCACTTCACGGCCTGGAGACCTCCCCCTACCCCCCCCCTGAAGATGAGTAGCGCCAGAGACCTTGACTGGAATTTGTATTGCTGGTGTGACTCGCCCTCGGCTCGGGGTGGGGGGGTGGGTTACGTACCGTGCTGAATTTTCTGACCCTCCCTGCAATGGTTGGAGTTGATGATTTCGAACCAAGGGATCAGTGACCGGGTGCCCCGCTTGTCTGTGCCTGGCCGGACAGGGCTGCATTAATCCTCACTTAGGTCAATCTGCTCGGGTGCCGGGTTCGAGTGCCGCCAGGGCAGCTCATCCTGGCACGGGAGAGGAATTGAGCACTAACGCCATGTGTCCCCCCCGTCTTACCCTGGCCTGGGTGAATGAGTCCGGCGGCTGCCCCTCTCCGCCAAAGGGAGGGTGAGAGGCCGTGGGGGGAAGGGCCCTGCCTGAAGCCCAGGACATCACCTAGCCTGACGTCCAGGGGCCCCAGCCCGTGTGTGGGGATGAGCCCCGCTGCGCACACGACCCACGGGGTCCCCGCCCTGGAATCGCAAGAGACAAGCCGGGGCGGGAGGCAGAGCAGGGGCTGTGCAGGGCAACCGGTACCAACCGGGGGCAGTGGCCAGGGCATGTCCCCCTGCACGTGCGTGTGGACGTCCCATCTCCCGGCCAGATGTGCGCATAGTGTCAGGTCGTTTGTAGGTGTAACCGTGCAGGCCTGTGTCGGCAGGGGACCCCTGTGTGTGCTGGCTGGGGAGGCATGTCCTGTCACGCCCCGAAGGGGCCGGGCTGTGTGGGCTGGTGGAGGTGCTGCCCCCCCCCAGCTACATGTGGGGCAGGACAGGATATCGGGACCCTGTTCAATTCCTGGCCCTCCGTGTGCCCGTGGCCAAGTTGCTCTTGCCAGGCCTCAGTTTCCCCTCTCTAAAACGTGGGAATGAGCTGGGGTGGGGAGGGGGTCAGTGTGTGCTGTGTGGGGCTGGTTGGATATCAATCCTCTAGCTGCACCCAGGGCCAGTTGCTGGGCCCCATGGGGAGCAGAGCATGTGGCCGCGATCTGGACCACAGTCCCATTCAGGCTGGTGAGTGCAGACATTGCCGTGGCTGGCCGCTGGTTGACAGGCCGTGGGTGGAGCTGGCCCCTTTCTCCCCAAGTGTGGGGATCCTGCACTTCTGCCAACCAAAGCCCAGCATGGGACACGTGGCTCCCCTTCCTGCCCCAGCCACTGGGCCTCTGCCCTGGCCCGGGGCCCACTCGTCCCTGGGCTGAGAACCCACCAACTCGGTTCATGCAGCCAGGGGCAAGTGCCGTCCCTCCTGACGACAGCTGGGTGGGAGCCAGCGCCTCCCCAGAGGGGAAAGACCTCAAGCCCCGTTCCCCGACCCCCCTCACCTCCCCCCCAGGGGTGGGAGTCCATGTCAGACCCTTCCACTCCTCCGGGCTCAGCCTAACCAATTACTGCGCCGGGCCCGGAGACAAATTGGCATGTCAGCTGGCGTGGAGTCGAGAAGAGAATTGTGCAAATGAATACAGATGGGCTGCTGCGCCCGGGCGCCACGCCATTTAATCCAGGGCTTGTTCGCAATGAAGGAGCGCTGCCGGGCCGCGGCCTAAATTGGATGAAAATTGTCCTTGAGCGGCGACAATAAAAGGGGAGGTGGAGGGCGGGGGGCAGGACCTGGCTTAATGGGAGGTGGGGGCCGCAGGGGGCTGCTGCGCCCAGGGCCGGGCAGGGGGGGCTGCGCTCTCTCGGGACCCTCGGTGAGCTGTCCGCCCGGCCAGACGTGAGTAAACAAGGCGGGCCCCACGGGGGGGGCAGCCTGGGCTTTATTGAAATGAAGAGGGAGCTGATTGTCGGGGATTGCGGAGCGTGGCGCGGAACGAGCCGGGGGTCGGGGATTTGTTAGCGTAATAGAGCCGTCGCTGGGAGCTGTTAGCGTCACGCCTGGCTGGCCGGCGCTCGGCCAGGAGCGCGTACATCACACGACGAGCCCCCAAGGGCTGCCAGCAGCCCTGCCACTCACGCTCCGCTGAGCCCCCAGCGCCGGGGCCAACAAGCAAGGGGGCTGGCATCAAAGGGGGGACGGTACCGGCGGGCTCGCTGAGGGGGGCTGATGTCAAGCAGCTGTTGAGCTATTTCTTTGGATGCTCAACAAGTTTTAGGGGCTCGGAAAACAACCAGGAGGCTGAAAGGCTGAGAGCAGGCAGGATGTGTGCGCGCTGGTGGCTGTGCACGCCCCCCGACACACCTAGTAGTGCAAATGCATACACCCAACACCCAGAACTGGGCTTTCCCTTGCACCCCCTCCTCCTCCGCCCGTGTCTGTGGCAAAGGGCACCAATTGAAGGGCTGTGGCAGAGCAGCTGTGCCCTTGGGAAATGCCTGCTGCTGGCCTAGCTGCTGGGAGGTGGGGGGGATTTGTCTGCTAGGGGAACCCCTGCTTGGAGGGGTGCCGGGGCAGCCGGTGGCCAAGCAAAAGGGGCAATCATCCCCAGCCCCAGCACTATCCAGGTGTGGGTAGGTGGCGGGGGTCTGCCTGTGTGGACAGGGCATGGCCTGGCAGCTCTCTGCATCCTGTCTTCCCTGGCCCAGTGGCCCCTTCCGGTCACCAGCACCCCCCTTTGCACCCCTCATTTAAGGGCCTGCTCTCTCTCATGCTCCCATGCACACCCGGCACACAGGCAGGCCTGCGCTCCAGCCCCCTTCCCCCTGCCCGCCCCCCCGGCACCGCTCAGCATCAATTAAAGCGCAACCCCTAACTGGTGATCAGGAGCTGGGGCTCCCCAGAGGCGCCTGGGGTAATTAGCAGTGTCCATGCTGCGCCGGGGGGCTCTGGCGCGCTCCGTGTTTGCTCCCCCTGCCCCCGTTCGGGGAGGTTTCTCTTTATTAAGGGCTCCCAAGGAGCAGGCAGGTCCCGGAGCTGTCAAGCCGCCCCTCTTTACAGTCTGCTCACGCCGGTTACATTGGGCTGGCAGAAAGCGATTGGAAGAGGGGCAGGGCAGGCGGCTGACTGGGGGGGCAAAGGGCTGGCTGATCCGCTGTCTGATAAATGAGATCCTGGTTGCCGTGGCTGGGGCGCTGGCGAGCAGGGCCCTGGCACAGAGCAGCTGGGGGATCCCCCCCCGGCTCCCCAGAAGGGAAACAGACACAGCCTCCCTCCATACATCTAACCCCTCAGTCTGCACAAACCCCCCACTGCCCTGTGCAGGGCTAGGGGGCACTGGGCTGCAGGGAGCGGGGCGGGGGGCTCAGTAGGGGGCGCTCTCCCCTGGAAGTCAGTGCTGACCCCATAGCCGTCCAGCGCTAAGGAAGGCACCTGTTCGCAGCACTGCTGTATAACCAGCTGCCATGTCCCACCCCAGAGGTGGCTGCATCTCAGTGCTGGGCAGAGAGATTCCTCCGCACAGGGCTTGGGCGTCTGGGTAGGGTTTTGAATTGTTCTCATTGTTCCAAGGAACAAGCAAAGCCCCACCTCCCATAACGGGACCCACCCCCTGCACCCTGGCATTGCAGCAACCTCCCCGTGCGGCGCCTCCTTGAGGTGGAACGCAGCGGCTGCGGTGGGGTCCAGAGGAGACGCTCCAAGTAAAGGCAGCAGGTGGGTTTTAGCAGCCCTGGGGCTGGGAGTGGCGGGGGCAAGGTGCAAGCTCCGCTCCCCTGAAATGGCGCTTGCTGGCTGCACGTCATTACCCGTTCATCCAGGCCCAGCTAGGGTCAGATTGATGGGACCCCTGCGCCCCGGCCAGTGCTGGCCTCAAAGGGCCAGCCCCATGCTGGGCCGGGCCGGGTTCTTGTCCAAGCAGTGGGGCTGGGGCTACGAATGCTGGTACTGGTGTCCGGGCGCAGCTCTGGCTATGCTGGGGGGCTGGGAACGGGAGTCCTGGTCTTAGCACCATGGTGTCGGGTGCATCTGACTCTCGGGTCCCTGGGGCTCGGACTGTTAATGCCCCTGCCCTGCCCCCCCCGGTCCCGTCTCTCTGAGGCCCCTGCAGCCCCTTCCCCCATGCCCTGTGCTGGGCATTGCACTGACCCCAAGGAGCTGGAACTAGGGGTGGCTGAACCCCCAGGCTTGAAGCGGTTTCCATCATATTCCAGGTTAGTCTGGTTCAGTGGCTCTGGGCTCCCCCCCATCCCTGGTACCAATTGTTCCAGCGCCCCGGCCTGATCCTTTTGCCACGGGGGTGCACAGCTCCCCCCATGCTGCAGACAGGCTGTCACGGGGGGCTCCCGCACCTGTCGCCTGCCAGCCAGGCAACACGAGAGCCAGCGAGACAGCCGGGGCAAGCGCAAATGGGAGGGGGAGGAGATTTCCACCCCCGTGCAGAGTCACCTCTCTCCTCTGCTTAATGAAATATTGAAGGGCCTTGCCGGTGACAGACAGCTGCCTGCCGCAGGCTCGGCGCGGGGACAGATATTGGATTCGGAGACAGACGGGGGCAGCCGGGCTGGCACAATTAGCCCTGGCGGGTCGTGGAAGGGGCCAGGCAAACAGCAGCATGGAGAATCAGCGCAGGCGGGGGTCCTGGGGACCAGCGCTGCGGCTGGGTGGACCTGGGCTGCATCTGGCATCACTGGGCTGCCGGCAAGGAGGGTTACGGCTCTGGGGTAGCCCGCCCCCGCAACTGTCCTCTTCCTTCTCCCTGAAGAGGAAGTCTCCTTCATGAGAGCTCGCTGGGGTGGGGTGAAAGCCCCAGACGGAGATTCAGGACTCCTGGGTTCCATTCCCTGCTCTGCCCCCGTGGCCTCTGCATCAGCCACTTGCCAGCCCGTGCCTCAGTTTCCCCATCCATACAAGCCCCAAGTCCCCTCTGCAGCCATTTACAGTAGGCCGAAGGGGTGTAAAATGCTGCCAGCTCAGAGGGGTCACGATGTGCCCTGGGGCGAGGGGCTGGGCCCAGGGGCCGGTGAGTGGGAAGGGGGCTGGGACCGATTTGGAGTGAGCAGGGGCTACAGCAATGCTGAGGGGGGGGAGGGGGGAGCCCCACTGCCTCGGGTTTATAAAGCAAGTTCCTGAGCCTCCAGGCCCTACCCCCCGGGCTCAAACAATCCGAGCCAGCCCTGGCTGCGCCCCCCGACAATGGCTCTTCTCTAGCCACCGGGGCAAGCGGCCTCCCGGGATCAAACTCAGCTGGGAGGCAATCGCTGGAAGGGGCCGTAAAGCATGAGGCAAAGGCCCAGGGAGCTGGCCTTGTTCTGCAGATGCAGAGGCCACCAGAGCTGTCCAACTGGCTCCTTAAAAAGGTTCCTTCCAAGGGGCTTCAGGGGCTGGGCCCACCTGGGCTCCAGGATTTATCGTGGGAACTGAACATCCCTTCTTCTGATATTTGCAGGGGGACCTTCATGCCATTGTCCCTTTAATTGTCTGAGCAGAAGGGGGGAATCAATCCTGGGGAGGGGGGACCTGCTCTCCCCTCCCCCACTACCCTCAATTCTCTGCACCCTAGGATTTCCAGCTAGGATTTACTGGCCTGAGAAATGCACTGTGCGCCTCACCCGATCAAATTAGTCATTTCCCAAATCCACCGGCCCCTCTCCGAAGAAATGGCAGTGTGGCCGTATATCACCGGCCTGCCAGCGCCTGCCGAGATGGATATCTGCAGGGTGGCCGGAATTAATTCTCTGGACAAGCGGCATTTATTAAGGATTCAGAGGCTGTCGGCCGGAGAAATCCATCCTGGCCTGCTGGCAATTAGGCGGGCAGCGAAAGAGCAGGGCAGATGGATTGGGGTCCCGGCGGGGCATGGGCACCCAGGGTCACAGCCTTTGCCTGGATCCCAGTTCTAGGCTGCTCCTTCCCCGCCGTGGCCCCAGGATTCTCCTGCCCCTGAGCCATAGCCCAGAGAGTGGTTTCCTGCCGGATATCCGCACGCCTGCCCCGTGCCCTGCAGCGCCCCCAGCTGGGAGAAGCCAGGGCTGGAGCAGCTGTGGCCTTCCCTCACAGCCAGCTCGCTTGCCCCACTCCCTCCCATGCCCCCTTGCTGGGCCGCTGGCCGTGGAGCAACTCCTGGCGCCTGCTGTCTCTCCCTTTCCCCGCCCTGCAGAGACAGCAGAGAACAAAAGCAAACATTTTGGGTCGTGTGGCGGTGCCATCGATCACCCCCCCATACCGGTGAGCCCCACTCCCCTCCCTGTGACAGGCCCCGTGCCTCATTGCAGATTCGCCTCATGCCCACCTGAGCCGCACGCTGACAAATAGACATTTAAATCAGACAATTAGCTGGCCTCCACCGCTGACATTTTTAATGTATTAATGTGCATCAACAGCTAATACATATAAAATTCCCCTAATAACAGCACTTGGGTAAAAGGGCTGCTTTGCCGCGCCGGCTCTGGCAGTGATATACGATTCCAGAGGGGCTGCAGCCCCAGAGTTCGCATTAATTACCAGCAAACTGACAAGCCAACGTGACATTCAGAATTAGGCACCGGATTCCTTTAACCAGCCCTTTTATAAGCCCTGTAACCACAGCGTTCGTGTCTGGCGAGCGTCTCCCTGCACACGTGGCGGTGGGCGTGTCTGCACGCGTGCGAGTCTGTGCATAGGATCGGGGGGGGGGTGTCTGATGGCCCAGTGCGTGTTTGGAGGGGGGCGCATGGAGGATGTGTGCATAAGTGTACCTGTGCGGAGGAGAGTGTCTGCAGGCATGTGTGCAGAAGGGTGCACACACACACGCGAGGGGGCAGGCGTGCTGCTCCCAGCCCAGGGGTTGCACCCTTGGGGGCTGGGGCTTGCAATGTGCACAGGGGCTGAAAGGGGGGGTGTTAGCACCCCTGGTGTGAAGGGCTTTCATCACATGGAGGGGTCACAGTTGGGGTCAGTGGCTCTCAGCCCCCACTGTGCACGTTGTTGCAGCGCCCCAGCAATGGGTCAGCCCTCCCTGCTCTTGGCAGACTAAGGCGGTGTCTGTCCTGGGTGCCCACTGCCCTCCTGCTCTGCATGGCCCAGGGGCCCCGGCCAGAACCTGCTTTGTGCAGCCAAGCGGACCACACGTTTAGTGAATCCTGGGTGCTGGGGCAGGATTGGCCCCAGCCTCCCCCCAGACTGACAGGAGGCCCCTGGGCCATGCACTTGGACGCTGGGCTGGGGGTGCAGAGAGGGACGGGTGGGCGCAGGGCTTTGGAAGTGACTGTGCAAGATCATACTGTGTGTCAGTGGCAGAGCCAGGGAGAGAACCCAGGAGTCCGGACTCCCAACTCGCTATAACCCTGCAGAGCTGGGAATGGAACCCAGGAGTCCTGGCTCCCAGCCCCCAGCCCCTCCCCTTCCAAAGCCAGGTCCCCCCATGCCGTGTGGCTGTGATGCTGGCCCCCCTTTCTCCAGGCTGTTCTGCAGCCCACACCATGCCTCTGCTTAGTGTGGCTCCCCCCATGTGGGTCCCACTGGCCTGGGCCTTGGCCCCAGGCCTCTCTTCAGGATGGGCCCCATGGAACGAGACGGTGACAAATGCTTCAATTAGCAGGAAGTTTCCAAAAATCGATGCCTTAAACGCTGGTGGCCGAGGCGGATCAATGGCTCCAATTATGGCACGGAGCAGGCATCTGCTCGGTGTCAGGGAGCCACATGCCTGGCCACACTCAGCCACCACAGTATGCATGAGCCACCCTGGCTGTCAGGGCGCTGGGAGCTACCGGGTGGGGGAGCCCAGTTCACGGGCTCGCCCCTCCGCAGCGGGACCACCCCCTCCCCTAGAGGTTTGGGGCCCGGCTGTCCCCTTCATGTCATATCGGACCAGAATCCGGGTCGCCTTTCCTGGGGTCCATGCAAGCCTAGTGGTTAAGCAGGCACCAGAACTCCTGGACTCCCTTCTGGCCCTGGGAGCGGAGTGAGGTCTAGGGGTTAGCCCAGGGGGGTTGGGAGCCAGGACTCCTGCCTTCTATCCTAGCTCGAGCACTGGCTCCCTGTGACCGCGAGCACATCCTTGGCCGTCCCTGTGCCTCAGTTTCCCTGTCTGCGCCATGGGCTGATGCTGCGCCGCTTCCCGGGCCTGGGCTATTGTTGCGGAGCGTTTGCCAAGAGCTGAGAGATGCGGGGACAGGGAGTGGGTGGGAGCCCGGCTCTGGCTGAGCGTGTACAGGGCGTGCGGGAGCCAGTGAGCTCCCAAAGTGCACGGGGCTGCAGGTGAAGGGAGTGGGAGCCAGGCCTCCAATCTTTCCGCTAGCCAACTCCCCCGGGGCACGTCTGAGCCAGGAAATCGCCTACAATGGCCGGACAGGTCCCCCCGCTACACTTAGGGCTGCTGCCCTTGGGGACGGGTCTTCGCTAGCTCAAGAGATTCCCCTCCCTCAGCCAGTCTCCTCCCCAGCCAGCCAGAGGCACGCACTCCCACCTTCCATCCCAGGACGGAGCACAAGCAGCTCGACGCCGTCAATCCACTTTCACAGAGGGGGAAACCGAGGCCCCGAGGGGCGATTGCCCTCCCCCCCATCACTCACTGGGTCCATGTAGGAGGACAATGGAGCCCAGAGCACCTGGCTCTCTGCCCTCCTCAGCCCCCCAATCCCCCTCGCATGGGTGACCCACTGGGGGGGGCAGTTTGGCTGGCAGGGGGCTGATGGGGACTGAGGGGAGCTGGGGAGGATGGGGCGTGGGGGGACTCATGCAGTCCAAGCAGGCCTTTCTCATTCCGGGCACAACTCCATCGATCCCTGCACGCCTGGCTCTCAGCCGCCACATCTGGGCCCGCATGGAAACGGCAAATTTGACATTTTTAAATCCAGATACTTAAAAGAATCAATAGGGACACAGGAGAGCCCCCAGCCCTCCCCGGCCATCGATCGACTGCGCTGCGCAGCCGCAGCTGGCTTGGAAATCTGTTACAGGCAGAGAGAAAGAGACAGGCTGGGTGTGTGTGTGAATGGGACCCACTGTAATTGGCGGCGGGGAGGAGGAATGATGTATAGGGAGGCACTTGGGACTGTGGGTCAGAATTGAGGGGCACTGGCAGGGCTGGGGTGGAGACTAGGGCTGGGGTCGCAGGGGGCTGTGGTTCAGGAGCGAGGTCAGAATCCAGCCCCGTGCCCCTCTCCCCCCGTGAACCCCCCCACACTCTGTTCATAGGCAACGGCTCCTCGCTTGAGATCCCCTGGCCCAGCTGGGCCGCGCTCCGCTGGCCTCCATCCTTGGCTGCTCCCCGGGAGCCCCCCGGGAGCCTGACCTCGGAGCCAGCCAAGCATTCGGCTGCAGCGCTGGAAGAGTCTTGGCCGTGCTGCCCGGTGGGACTTGCCGCGCAGACGAGGCTGTCATGGAATAAGACAGGCTGGGGGGAGGGAGGGGAGACAGGCTTGGGGGGAATGGGGGGGAGCAGCACAGGCTGCCTGGCATCCACAGCCATCAGGCAGCCAGGAAATTCCTGCCCCGATGGACAGACAGATGGAGAGACACACAGACACTGGGGCTCCCAGGACTGAAGGATCCAACCCTCTGACTGGTAACCCCCCAGTAATCCCCATACATACTCCCAGGGGGTGACCCCTAACTAAAATGTGGGGCCAGGTCCTAGAGAAGTCAGAGCCAGCTGCCTGTCATTGGGGTGGGGAGAGGGCGGATTCTCCATTGCTCTGCGTGTGGGGGCTGCTGGGTGCTGAGGACTGACTCCTAGTTCCCTGCTCTAACCATTACCCCACCCTCCCTGAGCTGAGAGTAACCCCCAGGAGCCCTGACTCCCAGCCCCTGCCCAGGCCAGGCCCCTGGAAAATCCACTCCTTGGCTCTCCAGTGCACCCTGTGCCTGCTTGGGGGAGGGGGGGCTGCGATCCAGCTGTGCAGGGCTGCTGTGCCGTCCAGCTGTGAGCCCTGGCTAGTCCTGGCTCTCTGGCCCCATGGGCATCCGCCGCTCCTGCCCTTTACATTTATCCTTTCACCACAACTCCTCTGCAGCAAAGCTTTTCAGTCCCCTCTCCCCCGGCCCCCTGCTTCATCCACCCTCATCATCCCTCCACCCCACCTGGATCCTCTGCTCCATCTCAGCCCCCATTTCACCCCTCCAGCCAGCCCCTTCCATCCCTCCGTGGCTTGGCAGCGCTCCCTGGCCCGCTCGCCCAGGGCTAAAATTCCTCCCGCAGTGGCAGGTTGAGCTGGGGTGAGAGAGGCCCCCCGGGGTCAGAGTGGGAGGACAGTTCATGTTCACCCCCCTTCCTTTCAGCTTCTCCCTGCCAAGCTGGGCTCTGGCTAGTTCCCTGGCAGGGAGCTAGTGGTGGAGGACTGGTTTGAAGGGGGCGCTGTGGGAGCACTGGAGAGGCCAGGTGGGATGGGGTGGGCAGTGTCAGGAACAGAGCCTTGTTGTAGAGGTGGGGAAACTGAGGCACAGAGCAGGCACCCATGTCCCACTTCCCCAGCAATCCAGTCCCCCTGTCCTCTAGAGTCCGACTCTAGTCCAGGGCTCCAAAGCGTGCTGTCAATCCCTACGCCACCCACAGCGCCTGTTGGGTGGGGAGGGGCAGAATAAAATAAAATATTAAAATTGAACCCCCCTGCTGAGGGGGGAGGACTGGTCGCATTTGCATGGAGGTGAGAGGCAGGCAGCTAAGTCAACACACGGGGGAAGGATGGAGTCTGGGCGGATTAATAATGAATTAGAGCAAATTGGCAGCTGCTGCTGCTAATCTAGGTAAATAAAGGGGATGCTGCTGGCTGGCGGCAGGGGGAGGGGGAGTGCCCAGCTCCCTGGGGGTGCGGCGGGTGAGGGGGGGAGAAATTTACAGTGCTATTAATTTTGATGTGGAGCCGGCATCAGATTTACATGGGCTGCGCGGCGGCCCTATTAAATCAGGGGACGTGGCCATCCCACTGGTCACAATAACGAGGGGGGGAGTTAATAAATTGCAGAGGCCAAAGGGGGCTGGTGCGTTGATTGACGGGGGAGCACCAGATGCATGTGAAGCTCAGTGGGAGCTGTCTCCCCCGCCCCCTGCAATCCAGGCTGCTCAGTACTTCACAGGATCGGGGCCCATATGTGCGGCCATCTGGGCCAGGTGCCTTGGAGTTGCCTGGTATCCGAGACGGTCTCCGTCCCCCTTCACTGGGACTGAGGGGTGCTTGGCCCGTCGCAGGCTCTGACCCTGAAGGGAGGGGAGCCTCACCCCCCCATCATCTCTAGCATCCTGTCCCCCTGCAACTCCTTCTTCTGCTCCTTGGCGCAGCTGCATCCCGGGGGGATCGGGAAGCAGCCGCAAAGGCCCTGGCTTGGCTAAATCCACCCTGCTCCATCCAGCTCAGTCAGGGCCGTGCGACGTCTGTCTGTCCTACAAACACGCTCCATGAGCTAGCTCCATCCTCCCCCCTCTGTCCTTTCTGTGGCGTTGGGTCGGATGGCAGCCCCCGCCCCATGCCAGCTGGTGGGCGAGGCCCAGAACCAAGGCTGGGGACTCGTGCCAGGTTCTAGTCGTGGCTCTGCCGCTGACCTTGACTTTGGGCAAGTCTCTTCCCTGCTATGTTTCTGGGCAGCATCCGGCGCCCTGGGCTCGGCGTCTCTTACTGCCGCAGTAATAATACAGCTGCCCAGCTGCACCCCAGAGGCGGCTGCATTTCTGTGGCAGGGGGAAGCTACTCTGTGCACATGGGCAGGGTGCTGCAGGTGGAAGATGCTGTAGGAATGGCTGATCATGAGGCTCCCGAGTGGGATCAGCTGCTCGTTAGTGCCGGGGCCATAGGCTGAGAACAGCCGGGGTGCTGGTCCTGCCCCCGCTGTACCTTCTCAATGCTTTCCGGCCGTGGCCTTTGTGCAAAGGCTCTGGGGGGCCCAGGGCCCTGCTTAGCAGGTGGAGGAGATGGAGAGCAGAGGGGGCTTCGTGCCCAGCTTCACTCCAGAATGCAAAGAGCTCCATCTGCCCCTTCCCAGCCGCAGCAGAGGCTGGGGAGTCCCATGCGCCCAGCCGGGCAGAAGGCTCCCAGAGCTGGGGGCTCTGCAGGGCTCACTAGAGCCGACCACGGCTCATCAGCGTGGGGGAGCCCAGTGGTTGGAGGCCCGCAGATCCTGCCTCGATTGGCCCTTAGAGGGGTACAGGGGGCCAAGGCACAAGGCCAGGCCAGGCGCAGGGAGGAAACAAACCTCAGGGGAGACAGGCTTTGTGCCAGGTCTGACAGCGAACATGGGCCCAGAGCGGCTGGAGGGGGGAGAGGGGTGGCGTCTGACAGCTGGAGCCAAGAGAGAGAGGAGTGAGGGGCAGGACTCTCTGGCTGTCTCTCTCTCTCTCTCTCTCTCTTTCTTTCTCCACCCAACATTCCCAGGGGGCTCCATCAACGCCCATCTTCTGTCCACCACGGGGGACCCTCCTCCCAGGCCCCCAAGGCAGCAGAGGCTGCTGAAAAGCCTGGTGCCCTTTGCCCAGCAGGTACAGCCAGAATCCAGCCCTCGCCAAGCCCCACTGCGTCAGCGCCCGGGCCCACAGGACCTGGGCAAAGTCTAACCTGGCGTGGGGAGCGGGGGAGCAAAGTCCTGGTGGCCCAGCCCCCCTCCCTCCCTGCAGCGTGCATCTGGGGGGGGCTCTGTGCCCGGCGGCTAGGTGCAGAGGTACGTGATCCAAGCTGCATGGCGGCTCTGGGATGGGGTCAAGAGGTTGCATGGGGGGCGTGGGGGTGGATTCTGCTCACTGTCCCTGTTCTCCTGGCCTTGCCCTGCCCCAGCTCACTCTAACCCAATTGGGCCCTGGCTCCGGGGCAGCTAGGCAGCTCCATGCCCAAGCCGGGCCGGAGCTGGGTCCCTGGAGCACCATGGTGCTGGTGGCAAGGACTCCCAGGGGGCACGGAGGAGTGGCTGGTGATTACGAATGCCAGAAGCACTGAGCATCAATGGATGGGGGGCGGGGAGCAGGGGGCATCTCTAGCTACAGCGGCTGGGGGGACAAGCTGGCGTGGGCAGGGGGAGGGGGCAGCCAGGGCCACGTGTCGGGTAGGGAAGGAGTCACGGGCCCAGCGCACAGGCTGTTCTACCCTGGATCCTCTCGGCTGTGTAGAGGGGGCCGCTGTGTAACATGGGAGCTGGGATTTTTGCCCCTGCCTCCACATGCTGTGCAATGATCTGTTACCCCCCCAGGATGACAGGACACCTGCTATACTCCCAGCGCCCAGCCGGGGGCATCACCGTGGGATGATGCTCCAGCCCAGAGTTGGAGCCCGTGTGAGTCCCCCACGCTGAGGATGGCCAAGCGGGTCCTGGTGACCTATGCCCTCTGGGCTCTGGGGGGCCCCGTCGGGCTCCACCACATCTACCTGGGCCGGGACAGCCACGCCCTGCTGTGGATGCTCACTCTGGGGGGCTTCGGGGTGGGCTGGCTCTGGGACTTCTGGCAGCTTCCCGGCTGGGTGGCACGAGCCAATGACACCCGGGGGCCACAGCGCCCTGGCCCGGAGCCCCCGGCGCTCAGCCCCGTGCGCTTCTTTGGCCAGCTGCTGGTGGGCATCTACTTTGGGCTGGTGGCACTGCTCTGCCTCTCCTCCCTGCCTGGCTTCTACCTGCTGGCCCTGCCGCTGGCCGTGGGCCTGGGAGTGCACATGGTGTCTGCCGTGGGCGAGCAGACCTCGGATCTTGGGAACACGCTGATGGCCACCTTCCTCACCTCCCCGCTCTTCTACGGCCGTGCCCTGGCCATCCTGCCCATCAGCCTGACGGCCAGCATCACTGCCCAGCAGTGCCGGCACTACAAGGTCTGCCAGGGCACCAGCGAGACGCTGAGTGTCCGACTGTACCGCCTGGGCCTGGCCTACCTGGCCTTCACCACCCCGCTGGCCTACAGCGCCTTCTCCAACACGGCCGCCACCGCCAGCTACGTGGCCGATGCCATTGGCACTGTGTTGGGTTGGTTCAGCTTCTTCCCAGCCCTGGGCAGCTCCCTGGAGCAGCTCTTCCTGCTGCCCTACCGCACCTGGCGGCTGCTAGCTGAGGGCCTGGGCTTTGGCGCCGGCTCCTTCCAGGAGTGGGAGAAGGTCTATGAGTTTGTGCGGAGCTTCCAGAGCGAGCGGCAGCAGCTGGCGTACAAGGTAGGGGGTCTGCCGGGGGAAGCAGGAGGGCGGGAGGGGTTTCCACGGGTACAGCGGGTCAAAGCGCGAGGGCACGGACCAGCGGTAGCGAGACCAAAGGAGTGGCATCAGAGAAGGAGCAGGGGCTAATGATTAGAGCAAGGGCTGGGGGCCAGGACTCCTGGGTTCTATTCGTAGCTCTGGGTTCTAACGGTTAGCGCCTGGGGGAAATGGGGGCAGGGCTCCTGGGATCCATCCCCAGCTCTGTTCTACTCACAGGAGGGGATGGAAACCAGCGGGAGCTGATGGGGACCAAAAAGTCAGCATGGTCACTTCCTTCACAGTCTAGCTGTGTGCACTGCCTGGGAGCCCTCCCTTGAGGGAAGCCTGAGGCCTGCACTGCATATCCTCTGCCAAGGCCCAACCTCCAGTCCAGGATGTGGTTCCTGGGTCTCCAGTCCAGATCCAGCTCCCCTCCCAACTCCTGGAGGGGAGACCCCAGAGTTCGAAGACCTGCCGCCAGGCCAGTGGGGTCATTTCTCCTTGCAACCCTTCAGGTCTTGGGCCTCCAGGATGGTGCACCCATGGAAGAGATCCACAAGAGTTACCGGGAGCTGGTGAAGCTTTGGCACCCGGATCACAACCGCCACCGGGCAGCAGAGGCCGAGAGACGTTTCATCGAGGTGCAGGCCGCTTACGAGAGCCTCGTGCAGCCGAGGAAACCAAAGCCCATATGACAGGCAGCAGCATTTGGGGAGAGGGGGGTAAGCTGCTGTGCCCCTCCCAGCACTTTGCAATAGAGTCTTTTGAAAATGTGCCAGCTTCATCCTTCCTCCCCCACTCCCACCCAGCACTTCTGGGGGAAGGGCAGAACTAGGAAGTGAAACTGACCAGGCTAGTTTTGCTCTCACAAGCAGAGGGAAATGCAAAACAGTGAGACAGGTGCAAAGGCAAAGAGCCTGGCTGACCGGTAACAATCGCAGGCATTGCTGAACTCTCACAGGAGGGCGTTTATTGTGAAGATGAGATTTACTTTGTGTTGCGATGGTGCCCCTTTAATTCTGATGTTGTGGCTGGGACTGATGGGACACTGAGCTGGCAGGTTGCAGAGGGCAGCAAGAGAGAGGCTTTTGTAATGCACTTCTGCCCTCCCTCCCCCCAAGTGGGGGAGCAAGCAGCTTGCTGGGTGGCAATGCTGCCTATGAGTAGGGGACTGGCCACCATGGCTCCTGGACTCCGTTCGTAGCTCTGCTGCCGATTCGCCGTGTGACATGGAGCCAGCCATTTCTTCTCTCCATGCCTCAGTTGGTCTGTCTGCGAAAGGGGAAACATGCCTGGTCCCAGATGGTTTTGAGGTGACCATTTTCAAAGTGCTTAGAGATCCTGGCATGGAAAGTGGTAGAGATGGGCAGGGCCTCCTCAGAAACCCAGGGGCAGGAGGCAAATTATCAGATGAGCTCAGCTCCCCTTGCAGCACCTAACTGAAGTGGCAAAAAGTGCTCAGCCCACATGGACTTGGGATCTTGTCATGAAGAAGGGGGTTTTTCCTTTGTGATTTTGGAGGGATGCACCATAGTCTAGTGGCTGGAGCCCTGGCCTGGGAGTCGGGAACATGGGTTCTGGTCTTTGTTCTGCCACTGAACTCCTTGGGCAAGTCACTTGCTCGTCATTTCCCTCCCCACCCTTTGTTGGCCCTGTCTGTTCAGACTGCGCACGGGGCCGATAATGTTGGGTTTGGCTGCTGGCAGCCCCTTTTGCACGGGGCTAACCTGATGACTCGAACATCCAGTGGTGTGCAGAATTGGCTCAGCAATGTCATACAACTGACCCGACCACGTGTCCCCGGCTGTGATTGGGCCACGCTGCTCCAGGCCCTTCTGAACTGTTCCTACGGGCCACAGTCTGTGAGCAGCCAGGCAGCCTTCACGCCGGGGGTCAATGAGGTGCCCCCACACGTGGCCGTGGCCAAAGACAGACAGTGTCACTCATTGCACGCTGATGACTGCCCTCCGACCAGGCTGGATGGGGGCCTGAGGACTCTGCACTTTGCTAACGAGGCTGCTGCAAATTGGCTGGGAAAGTTCCACGTCTGATATGAAGGGCAGGGATTGTTTTTTACCCTGTGTTTGTCCAGCACCGAGCGCTGCTCTCAGCGGGGGCCTGCAGGTGCGCTTGTCCTACAAATAAATACCAATGAAGCACGTTGGGCTGAATGTGGGGCGATGCGTTGATAGCTGAAGTCGCTGCGATCCTAGGGGTGCCCAGTAGGTGTCGGCATCAGGCTGCAGGTGGGGAAAAAAGGAAATAAAATAAAGGAAATAAAACCCTGAACTAGGCTGACAGAACCCCAAGGCACACCAGGGCAGATCCCAGGGAAAGCAATGAGAAGCACGAAGAAGGGAAGCATGTGGGGCTGGTCTGTGTGGCCAGGCTCCTAGGGCAGAAATGCTAAAGGGCAGACTGGGTCGGACGCCAAGGAAAGGGGTGACGGGCTTCAGGGGGTTGGCTGCTGGATCACCGGTTCTGGTCCAGTCCCGGACAGGACGGGCCCTGCTGTTGTCACCATCTGAAAGCAGAGAGCAGACCGGGGGGGGGGAGCCCGGGGGTGGCAAATGTGAGCAGAACTGGGCGCTGGGGAGGAACGGGGGCCCCCGCTGGGGACAGAACAGAGACCCCAGAGCCAAAGCTGCCCACAGTGGACCTGGCTGGAGACATGGAGAAGGGGGGCACCAACCCCAGAGCTAAGGGCAGCCCAGGGAACAGCGACCCCAGAGCCAAGGGCCCCCCAGGGATCAGCGACCCCAGAGCCAAGGGCCCCCCAGGCCAGCGACCCCAGAGCCAAGGGCCCCCCCAGGCCAGCGACCCCAGAGCCCCTGGAGCTGGGGGACCCCTCCTCCCCGGCTCCAGCCTTGACACAGCTGAGCTGAGGCCGGTTCCCAGCCTCGCCACTTTCCGGAACCAACTCGGCTCTTTCCGCCAGGCCTTCGGCGGCTTCGGCAATTTCCGGGTCAGCTCGGCTCCTCGGGCTCGGCCTTAGCCGTCGAGACAAGGGGGTGGAGCCTTGTCTCTCCTGGTCACTGTTTGGTTGGGCCTCGACAGCTCCTAGCCACGCCCCTCTCCAGAGGCGTCCTCTCTACCCGCATAGGCTCGAGCGCCCAGCTCGCCTCTCCCGTCCCATTGGCCAGTGGGCCTTGGATCGGCCCTCGCCGCTCCTTATTGGCTGGTGGCTCTCGGCGTCCCGTGTCGCCATTGGCTAGTGGCGCTGTCCTCGCCCTGGGCTCCGTCTCCGGCGCTCGCCATTGGCTGGCGAGGCTGGGTGGCCGCTGAGCCCTTTCTCGTTGGTTGGCGGGGCTCGATGGCCCTTGCCGGGCTCGGTGCGGAACCCCGCCCCCCCGTGCGGCCTGAGTGACTGAGGAGACGGTGAGGGGCGGTTACCGCGGGCGCCTGCGCGTGCGGCCAGGGCCCTCCCCACTCCCCAGCCCAGCCTCGGGCCCAGCCCAGGGGCGGCGGGGGCTGAGGGGAGCAGCCCGGGCCTGGGGGACGGGCCCCCTCCCGCCGGTGAGTCCGGGGGGGCGAAGGGACTGGGGCAGTGGGGGAGGGGACTGGAAGGGGGACCAGTGGGGGAGGGGTGTAAGTCGGAGATGGGGCAGTGGGGGAGGGGACTGGAAGGGTGGGGGAGGGGCTGTAAGTAGGAGATGTGGGTAGTGGGGGCAAGGAGGGAGGAGGAAGTGGGGGAGGGGATTGGAAGGCTGGGGGCAGTGGGGGAGGGGCTGGAGGTAGGAGAGGGGTGGGGGTGACCATGAAGAGGAGCAAGGCAGATATAGGAGCTAGCGAGGACTAACAGGACTAACGGGGTGGGGGGCAGTATGGGTGGGCAGCGGGGCAGGGTGCAATAAGGAGTAAAGCTGGAGGGTGCTACTGTGGGGGTGATTGGGTGCATGGACGGGAGCTGGTGGGCCAAGGGGGGTAGGCAAGGAGAGGTTGGTGAGTGCAATGGGGTTTTGATGGGTTGGAGGGCTGATGGAGGAAGGGGGTGGGAGGAGTGAGTGATGGGGACCACGAAAGGGGAGGTTGCAGGGCAATAACAGGATGATGAAGGCAGGCCAAGGGACTTGGTGCTGCGGTGATAGCGGTCTGAGAGGTAAGGGAAGAAAATGGGGGGAATACGGGATACTAGTGAGCAGAGAGAAGAGGTGGGGAAAAATGGAGGAAAGCAGTGTGAGGCGTAGGGGAGAATGGGTTGGATGAGGGTTATGAGGAAGGAATACAATGGAATGGAAGGATGGGAGATGAGGGTTAGGGTTAGGATGGGAGATGAGGCCATTGGTGTCAACTGTGAAAGTAGAGGAGGACTCCTGAGGTCTTTAATATATATGATTTATACCACAAATTGTGCACATACACAGCCAAGTTTTCTTGTCGTTCTCACCCTCTCTCCCCTACTCCCTATATTGTATATTACACCCGCTTGTTACATCCTAGTGTGTAAACTGCTTGTGGGTAGGAATGGTCATCTTCTGTGTTTGTACAGCACCCAGTTCAATGGGGGCCCAAGCCCCAGTGGGG
This sequence comes from Mesoclemmys tuberculata, assembly GCA_007922155.1. Taxonomy (NCBI): domain Eukaryota; kingdom Metazoa; phylum Chordata; order Testudines; family Chelidae; genus Mesoclemmys; species Mesoclemmys tuberculata. The sequence goes on from ML675652.1 coordinate 1,507,045, forward strand.
TGTGTAGGCATTAGTATAATACAAATAAAAAATGGTGATGATTGGGTATGAGGCAGTGGGAATATGTCAGTGGTGAAAGGCAGATACGACTGTGAGGAGGAAAATGGGCAGGACAGTGCTTGGAAACTGCTGAGTTTTAAACATAGCTGGTTTTTGCATGGTTTCCTTGCCTGTTCAAACATTTAACATTTAAAATGCAACATTTAATAAAGAATTTGTTGAACAGCTGTGGGGGAAAATGTTTTATAGGTTGTTTTAGTAACTTTTAGAACTGGCTGTAAAATGTTCTGGTTTTGGTTGAAACCCTCAATGAAATAAAAATGTTTTTTGTCTAAATTTTCTGCTGAAAAAATAAAATGTTCAGTTTTCTGTTGAAAAGTCATTTAATCAGAAAACAGAAAACTTTAATTTTTTTTCCAGTTGAATGAATTTTTTCCAATGAAATCATACTTTCCACTAACATTTTTGTTTAGTCAAAAATCCAATTTTGATAGAAAACATTTGACCAACTCTAGTCACATTTTGGGGGGGATGGGACGCCTCCAACCCCATTGATTTTAGTGTTCGTGGAGGTGAAGAGACTGTGATGCTTTCCCTGAGATAGCGTATGTGAATCTTCCCTTGGAGCATCCTGTCTATTTCAGCTTTAGTTCTCTCCATGGCAGAAACTACCAATCATGGCAAATTGTGTGTAGCTTTTGTGATGCAGGCAAACCTCCATCGGGGTCTTACCTGAGGACACAAAATTGTAATGAGGATTGACCGATAAAGTTCATTCTTGCTAATGACCTATTTTAGCCTGGATTTCTCAGCGTAAAAGTCTATGTATTAATACACCCTGTGGCCTGTTTCTGGCTATTAAATATTCTTGTCTTTTTGGTAATACTGCAGTTCAAAAATCTTCTTGTCTTATTATGATATTTCATGCTAATAAAATGCATCTATCCCTAGCTCTAGATACTTCTAACAAACTTTCAAACACAGTCCACACATAAATAATACATAAATCCATCAGCTAATTTGCCCTACGTTGCAAATGTATAGCCCTAGTGGTGGTTGCTGGAGCCACTGTTGTTAAGGTTTTGCCAGCATAAACCTCAGTTTTGAGGGAAAGTTGTGTGTTGAATTGTAGATTACTTTTCAAGTGGTTTTCAATTATTTTCTGATTTTGCTGAATAATTGCAGTCTAGCCTGTACGCAAAAAGTGCTGATTAGATTCAGGACGGAGGAAGTGACCTGCAAAGTATGGGGATAGAGACCTGTGTCCTTTAAAAACTTTTTATTAAATAATATAAAGAAGGTGTGAGTTTTTTAAATCTGCTTGTTTTTAACTTTAAAATATCCAGTCCTGTCTGTCTGGAGTGACACTGTGATAGACTTGGACAACTCAAACTGACATCACAGGAGCCAGGAGAGTGAAAGTTGAGCAACTGAGAGAAAGGGACTTTCAATGGGACATCTTAAAATTCATCTTTTGTTTGTTGTTAACCTCTATTTAATTTAGGAGATCTTCTTAAAGATTCAACACGTTTGCCTCTTCAATTAAGGCATAAGAGCTAACAGCATACATCTTCTGAGACTTCTAGTAAATCTTCCTTGATGTCTTCCATAAGTTTTTTCTTCTGATTATTTCTTTTAAAAAGTTCAGTTATCCTTTACACATTACATTAAAAGAAAAGCCAAAAAAGACACCAGCTCCTTTTAGATAAACGTGGGTAACATAGAACAAAAATCTGATTTTTGTGTCTTTCAAACCCAGAAAGCTATTTGAAAGTAATCATTGTGGTTTAACAAACAGCATGTGCATATGGAGAGAGAAACCTGTCTATATATGAACAAGTTGCATCTAAAGAGCAAACAGTTCATATCTATTTTTACTTCTTGAGGGACAGTCTTGAAGTTTCTTTAATGTTTGCAAAGTGCTTTGAGTTATCTAATGGAAGGTTGCACAGAATGAGGAGTTAAGAACTGTTTGCACTAGGGAAGTACGAATTTTGATAAAGTGATGGGGTTGGCAATGTGCTTAGAAATGGCCCAGAACACCTGGCTGTGTGCACACAGCTGCAGTCCAAAGTCTGTCTTAAAGCTTCACAGCTGGTTGTATTAGACACCAAAACACGAACAGAACGTATCTTTTTCTCCCTCTCCATTTTCTACCAGGGCTCTGGAGGTGGGGACTGCTGCTAGTCTCTGTTTCCTTTACTCAACTCCTCCTTATCTATTCTTGTCCTCTCTTCTCGCATGAATACGCAATCTCTCTCTATATCTATATCTATATCTATATCACACTATCAGCGTGGCATGCGTACCTCCCTCAGGACCAAAGAACTTGAAACCAAACAGTTGAAGACCAGAGTAATACTCAGCACTTTACACCTATACAAACACTTTGCAATAGATATGAATTATCCCCAAATGACAGTGGCACATGGAAGTTAAGTGACTTTCCCAAGGCCACATAGCACATTAGTGGCAACGCTGGAGATGAGAACTTGGGAGTCCTTGCTTCTAGTTCTGTGACTAGTCATTAGACTACAGCAATATTTTTAAATATTAAAAGTCTTATAAGAACAATCCTTCATTGGATGATATCCATTCATGACACAATGAAATGTGTAAAACCCAGTGTAATCTGGCATTACCTAATACAGCTCACTTGTGGATAGTGTGGTGATCTGACATCTGTGGAAAACTAAAATGGTTATCTTTTGCTTTTTACCATTATATATACTTCATCTGCATGTGCACACGTTGTGTGTTTGTGCAACAAATAATCAGCATGGTGCATTGTGTTCTGAGGAATGTTTGCATCTTCATTTCTTTAAGGGGCAAGAGCATATAAATCTAGGTTATAAGAGGTATGTGTGTATATTCTAGACTATCTAATGCTTGGCTTGTGCTCTGCGTAAGACTTTAATTGAATGAGCAATAAAGGTGTGGATTTAAGGAGACTATGGACAGCTACATCTCTGTATTTAAGTATCCAGTTTTTTCTTTTACAAAATAATGAAGAAGTTAGAGCAAGATGTGTTTAATGTTTTGTAAGGAGTAAAAAGATAGTTTTTTTGCAAAATCATTTTGCTATCTTCTCTTGTAACATCAAAGGATTAGTCTGGGGCAGGGGGAAAATGTTGCTTTATGCACACACAGATTCCCTTTGGGCCATTCCCTTTCAGACCTGTGCTCAGAAAACCTAGGAGGCTAGAGTGCATAAAAACTCCCCTCTACCTCTCTCCCCTCCTCATGTGAAGTTAATAATGGCACTGTATTAAATATGCTGTTGTTCTCTGATAGGAGCTTCTGGGATCTGATTGTATGGATTCAAAAATCAGTTCCTGTCATGCTTTTCTTATTGCTTTTTCCACTGTATGGCATATTCTGTTCTCTCTCCTGACACAAGATACCAAAGCCAACCTGCTGTTATCAAAACATTGAGCACATTCAGTCTGGTGTGTGCTGGGGGCCAGTTGAGCTCACTAGCCTGTGGACCAGGTTTAAATCTGTTCTGGAGCAGAAACACTAAAAGTCTTCAAACAGGAATTATTGAGGCCCATGTGAAGCTTTAATGATGCTGGCAGTCAGTTGGAATGCTGTGGCTTAATTGGCTCTTGCTTAAAAAGCAAGTGTCAAGTCTGTCCTTCCAGAGATGCACTGCAGGCCTACAAATAAAGTGAATGTTCTCAGCTGTGACTTGAGGCACAGCTGGGGTGGGGAGGGAGGACACAACAAAAAAGAGAACTTGAAGGTTTTAATAGTCTTTATTCCTACACCTAGCAGGTATGTGAAACCTATTAGTCCTCTAAGTATTGTCTGTAGTAAGACAAAATACTTTGTGGAATTTCTAGGTTAATTTGGGGGCACTTCTGGTACATGGTACTTAACTCATCTTTAATCCAGTGTCCATGTATATGTGTTACAAAGGCAAGATGTATAATATTTTGGATAAACATCTTTTTGCCTTGGGATCTTTGTTGATTGTTGTCATGCTGGTGTCTTGGAAATAGCTTCTTTTTTAGAATGATTATTAATTATAAATGAGAGATTTATCCTAGTGAAATAGCATTGTGTGTAGAATCACAGACTTCGATGTGCTTGATCAACAAGATTAAAATAGCTTGGTAAGGGACTACTTTACTCAAAAGCCAATTAGCCAGATGCTACTGTACAACATGAACTATGCTGTTTAAGCTCAAGAGAAAAAACACGACTTGCTTGAAATCCCAGAATGAAAATGGTAAAAGTCCTTCTAAGAAGCAGGTTTCTTCTTTAGGCTTCAGAATAGCAGCAGCAGAAGCAAGTTTTGTAGCTTATTTAATTGATAGATAACCCAGGCAAAGTTTTCACCAGGCAGATACCTTTTTCCCCTCTGCAAACATTAGATAGCGAAGAGTTCAAATATTGACTAATTATCAACCCTAGACTATTGTCAGAGTATTCTTAGAACAGATTATGGATGAGTATATTTTTAAAGTTAATACTTTCTACAGACAAAGGCATAAAGAAACTTGAAAATATTTCTCTGCTCATTTTGTTGTTCCTTTTGGAAAACATCATGGGTTTATTTTATTTATTTTTTTACTTCTAAATTTCAAGCTGCATTAAAAACATCTTTCTTTTTACATCCTATTTTATCAACCAAGTGACTGCACAGCTTTGGGGATAGCTTAATTGCTGCAGAGCCAGAAAAAACACAAATTATTGTTTTTTCTTTGTAGGTCCTACACAATCTGTGGGTTTAAACTTAATATTGGAGTTGTTTAAAACCCAACAAATCAAATACTAATTTATTTTAAGAAATTATTTCTTACTCTTTTAAAGATTAGTATTTGTTTTATATAGATTTTATTGAAATATACCATACAACATGTAAGATATTAATGATATCTTTTCTGACTAAAGACACTAGCCCTTGCAAGTTTTTTAAATTTACACTAGCCTTTGGGTATTTTACCAATCTTGTACTTTAAAGAGATGCTTTCACTTTGTTTTTAAAAACAGAAGTAATTGTTTTTACCAGTACAATTATGCAGAATTATCTAAGCCTTTCATTTAACAACCATGTTGTAATTTCCATGCTGGTCAGTTATTTACTAGATATCTGGTTGTGAATATTGCACAGCTCTATCGTATATTAATATAAGCTTGCTTCCGATTGTCCAAATTATGTTTCTACTGTGGCAGTTTCATTTGATAATGTACTATTTTTCCATCCTCAAGCATTAAATGTCTGGCCATTATATTCTCATCAGATTTATCAATCAAATTCCTTTGATCTTTACTAGAGTATCACTTATATGATATTGTCAGGCTTGGTAAAGAATAATTTAGAATTTCTGGTAAATTCCTTTGTTTTTTCCAAGACTCAATTACTGTAGTTATTTTTATTTTCTCTTTGAAATGAAGATATAACACTCCACAGGAGAGGAGGCTTAACTTTTTGCAAAGTGTTTTGGGATCCTCAGTTAAAAAGCATCAGAGAAGAGCGAAGTATAGTACATTAGGTTATTTAAATGTGTTGCTGCTATATTTGGTCAGAATAATGCGACTCTCTAGCAATTTACTGTCCAGGTATTTGTATTCATAGAAAATCCACACAGTCAAAAGTACATTTAAAAAAAAAAAAAAGTCAAGGTTGAGACAACCCCATAAAGCTAGGGAATTCAGGTAAAGGGTTACTTCTGTATTTAAAATTGCCTGTGTACTTTCACACACTACCATGGATCACAGAAGTTATTTTGTTTTCTAAAAAGTAAATGTTGCATAAGACCTTCCATTATAGTTATATTCCTGAAAAATTCTACAAAAATAGACTTCTGGCTACTAGTTCTGTGATCACAGGTGTGTACATATGGCATGTTCCTTCTCCTGAACAGGCATTATCTTGAAATCCACAGGAATTCAGTTCTAGCATTTCCAGCAGCAGGATTCTTGTATCAGTTACAGTGTACTGCCTGCTCACAGGCAGGGAGCAGGCAAGAGGGTGGGGAAATGCAACTTACACATACTCATATAATCGGAAGCACATCTGCTCTGAGCATTGACGGTGTCTCTACAAGCAATGGTTTTCTGAAGCTCCTGGCAGGGGCCAAAACTGAGCTGGTTCCCTGTTCTATCCAGGTATTGAAGGTTTAGTCCTTCACTAAATTTCCTGGCTTTTGTGGGGATCTCATTTTATTCTCTGAATTTAGTTTGACACATCACAAGTTTAATGGGTGGGTGTGCTTCAAGGCACTAAAATTTAACAAATTATGTAATCTAATTCCAAGAGCTGAAGGCAGCAAGACAGTTTGGAATATAAACTCCTTTCTTCCAAGAGCTTTGCTGATAGGTAAAGAACTCTCATATGCAAGCAGTTTTCACAATACAGTGAGCCTTTACTGTAGTTTAGCAGCTTCCTCTGTCTCTCGGGGCTTATGTCTCGTGATTGTAAAATGTACATTTGGATTCTGTGACTAGAAGTAAAAAGTGTTTTGAACACTTGTATAGTTTAGTTTGGAAATTAATTATAGAAAATACTCCATTTATAAATCAAAATATTTGTGTATAAGCAACTGGATTGTAGGAATTTGCTAACATGCAGTTGACCGGTGTTACCGGTTTCTTTTATCATGTTAGTGTTTCTGCGTTTCCTAGACGTGTAAACCATATCCTGGGGATGTCTTTAGAACATGTGCCTAAGCGGGGGTTTATTATCGGCTCTTAATTATGCCTCGTAAACTGGATATAGTTTTTTCTTTCTGAACAATGGAATAGGAATTGTCACTTCAGTCTCAGGAATGTACTGGTTCTAGGAGGAATGTAAACGTTTTTTCAGGCCCCTCTCGTACCTTCAGTTTTTATGTTTTAAGTAAGGCTTTTTAGAAACACATAATTTAAATATTCAAATTACCAATTTTTCTGTGTTCTTTACATTTCATTCTGAATGTGGCTGTAAAGTTTTAGTGGGACGGATTGCTCAATGCAGCTATATGCCAGTTTACATCAGAGGGAATTCCTTGTTCTTTCTTTTTTTGTACCTTGTTCTTTTTTCACCTGTCATGCCTGACTCTGGTGACTGCTATCAAGGCTCCTGCACTAATCAATGGAAGCAAGAACAATAACATACAAGACATCTTTAGTTCTTTTCTTCAACTTAAAAAAAATGCAATGCAGAGAGAGAACTATTCTCGGTTTAGTCAGTTCTCATGTCCTTTGTTGGAATAAACCAACAGAAACTATAGGTGTGGTTAGAGAAAAACCAAAGCAAAGTAATTTTGTGCTCAAGCTGAATATGCTAACACTACTTACTATTAAGAGAGATTCCTGAATAAAAGTTCTCCTTAATTTTGTTGTCTAATATAGGAATTCTGCCTCCTGGTCCTTGATCCCTGCATACAGAAATGTAATTTTCATGCTAGTGTCACTTTAGACAACTGTTTTTATAAAGGGGCATAAATTAGCTGTAATGCTTTTGTGCTTCAATAAAATTGTCTTGTAAAGGCTGCACTAACTCTGCCAGAACTGTAAGATTCCTGAAACACAAGGCAAAGTCTGTAGGGACCTTGCTGCTTTATGTTTAGATTTGGTTTTTTGTTTTTTACTTGTAGTTTTAAGGTGCCTTTTAAGCAACATAAATTTTATTTTTAAAAAGCATTGCACAAAAGAGCCCAGTAACCTGTGAGAGTTCTTGTACAGACATGGCTGATACAGCAGGAGTTTTCTAACTTACACCCCTTCTTGGTTTTTTTTACTTTCAGAATCTGTGACAAGGACGATGTGAGCTGCTACATTCAGGTGTTCTGATAAGAAGTTGGTGTTGAGAGGAAGGAGCTATAGTGCTTTGCTGTTCAGTCAGCAGAATTTCTGACAACTCTAGCTCCCATTTGCTGTCCGAAACTGACATTGCCATTTCCTCATTTGATACAAGACGTGTGAATTGCAGCTGTCAGCCAAATTATTCAAGGGGGAGAACTATTTTTTCTCATAATTGACCATAAAAACAAATACGTGGGGATGTCTAAGAAACAAAATCAGAAAGGTAAGATGATCTGTGACTGTGCATTGCTTGGAGAGGCTGGGTGATGCTTCAATTGATTCTGACGCAATCAGTTTGGGAAAATGTTGACAACTTTGGAAGATGATTGCTCTCCCTGTACCCTTCTAAACAACATAACTGGGCAGCTTATCCCCACTACTTTAGTGGACTCCATATAGTTCATGCTTTTGTCTTACTTCTATTAACACTACAGGTGTTCATCCAAAGAGCATCTGATTCTAGACAGTTCCAATGCGGTGTGAATATTGCATAGTTTTTGCAATCAGACTGTATGGAAATAAGATCAGAGAGTTGTCTTGATAATTGTGATCATCTAGAACCAAAATAATTTCTTGCGGGGACACCCAGCAGTGTTGATGCAAAACACCGACCTGGTGTTGGACTTGTGAATTTGAATCGATGTCCATATCACACATTGCACTTGAAGTTATGAACATTCTCTGGTCCATTAGCATTTTGTATCATCATTCTTTATCACTCCAGAAGTGAAGACCAAATTTGCTTCCTCTTAAAAGTGGTGCAGTGATGTCTTGGTCACATACTGTTCCGTTAAAATACTTATGAAGAATGACTATATATGCATAATAACATCTCAGAGTTAAAGGGATACTGTCAAGTTGAAATCTAGTACTTTTTTAAAAAGGTATTAAAATTCATCTCAGGTGCTACACCTGCTTCCGAGTTGTCCTGCCAGTTTTTCTTTTTAAAATTGCTGCCCTATTTTTGAAATGTTTCTCTTCTCTTGCTCTGTGAAAGACAACAGTGGGACTGACTAGCTACTGCCTGCTGTCAAATGCACAAAGTAAACAAGCTGAAATCATATTGTCTCTAGTCCATTTCAGTCATAACAATCTTAGGCCCAGATCCTGCGGAGAGATGCCTGCAGGCAAACCTCTGTGCCTGCATGAAGGAAATAGAGCTCCATGCAATTGCAGTGTCCATGTGCATGCATAGCATTGCGGTAATAGGATCTTATCTTTTGAGCCCTGCGCGGATACAAAATTGGTATCTGTATCCAATCTGCAAAAGTGGTCTGTGGATATCCAGGGATTTGCAGGTCTGCACTTATGTTTACAAGTAAAGATGGTTAGACTGAGGTCTGATTTTTTTTTTTCCCTTTTATTTTTAAAAAATTGTACAACCCTTCCAATATTTCTGCTGTCTTTTCCAGCTTCTTGCATAAGTGGTTAGATCCAATTCTAGACAAAAGTTTTGAGTTGATGACAGGATAAACTGATGTCCTTTCTCCAAAGGCGTGGCAATGACCATGCAAATTTCCTCATATTGCCATTGTAAGGCACTCTTCCCCCTTGCCCTAGGATTCACTTCTGGGAATGGGAAAGTAGTTTGGTCTCCATGTCAAAATTCAGGGATTAGGCTAGATGTCCTAAGGGTATGTGGTTTTTTGCTGATCGTACTGTTTATAATTTTCTGTGGATTCGGTCATCTGCTGGAACTTTAAACAAGGGTACCAGTTGTGATTGTGGTTTGGGCTCTGGGCACCTGCCCACTGGGGACCAGTTTGGAATCATCTAATTGTATTATAGACATTGAACAGATGGGGTGTGTGTGACCAACTTGGTCACCACTTCCCTGGGCTGGATTCATACCGGAGACCATTGAAATATGGTGGTTTTGATATGGGATTCAAAAGTGCAATAAACAAATGGACATTTCACCACTGCTAGAGTAGCCAGTTTTACCTGAAAGACTTGCTCCCTGGCTGTGGGTCATGGTTTGGTCTCGGAGATTCTGGCTTGCATACCAAGCTTTATCCCACAGCAGAGTTTCCCATACTGGCTGGCCTCTCCATGTTTCCAACTGTGAGATTGCAATGACAGATGACAACCTCTGTCCCAGGCCAAATGTCAGTCCTAGACTACATGATTTTTCCAGGGTGTTTTAAATGCTAATACCACCTTAATTATGCTCTGCTGTAGTGTCTGGAAATAGGCACCACAAGTGAATAGTTTATACTAGTGAGTGACATCTCATTTGCAATTATTAGCTCACTTGCCATTCTCTGACTGTATATATTTGTATTTCTGTAACAGGATTTGTTTGTATCCAGGAGAACAAAGGTCAGTGGAGAAATAGATGAGTAACAGGCTCATGGCAAAGTCACTCTAATTTATAAAGATATTGCAATCAGTCAGTGATGAGCTGGTGTGTTTTGTGTTTTATATAACACAAACTTAGAGAATGGGCTTTTACACCATTCCCACAATTTATGGAAGAGTGAACTTTTCCTGGTCTTTGAGTGTCTCATTGCAAAATAATAGTCAAAATATTTTTACTCAGAATAAGAGCTTTATTTCCCTGTTTCTGAAGTGTGTGTGTGTGTGTGTGTGTGTGTGTGTGTAAATAAACAAATCTACCAGTTTTTCCTATTAATTTACTGTTTAGCCTAAGCTGCCAATCTTAAACAAACAAAAAATTGGCAAAATTGAGTATCTAATTTATCACTGACAAAGAAAATAATGACTAGCTTTATCATGGTGGTTGAAACTGACATTTGTTTTAATTAAAGCCCTGATCCTGCAAACACTCATGCATGTACTTAATTTTGATTTCATTGGGACTACTCTTATCTGTTAAACCTTTCTTTAAAATATTACTTTTATGTGCGTTATGGGTTTTGTATGCTCATCATATCACAAATTAATATTTATGAACCATATCAGACTGACCAGTTTTGGGAAAAAGGGAGAATTCCTTTAAACACCCCTACCACCATCCTGCTTCCTTACCAAGTCCAGATAAATAGACTTTGCAGTGCACTGGGCAACCTTCTTTAGGTACGACAGTCACATGACATTTAATCTATTACTGGTTTGTTATTGTACAACCACCTCTACCTAGATTAGCTATGAACTGAATGAATCAGCTTTACATTATACACCTGGACTTGTTGCCAGTTGTATCTACCTTTCCAAATGACACACACACAGATTTTTGTAGCCTACATTAGCCAACATTTAATGTAGCTATTGCATAACATGTAGCATCTATAATAGCTGCAAAATGTACACAAGTGCATTTCTTTCACAGACCACTGAAATATTCAAATCTGGTTTAGGCCTTGTCTACACTACAAAGATAAGTCGACCTATGTTAGGTCATCTCACAGTGCTTGATGTCCACACAACCCTCCTTGGGTCAGTGGTGTGTGTCCTCACCAGAAGCACTTCTACTAACCTAAGAGGGGCAGTGTGGGGAGTTGAGAGCCTGGTCTCTCAGCTCCGCTAACAGCTCCCTGCCAGGAGCCTGGCTGCCCCATAGTCTCCTTGTGGGCTTCTCCCTGCCCTGGTCTCAGATGGGAGCGGGATCCAGCTGCCTGAGGCTTCTCCCTGTTCAGCTCTCCAGGGGAGCAGGGGGCAGCTGGGTTGTAGCTGCCAGGCTTTCTTGTCAATTTTATGGCTGCAGCAGAGCCGTGAAATTGACAAGAATGACAACCAACTGCCTATGTTTAAGGAATGTCTACACTAACACCCCATCTCCCTAACTACACCAACATAAGTCCTACAACTCTGGTTGAGGTGGTTTTATTATGTTAGCATAGCAGGGGAGTTACATTGGTGGAAGGAGCATTTCAGTGTGTACACCCCCACTATTTTGTGGACAAAAACTGACTTTTCTTGATAAAACTCTGTAGTGTCAACCAACCCTTGGTTTCACATCTAACTGTCCACACTTAATATTCTCTCATCCTGTGTTCCAATGTATAACAGTGACCTATAACAAACTAATATTGCCTTGGGCACTTTTAGAGCTATTTAGAGTGGAGAGGCATTAAATGTGTACAGATAAGATAGTTTAGAATAAAAGATATGTTGTTAGGTCCATTTCTTCTTTTGAATTAGCAGTCCACTTTTTTGCTAACATACTTTGACTCCTCATTGTAACTATTTAAGTAGCTTTAATCCAGATATTAACTATTCCTGGTGGAAATACATTTTCTTCTTTATTCCTTTTCTCTCTAGTCCTTGCTTTCCTTGTTCTTGTATCTCACTTATACCTCTCCTCTTTATTGTAGAAAATATACTGCCGAGGTAATCTTTTAATTTAAAGGGCTCAACAGTGAGATTGTTGATGGATGCATTGATAACAGTTTTATAGTTAGGGATGTAATAAGATTTTGATGGTAAACCTTGTGGATGGATACTCTTCACACTTTTTTTAAAAGAAGTCCTTTTGATTTGAATCTTAGTAAACTTTCTCAACAGTTGAAGGAAATTGGTCAAGGAATTTTGGGTTTATAGCTAATTTTTTTTTTTAATTCTAAAATCTTTTGCAAACTGTACGGTTTTGGAGAGAGGGTTGTTCTAAGTCAAACAGCTTGAACATTAGAACTTCAAAACACTGTTACATAAAACATTTAAGAACCTCTGGTAACATTTTAAAAAATGCCTAATCCCCATCTTTAAATGGGCTTTAGGCACCGACTTTTAGTGAGATTTATTCCAAAGTGTCCTACTCGCTTTTGAAAATAAGACGTAAGCTCCTTACGGCACTTAGGTGCTTTGGAAAAATTTGCCTCTTTGAAACATCCTATCTGTTAATTATCTGAGTATTTATTTTGAACATGACTTGTCTGCTGATGTAGAATTGTTTATATCAACGAACATCTTAATGGATTTCACAATGAAAGAAGAAGGGAGTTCTTGTTCTCAAAAAATTTTCCTGGGAGCTTCTGCATGGAAATGGTCTTCTGCCAGAAGGATCTGGTGCTTTAGTCAGGATTTAATTGCGGAAGGAGTCTGAGAGGGGTTAGCATTCTTAGGGAAGATTACTGCATAGAATAATCTTGGATAACTTTAACATGCTGTATCAAAATCATAAACATTTAGGGGTTGAAATACTGAGTCATGAATGATTTGACTACTAAATATCACCGTTAGCAACAATGCCATTTAATTAAACTGATGACCAAACTTGGAGAGAAAAATGCTTCTGGAGATATCAGAAGGGAATTAACCTAGATAGGGAACCTTCCTGGGAAATCTATAAGGGAGCATTGGAGAGAGGCAGGGAAAGCAGTTATCTGTGAGAAACTTTAATTTTGGGCGACTGCAGGTCCTTTACTGAATGTGGGAAACCTGCTTCGGTTGCCTACATGAGGAGCCCCAGCTGGCTTTGCAGAAGGTGGCCATTTGGCAAGCCTACACAGGAGTATTGGGAAGATAACAAGTACCTACAGAGCAGTAAAGGAATCATGCACATCAATGTGGACAGCAAGCAGGGATACAGGGTCAGAGTCAATAGTGCTGTTTGAACCAGGACTGAATTTTCAATCATATCTTTAATTGTTTTGTTTTATAGCTTTAACTTAGTCAACAGGGATTTTAACTGCTTTGTTTAAAAAAAAAAAACCCCGAACCTGACTAGTTAAGGAATATTTTTAATATTTTGGCATTTCTTTTCCCTCAAAAAAGCCACCTCTGCTTTATAACAAAGCATGAATGAGAGCTATTGAAAGATTTGTAATAGGAGCTGTAACTATTTTTAATAATGCAGCAGTTTTGAAACCAAATCAGGGTCCATCTGTTTCTCCTCACTGAAGCGCCGCAGAGTGGAATTTTCCTCTGAACTCTTCAGAGGATATTTTTAAAATCTTTTGAAAGTGTGCATGCAAAGTGTTGGCATATATTCACTTTGTGGTTTTTTGCATATTGTATTTTGCATATTAATTATAACTTTTTACTGAAAGATCCTTCTGTGAAGAAATCATTGCACCCTCTAATCCAGTCATATAATAGCCATTTGAAAGGTAGCTTCTTGAGTCCAGATGCAGGACTGGATCTGGGTTATACGGTATGTTTCATTTAAACTTGTGACTAACTTATTCCTTATGGGCCTGCTTAGAAAATCAACTGAAAGGCACTTTCAGTGCTGCTAACTGTCTGAGTAAATATTTTGGATAATTTGGCAGTTCTGCTGATTCATTGCTGCCTGAAATAATAGCATCATTACTTTTATTGCCAAGCTCTTTCCTTCACCTTCATTTTCCAGCCTGCCCCGACTAATGCACGTTACCCTGCTGTTTCCCATGGTTTGGGAATAGAGAGAAATGGAGGCTGTTGCACTCTGGAAGGAGTTCAAGCACAGTTTATGCAGGAAATTGACACTCAGATTATGGAGAACTCCCATTAATTTTCCCTTGACCTTCATTAGCAAATTTTTTCAATTTATAAATCAAGACCACTTTTTAAACTGCCTATTCTGCAAATTTGAGCTTCTGATCAGAATAATCCAGCAGTTCTTTCTGCCTCTGGCAGTAGATCCTGCAACTCAGACTTCGCTGGTAGCTTTGCTGGTAATACACAAGGGATAGACGTTCCTAGCATGCTCTTCTGTAGTTGATAGGAGGAAAACTTGGCTTGTCAGTAAACAGATTTGACATGAAGATGCGCTGCACACAGCGGGAAGGAGGAGTAAGAAGTTGCTGGATATTTTTATACCATAACCCTCTGAATTTGAGTATTAACAGCATTGTCTTTAGAAAATTATCTGAAAATGTGCAGATGTAATTTAATTTGCTGTCATTTTTCAGGTGCAGATGGGAACTACAAGGGGTCAAGTCAAAATTCTGCAGTTTAAATTATCTTTATGGTTTATTTCTTAGGTTTCAACCTGGTGAAAGCAGCACAGTTTCTCCCTTCTCTTGCTCTTTACTTGCTAATTCAAAATGATGTGCAGGGCTTAGGTTAAAATTACCAGCTGTTATTTACTATCACCTGTAAATTGTAGAGTCAGTGACTGCTAAATTGAATCAGTAGGTAATAACTGGATGAATAATTACAGATGTTTTGGAAATGTTTCCACCTGTCTCCAGGAAAGGAAAGTGCTGAGTTATTAAGAGTACTGTCTTCATATCCTCAACTTTCCCCATCTCTTATGGGCATTTTACCTTGTGACTAAATTGTCAGGTTTGAAATGTCTGGCTTTGCAGTCGCAATGTCACCCTTGCATATTTGGGTATGCCTCAGCTGTCTACAATGACTGAACATTGGAACACTCTTGCAGCGCTGCTTAGTGTGCAGAAATTCTCTGCCCTGTTTCTTTCTTCGTCACTAGATTGGAGATAAAATGGCATCTTTTAAAAATATTCTTTTTTTTTTTAGTATTGTTCTCTTCCAACTCTTCAGCCTCCAAATGAACATGTCTGGACACTGTCAGTCTACTGACAAATGAAATGCTCAGTGTATTTATTCTTCAAGAAGAGGTTTCCGTTGCCATCTAACAGGTGTCAAACTCGAGGATCCTATATCTGGAAGATTTAATCTGCTCACCTATGAAGGAATTTTTTGACTCACAACACACAGTTTCATTGACAGTCTTTATACTGTCTACCACAATGAGAGGTTTTAATTAAAATTTGATGAGCTGATAACCTTCAAATACCAAGTCTCTTATTTCTGACTTTATAGGCCTCTAGCCTTATCCTACTTGGGGGATATATTAAAAATGTTGTTTGTGGAAAGTACTCAAGGAATAGAAGTGATATTTTTGTCTTGACAGACTCCTTGTGTGTAGCTGCCACTTTTTCTCCCTTGTTGAAAATACAGTGAGGTCACAACAGTGCCCATGTGCTGTTAAAAATAACTTCTATAGAAACAGATTGAGGTCTCAAGCCTGAATTTCTTTGTCTGAGCAGGCTGTATGCAAGTGATTTGGGGTGGGAGGGGAAGCTTAACATATGGTTTTATTAACCAACCTGTTTTGTAAGATCATATCATAGTGTTTTCATTTGTGTGTAACTAGATGTGTACGTGAAAAAGATGCTCTTCCCCCAGCACCATGAAGAAATGTACAAGTTGTCATTTAAGAGCAAGAGCCCTGCAGGAGACTTTTAACTTGCCTTCTCCACAACCTAAAATGCCTTGGTGAACTACACTTTGTAACCTGATGTGTTTTTCAGTTTTGGTAAAGTGTGAATTTTTTTAATCTTGCTGCATAGTTTTTTTTCTGGTATTATTGGCAAAACTGTCCCTTGACAATGGACGGGAAACGCAGTGACCTCTCTCAATGTTAGAGCAGAAACGGGCAGCCAGGGTGTGATTCTAGTCCCAACTTTGCCTTTGACTTGCTGTGTAACTTTGTGGAAGGCACTTCAGAACTGTGGCTCCCTTCCCCTTTCTGTAAAACTGGAGCAATACTTCTACAAAGCTTGGAAGCAAATCAAGATACTCTGCTAAAATTCACAAACAATTATAAATATGGAATACAATATATATTTACCTTTTCTAAAAACAGACTTGTCGCACTGTGCATTTCTAAAGCATGATGCCTCAAGTCCGGGTACCGGTGAAGCAGTGACAGCTTTTGGTATTTAAGATTTAGAGAATAGTTATGTAGCAATTTTGCAAGGAGTTTTGAGATCTTAATTTCTGCACAGCTCATGTGTGTTTTTTGGAGATTCCAGGGGGTGGTAGAAGATCAATGGTAAAGTAATACTGTTTGCTTTTCAGCCTAATTCCATTGAAGCAAATTCACGTTGTTCTAGGAAAATAGTGCTCAAAGAGAATTCTGGTTTGGCTGTCTCTGCAGTATCCACCATTGACTTATAATGCTCTGTGCGATCTAGGAACAGCTGAAGATAACTTTGTAATTAGAGCAAAATCAAACAGCTCTTAGCCTGCAGTAAAATTCCATTTCTTAAATAGCTTTTTATTTCATATTCGCTAAGGTCTTGTGTTTATCCCAGAGAGAATGAGAGCAGTTACCACTGACCTGAAAAGCCACCATGACTATAAATGTTTCACAGTTGAACAGAAATTTTATTGGGTGGGATTTCAAGCACATATGCTGCTTAATTCCCCAAAGTCATCCAGTTGCTAGAGTCTTTACTAGGACAGGAAGAAGAATCTGCCATTTGTCTGGAATATGATTTTCGTTGTTAGGTGGGGAACAAGAACCGAAGGGAGCTTTGTCCTTTTGCCTGCCGAACTGAAAAAATTATACTACTTCTAACTGGACTTTTGATGAGCTCTCGCGAGCATTGGATATAGACAGAAAAGTGATGCCAGTCTTGATTTAGTGAGATACGTGAGGCAGTGCAAAATGGGACATGGTCACCTATCAGCAGACAAGATGATAACCAGACAAGCCATGTGAAGGAAGATCTTGGCCAAGTACATTCACCACTCTACCTTGTCAGCAAGACTGGTCTCCATTTTCAGAACCCATCTTGACTTTGATGTAATCTAATGTGACATCTATTAGCTATCAAGGGTACCCCAGTAAAATGTTCTTAGATATTAGCCACTGGCAAGCGGTGAAGATACTACTTTTGTTCCTAGAATTTCATAAATACTTTTCTATGTGGAAAATCTTATTTTAATTGACTTTGTCATGGGCTTGCAACTTTTTTTTGACCAGACAGGCTGTTTTAAGAAAAGTGTCATTTTTGTCCCAAGTGTTATTGCGAGCATAGAAAGGCCAGAATTGTGTGACAAGCTAAAGAAATAGCTGAGCTTGTTTACAGCTTCTTCCAAGGATTCTGAAAACCAAGAGAATTCTTTTTTCAATCTTGTGGTGTTGATGCTGGATCATTCTACATGCTAAAATTATTCTAGGAACAAGCATTTTTCTCACAATGGACACCCTTTAAAGTGAACTATAGTCAGTAAAGGAATAGTAAAAATGGTATTGTTAGGTTTCATTTTTATTCTATTTCAATTAATTCAGGGCTAATGATCTTAGACTACAAGTTAAGACTATTTTTCTAGCTGCTGGTGCCACAAACTGGACTCTAAAAATCCACCTGTGTTCTAATTTGCGACTGACATTGTACTCATGAATTTGTCTGACTGGTATTGATGCACAAGATAGACTAGAATCCAGTTAAATCGCCTATCGCTGTATTGTCTCTGCAGGGTTAATGGGAATAAGAATTTGGCTTTGTAGCTCAAGTGAGCAGCTATGGCTTGAATATGCCCTAGGAGCACATATGTTGAGTAAGGCATTTAAAACTGGACAATACAGGTCTGTTTGCCAGTAAGGAATTGACTCCATCTCTAGCTTGTCTGACCCTCTAAGAAGGTGCTACTTGTAGTCACTTGATTATAATGCTTTGAATGCCTGGTGTGCTGCAGAGGGTGATTCCTGTCAGGAGTAACCGTAGATTGGGCATCACACAACTAAGAACATACATCCACGTGTCTCTTTGCCAGTATTGAAATTCCTGCCTCCGCTGCTTTCTTAGTTCACTGTAGTTCATATTTCACTGTTGCCCACACAAGACATACTGCCTGATCTTTGGGGGATGGGATGCTTACCCATAGTGGTGCAGTGAGGACTAGGCAGTTCAGGAGGGGGGGATTACTTACCAAAGTAACTATGCTTTGTCCCTACAGAGCCACGCAGTAGAAGTCATGTGGCTGGCCATGGAACCTTTTGGAAAAAGCATTTGAATATTGTGGGGCACCCAAAAAGCTCTCTAGAGCAGTGTTTTACTGGGGTAGGGAATCTGTACCCTTCCCCTTCTGTGCAGAGGCA
This sequence comes from Mesoclemmys tuberculata, assembly GCA_007922155.1. Lineage (NCBI taxonomy): Eukaryota > Metazoa > Chordata > Testudines > Chelidae > Mesoclemmys > Mesoclemmys tuberculata. Next base: position 1,525,580 of record ML675652.1, read on the forward strand.
ATGTCTGTGAAGACCAGTAAGTAGTTACCTGCTCTTTGACTTGCCTTACATCTGTGTTACAGAAACAATTTTTTCATTATCTTGTGAGTCTTTAATGGGCTGTAGCTCCACCAGAGTTCTCTGGTATCCCTCACACTGAACTGCAAAACATTTTAAGGTAAAAAGTGTAAGATCCCAAATTTTTAATAGAGTATGCAAAGGGGGATTACAAATACATAGCATTTAGAAATAGCTGCTCTGCAGTTTCTTGCCGATTCCCCTGGCAGTTTAATTTCACTCCAGCAAATGTCCTCATGCCTAGCACGCAAGTAGGGAGTGCTAGAAAAACATTTTCTTGACTTTTCTATTCTACATATAACTGGGGTTCAATAAATGAAAACTGATTTAAAGCAAGTTCTGAGAGTAAGCAGGTTAGACATAAGATCATGGTGGCTTCTCTTCCAGCAGAGTATTGGAATCTGCTGTTCCAGGACTGTGTAGCATGAATGGTTTGGGAGTTTTTTGCGGGGAATATGTGGACTACTTTACAAAGAAGAGTTTGAGTGGGAATTGAATAAAACCCATCAGCTCTTTTTCAGTGGTAGGAAGCGTAAGGCATAAGGCTATTAAAGCGGTTAAACAGCTAGCAAGTTAGTGATTCTTGTCTCTGTTGCCTGGAAGTCTGGGAAAATTTGCACATTAGTCTGGAATGGGAAGAAAAACAGAGTGAGGCAGGATTTAACCATATTCATCCATATCTTTACTAAGTTGCTGACCTTTCCATCAAACATTGGTTCTGTCATGGTACTTGAGAGGCATCTGAGTTAAAATGCTACTTCGGTGTCGGAGAACTAAAGCCAATGTGGTGTCTCAAAATCTCGTGTGAGTTATTTAGAGAAGGTGAGGGAGAGAGCTCAAGTCAGCAAATTTTGAACTAAAACCTAAAGGCCGATGACTGACTTCAACATAGCTCTTCTAGCAGACTGTTTCTCACTCCTAAGTGGTGTTGCCCTCTGAAGACCCAGCCAGCAAAGCCATCTGGCTTTGGAGATCTGTCTGAGGCTTCACAAAGTACAGCATGCTCTGGTTCAGTCCTTGCAGGGGATGAACCACACATGAGCAAATCTTCTCTTCGAAAGTCTGCTTCACGCTTTTAAAAAAAAAAAAAAGGTCTTGAAGATGCAAAGAGGGTGCTGGCCCAAGGGAGAAAAGTGCTGCCTTGCTAGGAAGTCAGACTTCACAGAGATCTCCAGAGCCCATGCAGCTGACACTTGAGTTGAAATAAAGCAAGAGACCTCAGTTAATGTCACCAACAACTGCTGTGTGTGTTCTCTGTGTGTTCTCTCCAAGACTAAAAGCACTAAAATATACACATGAAATATGCAGTATAAAAGTGGAACAAATTGACAAAACTACCTTTTCTCTGTCCTCAAAGAATTTGATACGTAGACCATTCAGACAGCCACATATGTGGGCTCACATACCAGTCATTTGTAGGGATGTGTCTAGGTAAAATGGCAAGTTTCTGCAGATTGATGTGACCCTTACCTGGCTAGTAGGAACCAACTCTAGTGGAGATGAGACAGTGCTTTAATTGCTGGCCTGCAATAAAATCAGATCCTTTATAGTCAGACGTGAGTCATCTTCATCAAGCTGGAGTCAACAGCTGCAAACTTGTTTTTAGGTCAGCAGGACTTGTAGCCAGGGTAGAAGACGTAAGAGTCCTGCTGAAGAGTTTATTTCCAACACAGGGTGGAGAAGTGGAAATGTTTTCAGGATATTTGATTGATAGAAGACAGAAAATAAACATTTAAATGGAAGTTATGGTAGCATTTAACAGAAGCTACTGGATGATCTTCAAACCTGTTTATCAAAGTGTCTGCAGTTTGTATTTCCAGGTAGGTAAAATGGTTAAATATTGAGCAAAGGCTGTGGTGCCTGAACCCAATAAAAGTACATTATCCTAAGATTAGTACAGAAATACAAAAGATGCATTGGGCTGCTTGGATTATCTTAATTGAGTGTGTCAGACCAACCCTGTCTGTAGTTACATTTGCTGGTTTGCTGCTGTGATCGACTGTGCTCTTTTCTTTATTTAAATTGGCCCGGAGCTGAAGAATGAATCAGAATTTCAATGACTTGTTAAAGGCTGTAATACAAACTGTAATTCACTGTACATTTAGTTACAGATATAGCCATCTGAAATAATTTGTTTTTATCATGTTTTGATCATTTTTATTGTTTCAGTTAATTGAAACATTTTCTCCTTTTTAAATAATTTTCTAACTCAGGCAAAGCAGGGAGCAGCTGAACGTTATAAAGGGTTTACTTAGCAAAGTTACTTTTATGAAAATGTTACCAAAGAACAACTGATGCCAATTTATCTGATGTTGCAAGAACCTGTTCTTTGTTGCATGCAGAAAATGGACTGTTCATGATAGCCAGTCCACAAGTAGATCTTAATTTGGCTGAGTGTTCAAGGTGTTAAAGCTGTTCTTATTGGCAGCAGGATGGAGCCCCTTCAGTACTGCTCATGTTTGCATGCTTACATGGTGAGATTAAAAATTGGCCTGTCTGGGTGTGTGAGGACACAACTAATCAGCCAAGTCTATCTTCCCACTGCCCTTATCGCTTTGGTTGACCCTACCATGGCTTTTCATCCTAGATAGTCACGTGGAGGCCCTTAGGTTTGTCCCACTGACTCTGGCTGCAAGCTAGGGTCTAACAGTGTGCTGGATTGATCAGCTATTACCTCACAGTCTTAGGTTAGGCTGTAATGTATTTACATCTGTGCTGCTCTTCATCCTCCATTAAGTGCATGCTAGAATAACCCCTTGCATGTTGTATTTTTACGGGCAATGAAGTAAGGGCTATCATACTGGGTCAGATCAATGGTCCACCTCGCCCAGTATCTTGTCTCTGACGATGGCCAGTGGCAGAGCTTCAGGGGAGTGTCCCAGGTGTGGGTGCGCCATGGATTCATACAGTGGCGTTGTGATATATTCTGTCTTACTGTCTATCCCTTTCCCAGTAGTTCCTAATATTCTGTTATCCTTTTTGTTCTCCGCTGCACATTCAGCGAAAGTTCAGAAACTGCCCCTGTTTTCCACTGCAAGATGAGCATCTGAGCTAACCTGTTGCCTTAGGTTATTCTAACTGTCTCTTCCTGACGTTCGCCATTCACGACACAGCCTTTCGCTGTCTTTACAGATCCAGCAGGGTTTATTTTTGATGTGCAGTCCAATGCTGTGATGGCCCAAGGCGGAGCCTTTGCAAACATGAAGGAGAAGGTAGGTGTAATCTATGGGCAGGTCTGTAGTTTATCGTTGGCGGTGGAGTGCTGGCGCTTAGATGTACACTGAGAAATGGGGAAACAGGAACTGATGGAAGTTTTGTTTTGACAGTTTGACTCTCCAAGATGCATTGTCCTGGCCTATTAAAACCACATCCCAGTGATTCCATGTTCCATACAATATAATATCCTTTGATGCAAGCTTAGCAGCTACCCTGATGGTATAAAGAAGGGAAGCAAGTGGCAAAGATGTGACTCCTTGTTCCTTTCTTCCAGATCAGTGCAGTACGTGCGGTGGTCCCCAACAGGAGCAACAATGAAATTATCCTGGTGCTACAGCACTTTGATAACTGTGTGGACAGAACAGTGCAGGCCTTTATGGAAGGTAACCATCTCCAGTTTCGTGATCTTGGAAACTGGGCTTTAACTATAATGTTGATTGCCAGTTTTGTTCAGAAATAGTGTGTCTTTTCAGCAGGCACTGTACAGCTTTCAAATAAAGGCCATGTGCTTTTTTTATACAGTATGTATACTTTGTGACCAGGGACTCTCTCAACTCTTCTCTTCAAAGCATCCAAGCACAGACTCTTCCCAAATTGGCTTTCCCAAGGGACAATCCAAAGATGGGCCTCTCGGCCTTCCCATACTTTTAGTCAGGATCTGCCCCATTAGGTTTTAAGGGAAAAAAGACAGTTACTCTGTACCAAAAGTACTTGGTATCTCCTGGATATCAATAGGGTTAGTTGTATTTCTTGCTCATGTGCGCAGGAAAACGAATGTCTCCAGCAGCTTTGGGGTAGTGCTTGATCACTGATCATGTATCAGGATCAGGTGACTTATTGCATCTGATAAGAGTTCCTAGTCTTGTAGGATAGCAGGTGATTACCAGTGAAACTGTCGTTTTGCACTTCTTGTCTGTTTCCTGTAGTAACCCCCCCCACAACATGGTGCTTTTCCTCTGGCTAAGAGTAAGCATGGGTTGTACAGCTATTTCTAAGGCCTTGAACAATTATATATAATTGTCCTTGGGGGGAGAGAACCATATAGATCCTCTGACCTGTTTAGTCTGAGTTCCAACAAGGCCAAAGTCTTTAGCATGGCAGTTGCCAGCAGGGGGGTTGTTACAACCTTCTGTGCTGGCTGCTTTCAGGTAAGGGAGAAGTCATTCTGGTCACTGGGGTGTTCCCAAAGCAAAAATGAAACTGATCCTTTCATTTCATCAGCCAAGAGAATTGAAACTTCACTTCTTTACCTCATTAGCTGCAGGAAACGTTCCAGCTGGAGCTAGTTACAGAGACTTCCTGGCTCTAGTACAGGATGGGGGTAGGAGCGTGTGAAGCATTTTCCAGTGCTTATCTTTAAGTTTAATTTCAGGCAATGCCAGTGAAGTATTGAAAGAATGGACAACAACAGGCAAGAAAAAGGTAACCTTTAAAATGTGCTTTACCTAACTTTGCAAGGGTCTGTATCGCCATGGCATTTTCTTTTTGTAAGGGTTCCCTGGCACGTTAGAGACCCAGCACCCTTTATAATTCCATGCTAAATCATGAGGAACAAGGAAAGAAGCCAGAGGGCAAATACATATATATTGATGTGGGCAGAAGTGCCTCTCACGAGGTAGTTCCCAGTCCGTCTACTCTCAGCGAAGGGTGGAATGCTTTATTTGAGTATTGCAAAAGGCGGTTTGAAAACACACCCCCCAACACCATATGCACTGAGTTCAGTTATGTGGGGTGATATTTACGAGACAGCCTTGCAGAACCATGAACATTTACGGTCTCCATCACAAATTCTACTGCCCAGACTTTGCCCGGATGGTGAAAACACTGACACCTGCTGGGCTTCCTCCCCATCAACCCACCACCACACACAGGAATGGAAATGTGCCAGGCCCTCGTGCTCTGTGGGAGAAGTTGTCATTCACTTCGCACGTGTTCAACCTATTCTGGGTGTCCCATCATGAATCTTTGGAGCCAAGCAGCCTTTATATCCATAAGCTGCTGTGTGGGTGCCCTTTTTCTTTGTAATATACATTTTGCTTTTGGAATGTTTTACCTGCTAGTCTGTTTAGAGCCCTACACAAACAGTTCACTTAGTGTTTTAACTTCCTTCAGTGATTAAGGCCAGTGCCGAAGTACACTGCAGTTTAAGAATTTAAACTGTAACCAAACCAAACTACTCACTCTAAATAACCAACAAGCACGAAGGAGCAAAACAAAGTCCTAAAGCTCTGATGGGCAGAGACAAGGAGCCCTGTTCAAGGGCTGCCAGTGCTTCGAGTAGCCTGTAGAAGAGTGTTGAGTCACATCTGAGCAGTGGGTTGACGTGGGCTTGGGCAGGGCATCTGGTATCACCTCATGGGTTATCATGACCCTCCAGGATTAACCTCTAGGAGCTAGTCTAGTAGTCTGGAATGTAGCTACAAATGTCATTGCTATGTAACTGGTAGGAAAGACAGCCTTCATCCAGTAATCGGTGCATGGATTTCACCCATGCTCCATTGGAGAGGATAGTGCACTCATGCCTCGTTAATACCAGTGTATCTGTTCACATTGGTGAATAAATCCATCCTGCTGTTACAGGATCATCGGCCAGGACTGGCTGAAAAAGCAGGTAGTTCAGCCACTCCTGGGCAGCAAGCATTAGCTTAATTTTCCCTTCAGGATTTAAGCTTAACCTGTTTTTTGTGGGATGGATATTTAATCCTTAGAACAAAAAGAAGAAAACCAAACCCAAACCTCCAGCTGAGTCAAGCCCTGGCCTCCCAGATCCTGGTAAACCGGCAGCCAATGAAGGGGAACGGTCTGCAGCTTCCTCTGAGAAGGGCGGGATTAATGGTTTCCATGTCAATGGCTCAGCGAATGATACAGAGTCTCTGGACTCGCTCAGTGAAGGTTTGGATACGCTTTCAATAGACGCCAGAGAGTTAGAGGACTGTGACTCTGCCCCGCCCGACGGGCCCAATGGAACAGGTTAGTCCTTCTGCAGGATTGTGGGAATTGAACAGTTCAGGAAGTTTTTAAGTAGCTGCTTTCTCCTTTCTGGTCCTGCTGCCTTTCTCTGGGCCAGTTTTCAATATTGACTTTTTAAAACAGCATAAACTCTTTGACTGTGTAAAAACTCGATTTGCTTTCCTCTGCTTGGCAGTTGTCCCAGAAAGAAGGGCCACTGACCCTGTTGATTAAGTTCGGGTGGGCAGGGGGCTGTTGAGCCCGGAATGCGTTCTGTGCTCCCTGTTTCAGCTTTGTTTGTTTGTTTCCCTGAACTCACTTGCTTTTCTACAGCAGTGTCTGAGCTAGACAATGGAGTAGTGGATTTTGAGCCAAAGTCACCCGTAATGCACTCTTCCCAGAACCCTCCGTCTGTCAGGCTGCAGCCAGAGCAGAGGAATGCCAACAAATATCTGTCTAGGTCCATGGCAAGCAACCAGACTTCTGCTTCCTTGTCTCCAGCAATGCTGGAAGATGTTCCAGTTTCATCTTCAAACAAGAAATTAGGTAAGGCCTCCAGAAGCTATGTGCACTTGAATTACAGAGCGGATTATCTCCAGCAGGGTTCTGTGGCCACCTCTCTGGTTGTATTGACCGGTTTTAATTGGTTGCTGGTGGAGGTGGAGAGGCACGCTGGACTTTGATTGTAATGCAAACTAGCATCCTTTTTATTATCTGGCCAGTAACTTACAGTGCACTCTCCTTTCTGCCCAGCTAGAGTCTTGACAGCAGTTGAGATGTAATGCCTGAAGTACCAAATCCACCTGTACGATGGGTTAGTAGAGAAGTGCTCAGTCCCCCTGCATGCATTTAGCCTGTTTCTCTGTGTGCCCCAGCTTAGAGCCTTGCGCCTGTGTGCTCTTTCCCCTCAGTGAGTGTTTGTCTAGAAGCCAAACTTCCAAGACGCCCAGTTACAAGAAATGACAGCCTCTTGTTGTCTTTCCTTCCTTCTCCTTTATCCACATCTGTTCTCTTGTCTTGTCAGCAGGAGGGACCCCTGAGACCCCAATTTTAAACACCGTCATTATCCTGAGCTTTAGTGAGATGAGAACATCCGGCCCCCGGTGCTGGTAGTTCACCTTCTTGCTGTAACGAGGACCATAATGAGCAGTTGCTAATTTAGCTTGTCAGGGGGTGATGGCAGCCAGGGAGCTACAGGGACACAAATAGGCATGGCGATCTGCTCTGTTGGAGATCTGAAGTGTAGAGACTAACCTTTGTAACAAATAGCCAAGCCTCTCAGCTCTTTTTCTTTTGGAGGAGGTAGCTCTGCATGGTTTAGGTTTAGCTTCTGAAAAATTTCTCTCTCGCATAAACTTGATTCACAACTGGACAATTTTTCCATATGATTCAGTGCTTCTGCTTCCTGTTCCTTATGGTGGGTTTCCTTTCAGTAGTCCCCAATCTGCCGCAAAGGAGCAGCATGCAAGAGTTGCGTTAGATTTCTCCTGGGTATTTTGAAAATCCAATGAAAGATCTGTTCTCAGCTGTAAGGAGGAGATTTTGTAAGCCCAGGAAAAACTTCCACACGGGAAAGACAGAGAGGAGTTTAAAGCCAAGCCGTCTGTGGTTTTGAAATAAAGTGAAAGACTCCTTTATAGTTTATTGAAGTCTGGAAGATTTTATAAATAAATCTACTTGGCTGTTTGGGATTTTTTATTTTCTGTCACTAGGTTCCAACATTGAAAAATCGGTGAAGGACCTACAGCGTTGCACTGTCTCATTGGCACGGTATCGGGTTGTGGTTAAAGAGGAGATGGATACCTCAATTAAGAAAATGAAGCAGGCCTTTGCTGAATTGCAGAGTTGGTAAGTTAAAGAGAACATTAAGAGGTCCAACCATTAGCAACTGGGAACAACAAACTGAGTAAATAGGAAACATAACATTTAAGTTTATAGATTGCTCACATCTGATTTCCTCTGCTGCCCCAAATGCTGTATATCAAAGTTTGTAATGCCAGTGTATTGCAAGGAATAAACATGAATTCTAGATGTTGGCATTTGCAACACTGATATCAGCCTAAGGCCTCCTGTGCCTTACTATACCTATCTTCCCAGGTTACAGTCTTTATAAGGCCCACATTGGAGCCACTGTACCATAGGTGCCTTTGAATGAATAGATGTATGCAAAGCTCCTGTTTGTCTATTTTAATCCATGACTCTCTTGTGCTGGAACTAACAATAGTGATGTTACCCAGATGTCCAGATCAACACCCACACACCCTTTTAGACACTGCTAATCTGAGGGCATCCACAAGCAAAATATTTAAGGTATTTATCACCCTATCAATTATTACGGGGAAAGAGCATAAGAGAATGCAGTAGTTTGTCAATGCTGGGGCTTGGTAATTCTGCGTGAAGGGTAACATCATGGAGGTGGAGGGGAGGAACCCATTAGACAATAGATACAAAGCACACGAGATCATCTCACACAACCTTAACTTTGCCCTTCCCAGCCCAGCCTTCCACACTATGTAACTGCTGCACCTTGTGTGTGTAATAGATCCGTTAGTGAAGCACTTCCTTTAAGATGGCTCCCTCCCTTCTGAGTTGATTGCACCAGTAATGCTAAGTCTGTGCTGAGTCTCGTCCGCGGACTGAGAAATTGTCCTACCTGATTGTCCCAAATGTGGTCGGTTTTGGTGAAGAAATGTGTCAAGCTTGCCTGGCGTGAGTAACATTGTTTGACGGGTGACTAAACTGTGACAAGGGATGAGAGCAGGGTTCTGTGGCAGGCTTGCCAGTCCGTTCAAACCTCTCTGGTGGTTGTGGTGGATGTGAGGATTTTGTTGTTGTGTTGTAAAGACAGGTGTAACTCCATTAAAGTGCTGCCATGGTATGTGATCAGAGTGTCCTCAGTCCTGGAAACATGCATATGCTTAATTTTGCTGCTGGGAGACGTGCCGTTGATTTCAGTGGAGCCACTCACAGTAGCAAAGTTAAGCATGTGCGCATATGATTGCAGGGCTGGGGCCTGTATCCGCAAGCATGTAGTTTAGTCTTTCGATGATGTCACAATTTGTGAAACGTGAGGCATCCTAGTTTTGCGCCCAGCTACGGGGCAGAGTTAAGGCTGTTTGGATGACCTTGTCTTCGTTGCCCTGCTTTCTAATTGTTTGGGATGTCTTGATGTAACCTTAACTTGGAATTTCTGTCTTTATTCTTCTCTCAAAGTATTGGATTCTCAAGAGGTTTTCCCTATAAATAACTGAGATATTTATGATCTTAACTCAGGTTAATGTTTTTATGGATGGGAATTAATACTAATTATTTATCATCTGTGTCATTCAGTGGATTTTGCCTGGGGTGGAGGTAGAGCTAATATTAATTATTATTATGACCTGTTTCTGTCAGCAGCTTTATCATCTGCCTTTCTGTATGGACAAAATCTCTGAAAACCCTCTCACTAGAATGGGAAAGCTTTAAGTCTTTGGGTTAAAGTGTCTGATTCTGTACCAGTAACTCCATGCCCTTTGGATGAGAGTCCATAAAACACGCACGTCATTTTCAGAAAGGTTAAAGTTTCAAGTCCAGTTTAGCAGCATTGTTCCGATAAGCTCTGATTGCTGAGACAAAACCAGCATGAACCAGGAAGCGCAGATCCGTGAGGCAGGGATGTTGAGTACATGTCTGGAATGCAGCCAGTGGGAACCTCCTTCAGTAAATGCCGAGCGAAATGGCTTCCTGCTGGGAGGCTGTGTATCTAGCATTGATAAGCCATGGCTCTGCCGCCAGGTCAGTTTAACTTGAGAGAAAAGATGACTTGCCCTTTCCTGAAAGTGACGCACTTGCCACTCAGCTGGGAAGTAGGTTTGTGCCTTCAGGTGTCATTTCAACGCCCTTTATGTGCCGTGCTTCGAAGGACAATTGGTATGTTTAACTTCTATTGGCACAAAGCAAGATCTTGGTACTAACGGCACTCACTGAGCCACCTCTCCAGCTGGTTTTCTGCTGACAAACATTTGCACCAAGGCTGATTTAAAAAGCAGTCTGTTCATCGGGGCAGGGTGTTGAATGTAAGGTAGAGTTTGGCCTCTTGACTTCAGAGGCTGTCCCTGTGGGCCACAAGAGACCCTCTGCTAAACTCAACCCCCCAGAGCAGCTGCAGGGGCTGTAGAAATCAAAGCTGTACTCAGACTACTGCCATCAGATTGCCTGTTACATGCACTCCTCTCCAGCGCTGTCACGGCCGCTGCTCTTCCACATGGTTATACCAAACACGAGGGGCTGATCTAGGCTTGTCACTGGGCTTCATGGAGCAAGGACTTTCACCACAACGCCAGGCCTGGCTCTGCATGGAAGAAGCCAAAGGCGTCCTTCCGCATTCAGAAGTTCTCTTCAGCCTCTCTTCCCAGAGTGCCGCTTCACTCCATGGGGTGGGGGAGCATCACAAAAATGCCCCAAAGCCTCTGCTCTGAGCGAGAGGTGTTGAGCTTTGGGGGGTACATGCTTCTGGTCACAGAATAGCCCCACACTTTGGACTTTGGCGGTGTATTGGGTGGTGGATCCGGGAGTTACACTGCAGCTTGTGCGTGACACAGGCTGTAGATCGCCTTCATTTTCTTGTTGAAGCACTGTCGAGCAAGCTCCAGTTACAGTCAGTGTTTCAGAGACCATTCTATTCAAGCCTGAAATAAAACTGACCCAAACCCCTTTATGTGCATGTGCAAAGACAGGCACCCGTTTTACTTCACTAACGGGCCACATCTTGCAGGCACCATTGCCAGAGTTTGACTGCAGCTGGAGGCAGCCATACTGATGGTGAGCTTGCAACTGAGAGGTCAGCATTATTTCACCTTCATCATTTTCCCCCTGAATTTCAAGTTACCAGCTGGCTAGCTTTTTTCTCTCTTAAACCTGCTTTTTCAGGAGTTGCACTTCAGTTCTCTGCTGTGAACTGATCTACCCTCCCCCGCATAGATTTGCCCCAGAGGCAGAGCTGTCAAAAATGAATACTTGCTTCTGAAAGGACCTGGCAGAGGTAGCTTGTTTCTTTAACTTAGAAGCCAGGCAGTCTGGTTTTTATAGCAAAGGACCATTGGATACTGATCTGAGAGTCACTGTGTGAACCTCAGGCAAAGCTACTTGACCTTTTTTCCACAGACAGCCCAGCTATAAAATTGGGCAAAAGGCATCACTAGGTAAACTGAATTACAAACAAAAGCAAGCCTGAGTTTGTGAGGCTATCAGGAGTGCTTTGGGATTTGCCCATTAATCTATCCAGCCACCTAGAGTGCTAAGCCCAGAATGTCTAAAAGGAACCAGGTGCTGCTCTCGCGTAGGCGAGGTCTGTGTGTATGGAAGGAGGGTGCTTTACAGCATGGGTGTAGCACAGCGTTAGTCCTCGGAGTCTGAAGTGGTTTCACGATGCACAGTACGGCACGGCTCCTTCTACCCCTGAAAACAGGCTGGCGTTGCTCAGGTGCACACACCCAGGGCTTCAGAGTCGTTGCTATGTTCCGCTGGGGAACACAGCGAGGCAGCGCAAGTAGAGTGCAGTCACGGGGCACGCTCCCTCCTTCCAGCCCCTTGCTCTCCGTATCACACAGCCCCTCTGAGCTGACTCTCGTGGTTGGAAACTGTGTCAACCATGCGAGGTTAAATCACTGCCACCTCTTTTTACCCTTGTGCTTGTTCATTACAAGTAACTTTTGTGTTCAATGGCTTTGTCTGACATTCGTGCCTAGAGCACCCCAGCTAGGGTCAGGGCCCTGTTGTACTGGGCACAAAGATGCTATGTGCGCCGAACACACAGACACAGAGAGAGAGAGACACAGAGAGAGAACCAAGTGACCCTAGACCAGGGGTGGGCAACCTGCCGCGGCTGAAGAGCCGCATGCGCGTTCCGGAGCCGCAGCTCGCCGCGGCTGAAGAGCCGCATGCACGTTCCGGAGCCGCAGCTCGCCGCGGCTGAAGAGCCGCATGCGCGTTCCGGAGCTGCGGGTTGCCGACCCCTGCCCTAGACCATTCCTGACAGCTGTTTGTCAAATTTGTTCTTTAAAACCTCCAGTGATGGGGATTCCACAGCCTCCCCTTGGGAGCCTGTTCCCATACCGAGCTATTCTGGTAGAAAATTTCCTATTATCTAATCTAAATCTCCCTTGTTACCGATTAAGCCCAATACCCCTTGTCCTACCTTTGTTGGACAGGGAGAACCACTGATCGCTGCACTCCTTGTAACAGCCTTTACCATAGTTGAAGACTTATCAGATCCTTGCCTCGGTTCCTTTACTCAAGACTAAACATGCTTATTTTTTTAACCTTTTCTCAGAGGGCAGGTTTCTGGAACCTTTTATCATTGTAGATAAACTCTCGATCCACTCTTCTCTGGCCTCTCTTCAGTTCGTCCACATCTGTCTCAAAATGAGGTGCCCAAAGCTGGACCCAGGACACCAACTGAGACCTCCCCACGGCTGAGCAGAGTGGGACAATCACCTCCTGTGTCTTCCGTATGACACTCCTGTGAATACATCTAAAAATAGTTGCTTTTTTAGCAACTGCATCACGTTTGTGTTCAAATTGGGATCCACTGTCACCACCATATCCTTTGTGCAGTACTACTGCATAGCCAGTTTTCCCCCATTTTGTACTTGTGCATCTGGTTTTCCCTCCTAAGCACAAAGTATTTCATTTGTTACCAGATTTCATCCAATTAGGCAATACAGACACAGTGGTAAGTAGACAGAAGCACAAGGTGGAGTTCAGATGGAGTTCTAAAGAGATCTCGCCTCCCCCCTCTCTGAGATATGGAAGAGCATGGGCACAAAGTGACATTTCCATGTCAGATGAACAGTGCTCTGTGCCCACTTTCAAATGGGCAGTAAATTAAATACCCTTCCCATTTGACGGGAGTAAGTCCTTCTCAATGAAGAGCATTAAGTAGGCGCTAGGTGGTTCTGACCCCTGTGTAATATAAGCAGCAATGCCAACGTAGCATCACCACTGTGCTGTAAAACAAGACTGCATGGGAGCCACCCTTTTGTACTGAGGAATGTATCAGAAACAGAAATGAGCCTAATTGAATGGACTGGATATTAAATATATTAGTAAAATTGCTTGCCACCATTGTTGGTAATGTGGTGTGTCCCAGGGTGCAAACCGCACCATTATGGACAGCTGAGGTATAAATGTGACCGCAATGGGCTCGAGTAGAGAATAGTGCAAAGGAAGCAGCTTTTCTTGCAGTGAAGGCATAATAGAGGAGAGAGCAGAACAGAGACTTGAGCTTTGTCTGACACAGAAGGGTCCCCTCCCCACCTTTCCTCCTTTGCCTCCACAAGAGTCGAGTCAAGTGCACTTCTCCAAATGGCCTGTTCAGTTGAGTAACAGTTCCAAGAAGTCCCTCCTCGTCGGCTCTTCAATGGTTGAGCTAAGCTGCTAACTGAAGAGCACTTACTCTAGTCTGAACTTGGTCATCACCTGAAATTCTGACTACAGCTGTACTTTTGCATACGCACTGGCTGCGAGCAGAAGGTCTCTGGGAATTTTTAGTCTCCTTGCAACAGATACGCACCAAGATACAGTACAATTTTGTGGATGAAGCATTATGGCATTACAGCCAACAGTTAGCTGTGGGGCTTTTGATACCTGTTCAGCAGCCAGAGATTTTCCCTCAAGCTCACAGTTTAGTTAGCATAAGAACAGAAGGAATTTGCTTTTTAACATGTTTCATAACAAGCCAAGTGAATTTTGCCTGTGCATCTGCACCCTGTCCAGGTGAGAGCTTGAGCAAAAGTGACCTCGTTGGTAACTAGGCTCTTTACTGACACCACCAAAATAATAGAATGAGAAGGGACAATGAAAGACTAAATGTTATGGTCCTGGTCTGTCATTCTGCAGCTCTATTCCCAGCATTCACCTTCTACTGACAGATGTTTCAGGAGGGAGTGTGGTCTTGTGGTAAGATTGGGGACTTGGGCATCAAGACTTCTGGATTCTGCTCCTGTGCTGGCTTGAGCAAGTCACTTAACCTCTGGCCCTCATTCCCTCATCTGTAAAAAGGGGGCTTTGCTGATGCAGATCTATAAAGCACCATTTCATGCACCGTTCTCCCCTCCCCTGTATCAAAGTGATTGCACCTTGCTCAGTGGACTACCCTGGAAACGGGTCCAACGATTTATGTGAGCCAAAGTGTAATCAGGCTTTGTAATGCTAAAAAATTCACACAGAGCTATCAAACTCCTAGAACAAAAAGTAACATGGGAACTTTAAGGTACCTGCAGAACTTCCAGTGTCTCTTCCGGGCTGGGAATGGTTGCGGTTGTGTAGGAGATACAGGAACGCTGTGGGTTTCTGCTGCCATCTGCTGGTCTGTTCGCTGCTGATTTTGACCAACATCTAACTGAAGAGCTCCCTGCTTCTCTACCATATGCAACTGGCCACGTAAGGGGAGGAGTGCTTTTGCTGTCTGTTTTTTCCCCCCAAGAATCATTTGGTAACTTGCTTTGAATTCTGGGTTACTTGTTTTTATAAAGATTGTGAACTCAGGTTCTTGATCGGACCTTTTCATTCCTATCACCTTCTTTTCTTAGCCTCATGGACCGAGAGGTGGCGTTACTGGCCGAAATGGACAAAGTGAAAGCAGAAGCAAGTAAGACATGTATTATTTTTTAAAAGTGCATCTTGAAAGCTGGTGCTGTTCCACTCTAACAGCAAAGTTGAACAGCCACTGCTCCAGTGAGAGCAGTATGTGTAATGCATCTTCCACCTTCCATAATTCCCAGGTAAACTAACTAGACACACACTTTTAAAAGTTTCTCTCTCTCTAGGGTAGAATGCTACTTAGCTGTTAAAGGGACATGAGTCAAAGTTGGTCACAGGCTAAATTTGTTTTTTAAGTTCTTACAGTGTTGAAACCCAACAAATTTTACTTCCAATGGAAAGTTTATTTTAAACAAACATCCTTTTGTAGTGGTAGCTATCTGACCTTTGTTTAAGAGTATGAGACGAATAAAGTGACATTCACTAACCTATTTTTGTTCCAAGTGGAGAGAAACAAGCAGCATAAGTGATGAACAGTCAACTAGATACAGGACCCTTTCCGTTTTAGTAATCTGGAGTGTTACAGAGCTAAGGAAATTTGTTTTAAAATGTTTTTATCAGATGCTTCCCCTTTAAATATTTATACCTTTCTTTATATAACTGGTTTTTTTTGCATTGGGCCTTAGTGTGCCAGAGTTGTTTTTAACCTGGTTGGAACTTGCGGCGCCACCAAGATTTAATGACTCTGGCAACACTGAAATAGGTGACCAAAACTTTATAACACATTTGCCAAAAGACCTGCTCACTGGCTTGTGGCCAGGTATTAAATGGTTTCTCCAGATCATTGCTTTCTCTGTGATGTACCGGTTCCAAAGGTGGTTTTGTGCTAGGAAACGGGACCCTAGCGACACTGGACGTGTAGGCTGAAGCCGGTAGCATAAATTCCTCTCAGATGTCGTCTACCTCCGTTCCTGGGATTGTGCTGAAAATCAGCTTGGCAAGTGCCAATCAGTTCAGGCTGGGGGGTGAGCAGGGCAGCAGTGGAATTGGAAGAGAGGCTCTGTTTTCATCTGCGGGCCAGTGAAGATGTGTTGAGCTATTGAACCAGTGGTGCTTGGGATGTAATAAAAACAAAACCCAGGTTTGTTTTTAAACTCACTTTCCATTGGCTTCCTTTGCAAGCAGCTCTCATGATCAGAAACAGTTACAATCTGACAATGTAGCTAACTTGTAGATTATAAAACAATATTGTGATGATGTTTAAATGTTCCATTTCTAGACTCAGGACCTTGCTGTGCTTAGCTGTCCATTTGGGTGCTCAGTTAAACCTTCTGTTTACCAGTGGGATGCTTTGCTGCAGAATTCAAGGAGTTTGTGTCAACAAACTGACTCTTCCTTCAGCACTAACTCTACATAAGCCTCGATCTCCTTTTCTTTATATTTCAGTGGAAATCCTGGTGAGCCGACAAAAGAAAGCTGGGGCACTAAAGAAGATGACTGATGTTGCAGTGCGCATGTCAGAGGAGCAGTTGGTAGAGCTTCGAGCTGACATAAAGGTGAAGTTTTCTGCCCCTCCTTCATATTGCAGCAGGGCACTGGCATGAGAGCTCTGATGCCAGCGTGTCCCTGATACTGTGTTTGGAATGAATGCCCTTTTGCATAGAATGTGACCAAATGTTGGTTATGCCCAGTGAGACAGATAAGTGCTAGCTTCATCTTACTGACAGAGAAGTGAAGCGACTGCTGAAAGGTGGCCCAGAGATTTTAAAAGGTGCCAGAGTGACTATTTGGGAGTTCTCCGCTTTAGTTCTATGCATATGTAAAATCACACTGCTGCCTTATACAGAAGCACACTCAGTGCAGCACCCATGTTGGTAAATCTTCTATTTCTTTTCAGTAAGAGATAGTGGTGTGCACGTAATGTCAGATGGACAACGCGTTCTGTGATCATGAAAGCGTGCATCGAATAGAAGAGCAAATCCTTGCTGCAGAGGGTTCACAGTAGGCCTGCCGTGTTTCTGTAAGCCACTGGCGTGTAAGAGGAACCAGTAAAGCCATTGCCTTTGTAGTTCACAAAAGCACACTCATGTCTTGTGGTGTGCATGTATGTTCTCGTGGCAGTGCAGTAAGGTACAGAGCACTGTCCTGTATTTTTTCTTACAGTATTTGCTTGGCAAAGTACTGACTTCAGCAAACAAAGGATCTTTTAGTCCTTAACACCATTTGGCTTAGTTCATCTTTTAACCCTTCAAATTGGCACAGGACAGGGATCCTGCATCTCATGAGCCTTGGCTACATGGGTTTGCCTGGAAATCTGCTGCCAGGGCAGGCAGCAGAGGACGCACAAACATAGACTGGCTGCTGATGTTTCTGTGTTGGTGTCACTTCCACCGATATCAGCAGGCGTCTGATCCCTGACTCCAGTTGCGTTTAGACATGCACACTTATTTCTACCACAAGAGGTCAGTAAAACATTATGTAAAAGCCAGTCTGAAAATCAAATCCCTGTGTCTGCTGTTCTCCCGGCAGCACTTACAGTCCTAGACTGGACTTCTTGTCCCCCTAGTTGCACTGACACTACCAAAAGCATCCAAAGTAGCTTTGCCCATAGGGCAGAGGCCAGCAGATTGTTACCCTGAAATGTTAACTCCTGCTGGGAGGCTGCAGACACATTTGTTTACAGCGTGTAGGTGGAAATAATGCAGAAGAGTCCCTGCTGCTACAGAGAGACTTGTGGAGTTACCTGTTGCCTTTCTTGGCAAAGCGTTCAGAGGCGTGCTGTGCCTGACCACCCAGCCAGCAAGAAGGCTCTTCTCTGTCTCCCCCGCCCCATGCGTCAGTTTGTCACCAGGCTTTAGTATAACGACTATATTAACTTGCAAGTGTTTTCTTTCCCATTAAGCACTTCGTCAGTGAACGCAAATATGACGAAGACCTGGGCAGAGTAGCACGTTTCACTTGTGACCTAGACACAGTAAAGAAGAGCATCAGCTCATTTGGGCAAGGTGAGCTGGGCCGCGGCTCCGTTTGGGAAGGTGCAGGTGGCAGAGGGCAGGGAGGTATGGACAGGGACAAGTACAGTTGCAAAGGGGAGCTCAATGAGGCCCCTGGATTTAAACAAAGGGCTGGTGGCAGAGCATTGTATGGGAGGGGCCCCATCTGGAAGAAGCTTCCCCACTGTTCAGGATAGCCTGAGTCTGACTTCGGGGCATGCTGTGTTTGCACACAGCTGTGGGGGGTGAGCTTTGGAGCACGCCTGGGTTGGTGGTGGGGAGAGGAAGGGGGTGGTGTGCAGGCCATTCAGTGTTTGGGTGTAATCTGTGGGGAGGGGAGCATCTTTGATAGAGCCCCCTTGTATAAAGCCGAATGCATACATAGCATTGGCAGCATTGTCTGTGCCAGAGTCCGTATTCGAAGAGCCGTCACTAGATCTCCAGAACGTTTTAAATTCCCTCAGGCCCTTAAAAGCACCCAGGAGCTGAGTGGTCTTGTTAATCAGGAACGTGCTTAGGTTGAGGCGGGATGAGCACTCCGCTAGTGATGGGAACGGGGCGTCACTTTCGCTGGGGGGTGCAGTGCTGTCAGGTTCCCGTCCCTCCAGAGTCAATCAGTGCCCTGCCCCGGGACTTTCTGAAGTTGACGCGAGTGATAAGGCCACGTAACTCCTGTGTGATTTTAAGGGCTTAAGGGAATTTGCTGCCCTTCGAAGAGCTGCTGTGAGGTTTAAAGTTGAGGTGCTGTTCCTGATCACAGCTCAGAGGTCAGTCGGCAGGTAAAGATGTAGCATGACTACACGGGACCATATTCCCTTTCCTTTGCGGCAGACGCCTCAGTAGTGAGCAGTCCAGCAGCACTATAGCCCAAGTAGGTTAGATACAGGAGGGCATGTGCATGGAATTCTTCAAGGCCTAGAAACAGAGCCCCCCCTCATGTTGTTTCCTTTCAGTTTCCCATCCGAAGAACAGTTACTCAACCAGATCTCGGTGCAGCTCTGTCACATCCATGTCTTTGAGCAGCCCAAGCGAGCCCTCCACCCCCGAGTGTGCCTCTGCTCCCAGCCTTATGACATCAAGCAAGAAGCCCCCGTCCTCTTCAGAAACACCTGCAGCTGTAGCACATGCCGGCAGCCATCCACACCAGTCTCCCCGAGAGGTAGGTGGCTACTTCAAGAGAGAAGCATTTAAATACTGCTGTGGGTCGTGCCCTGAATGGTTCCCCTCTTAGATGATGACAGTTGTCTGTGCCGTGGACGTTGTGCCCTTTTCACAGGGCAGGAGGGCACAATAAAAGTCCAGGGCATCAGAGAATGGCTGGAGGAGCCTTGTCTTGTCTCAGCTAGTTCTGCTATGTCAGCTGCATGTAGGACGTCAGCCACAGCTGCACACCACAACCTCCTGCCTGACCCACCCCGACGCCCACCTGTCTTCCAAAGCAGTCCCTGGAGGTGCCACTGTTCTAGGTGTGCTCTCCAGCCCCGGGGAATGGGAGGCAGTTGGCTGGAGAGGGGACAGTGATTAGCTCTAGGGTCATCCAAGACCTTGACGCTAGCAGTTCGTAGCTCATTGCAGTTGGCTCTGCCAGTCCCCCTTCTCCATTCATCTGCCAGGCTCTTTCTGTTTCCTGTCTTCCAGGGCAACAGGAGACCAGGACAGGGCTACAGGCCCCCAGGCCAGCGCTATAACGGCCCCTCCAATCCAGGCAGATACAACAGTGCGAACCGGTACAGAAATGGGCCTTCCAATTCCAGGTCTCAGAATTCCCAAGTCCGACCTCTTCCAGGAATTGCTAATGTCCCTAGCCAGACTCATTCCACAGGAACCAGTGGAACTGGTGCCTCCTCCCAGTCGAGCCAGCCCATCGTCTCAGCACAGGTGCATGCAGGTGCGCCCAGCACAGAAACCCAGGGTCTCCCACAACGAAAGCCAAGGGTAAGCCAGCCTCAAGAGGCACATTCTTGAGGACCAAGATCTCCATTCCCTCCGGAAACCCAGCTTGAGAACGGGACTGTAGGAAACACCCAGCTAGAGATATTAACGAAGGAAAGTTTACACTCCTCTCTTGTGCTACTTTTTTCTTCCCTCCCCTGTATGTCTCCTTCATCTTCTTCTTTGTGGAAGCTACTTAATGCATCTCCATATGCACTACTGCCATGTGACTTGGGTTCAGGCTTTACTGGGAATGCACGTTGCTCTACCAGATCTGCCGCTTCCCCTGGGAACTCCAAGAATCTTGATGGCTCCTTTTCCTTCAGGGTTATCTGCGGAACCCCTGGCAGAACCTTAGCCAAAAATGACAGCCAGGCTGTGGTCCTTGGCCAGCGAACTTCTGGGCATCAGTCGGTGCAAGCCCCACTCCACCTGCCAGCTCTCACGTGGAAACGCAAACTGTTCATGCTGGCAATGAAGAGGGTTGCTATGCAATGAGAGCACCAGGGCTTTAACTAGGGTAGCTGGTCTGATTGCAGAGAGCCCTGGGAGGCTTTTGGGGTCTGCCTCGGTTTTTGGAGCTAGTGCAAATCCCACACTTCAGAACTTGGGTGATCAGCATCTGTGAGGGGCTTGCAGCAGCGTAGAGGAAACTGGTCCCAGACCCTTGCTGTCTGGAGTCTTCCCCGGAGCCAGTAGCATTGCGAAGGCCCACGCATACGTCCTGTATACACTTAGATGTTCCCTATGTTCCGTGTTTGGGGGGCTCTTTATTTTATTCACAGACACCCCCCGCCCCAACCCCATCTTGTCCCTAAACTAAATTTATAACCATCTAAATTAGCAGTGCTAATCCTAGGTAATATCAGTCCAAAATTGCTCCAGCCGTTCTTTATAGTTGTACAAATAAAGAAGATGATGTACATGTTGAAATATCGTCTGTGCCTTCCTGCAACGCGGCCCTTTCCCTCCTGCCCCTGTTCTGAAAGGGGGGGTGGGACTGCGATAATCCTTTTCGCTTTTGGGGTTGCTTGATTGGTGAGGACTGAAAGCAGGTCTCACTGCTGCTTCTCAGAGGTGGATGCGAAATGAGTTGGAGAAACTGATGTCGCTTGAATTGATTCTATAGTGGCAGTTTTTTAGGAACTGTGGAAGACCCCCAGGCTTTGCAGCGACTGCAGCATAATCCTGTGGCAGGCTTGTCAGCTAGGGATTGCACCATCCCAGCATTCTCTGGGCTCACGAGCCAGTCTGAGGTAAAGGGCCAAGAATTTAATGGAGACTGAAGATGCTTCACCCTCACCCATTTTTGACAAAAACTGAGCGGTAGTGTTGCAGATCAGCCAGCTAATGGGAACCCCTGCTCTTCCCAGTTGGAGATCTCCACTGGGTGGAGTAGACTGGGCATTGTGGAAGGAAGAATATCTTCTGACTCTTGGAACAAGGACTTCATTTGGAATCCACATAGAAGTACATTTCCTCCAAAGGGAAATGCTGATCCAGCTCCTCTCGATACATGATGCATGATGCGGTGTTGGAGTTGAGAACATCATAAGAAGTGATTTGATTGTAGGTCCTTCACTTCCTGGTGTCTAGAACGTCCTCAGACATTCCTTGGGCAGCGGGATTTCTTATGCCTGGCATTTCTTTTTAAGTTTAAACAAAGTCCTTTCAGGTTTTTGAGCCTGGCAAACATTTGTATTAAAGAAACAAACCCCTTACTGCTGTGCTTTCCAAGTTTAGACATGGTTTGTGATCAAATAGCTTGGCGGCTTTAGGCAATTCAGTGCACAGTCACGTAGTGAAGTTTATTAAAAACCCAGTTGTGTCTGTGAATGTAACAAGTGTAGCCCTCTGGCACTCCATAAGCCGTTCAGAGGAGAGCCTCGATGTTACCTGGGCCTGCATTGTCTACACCAGGAGTTTTACATGAGTTTAAAAATGTGCCTTTTTTCCTGGTGTAGATATGGCCTCAGGCTAAGGACGTCTTCAGTCTTCTCCACCCCCAGGCCCTGGGTATATGTATTACTGCCTGCCAGTGCTACTGCCTCTGGGCAGGCATTGCACAAGAATTCCCTTCTGCTCTTTGCTCTCCACCCAGTCGAATGCAAGGCATCAGGAGAAAACAGGGAGGGGCTCTGCAACAGAAGGAGGCATCTTTTAGGGTCAGCCATGTCGTGCCTGGGTTTCCAACGCTAGTCATCTTAGTGATTTGAATGGAGGGTTCCCCACTCCCCAAATACGTGAAGAGGGCGGGGTCTCCGTACTGGCAGAAAGTCTGCAAAGTGCCGATGAGACGCTCTTTCCTGAAATGGAATTCCATTTGCCTTCTCCCCCTCTCGTGTCTCCCAGGACTAATGCATACCAGAGTCCATTTCCCTCTCGCTCAACCCCTGGTGCCAGAAGTGTTCATCAGTCAAACCACAGGAATACGGACCCAAAGCACTTGCTGCCTTGCTCCATTCCTTGTTCTCGCCTGGTTTAATGCAGCTTTTCGCTTGCAGCTGCTTTACTGGCCTTTCGGAGAAAATCAACCTGACAGTCACGCCCACACCTTCTCTTACATCCATGAGTCACTGCAGGGCATGTGGAATGGCTGGGTTCAGGCCTGCGCTGAAGGACCTATTTGAGAGAGTGAGTCTGATCTCATACAGCCTAAGGCTTCCGGGTTCGGTTCCCAGGTCCCGCTCGACTCAGCAGGGCCTCAGACGAGTCCCTTCACTCCTGTTTTCCTACCAGTTAAAATGGGGACAAGTCACCTGCTTTTGTAGAGCACTTTTACCTTGTTTGAGAAATGGGAGGACTTCAGAAACGTGTTGAGCGGGCCACAATTTGTCCTTGTCCGTGCATACGGCAGAGCAGGGGAATTCAGACAAAACCCCCTTATGTGCAAAATTATTATATAGAAAAAACAAATCAAAATTGTTAAGGTTTCTGCTGGTGTCAGATATAGCTTGGTGTGTCTGGTCAGAAATAAAAGCCATTAAACCAGCGGTGGGGGAGCTGCACCGGTGTCGCTGGAGTGGGTAGGAGGAGTCACGGTTATCTGCAGTTTGCTGCAAGAAAAAAGTTGACTTCAGCTGAGTCCTGAGAAATTGGAAATAAATGTACATCTTTAATAAAGATCCCGTAGGCTCCTCAGCGCACAGCAACCTGGAGATAGCTGGGTTCTCCTGCTGCTCCTAAGCCATCATCAAAGTGCCCTGCTAAATACGTTGTTTTTAAGGGCGGAATTTGTTTTGCGATTTTTCCCTCTTCTGTCTAATCACAAGAATAATCGTAGGTGCATCAAGCTTTCAAAGCCTGCTTTGCACCAGCATGGCACTTCAAATCCCCCAAATACTCCTGGGCTTTCTGCAACACATTAGGGTTTTAGGGGTTTTTTTAATCAGTGATTTGTGCGTGTGTTGACGGGAGGAGAGAGATCAAAATCCTATTTAATAGCCCCTGCTGTTAATCCATCCACCTCAGAGTGCTTTACAGAAGAGGCCAGTATGGTTTTCCCTGATTTAAAGATGGGGAAACTGAGGCACAAAGCCAACATGACTTGCCCCTACATCACCCGAGAGGTCAGTGGTCAAGCCTGGAGTAGACCCGAGTACTCCAGTGTCCCAGTTGAATGCTCCATTCCAATCTTTAAGGCAGTTTAATGTTACCCTTCTCTTCAGTTACTCAAACTGCGTTGCCTGTAAAGAATCTTATTTTTCACCACAGAATCGGTTTGGTTTTTGCCCTTAAGGCACCAGCTTCAGCTGGTGAGACTAGATCGGTCAGTTTCTCTTCTGGTTTTCGTGCCTCTTCTGTGTTCTGGGTTTCTGAAGAAACTCCTCATTTCTGTTCCCAGCTGGGTTTGTAAACCTTTTACTCCCCCTTCTCCCCCCATCACCAAAAGTGTGGGCTCTGCATGCCCCATCATGCTAGGTGCTTCACAGTCTCTCTGCCCTGCAGGTTTCCTGGTGTAAATAGGCAAAGTGTAAGAGGTGAAGTGACTTGTCCAAGGTCACCTGCAAGGTCAGTGGCAGAGCCAGGTATAGAGTCTAGGGTTGGCCCTTGTGGCCTGTCTGTAATCGAGGGAAACCCCTGCATGTGCATTTACCCTTGGCACTAACTGCTGCATGAAGGTATTTCCAAGTGTAGGCCTGGCCCCGGTTACTTTCACACAGGCAGCTCGTTAGTCTTGAGCCTGAGGGAATTGGTTCAGTCTTGGTACCATGGAAATCTTCTGCCTTGGTTCTCATCCCTTCTCCCTCTGGCACCTGCGCTGCCTCCGGGAGACCTGAGCCCTGTGCTGGCAAGGCTGTCAGCACCCTGCGGGGCGAGTGATGGAGCTGGGCCTTCGGCACTGGAGAACCTGCCTCTTGCTCTCCAGTCGGTCTCTGCCACCGGCTGACTCGGTTCTGGGAACTCTGTGCTTCCATTTCACGGCCTCGATAACGCGCCCACGGTCCAGCCCACGCAGCACACGCAAGATTATATCCTGCTTCAGCCTGTGCCGTCTGACAAAGGCGTGCACAGTAGGTTGGGCGCCCGCCCCCCTCAGCAGGGGGATGGCTCTGGGAGCAGGTATCCAGCAAGATGACTCGCCCGGCCTCACATGCTGGCACCGACTGAGCCAAGCTGGCCTGGCTCGGCCCTGCTGGGGATGCAGAGAAGCGTCAGTCCGTAAAGCCAGGAGGGGCCATTGTGCTGGTGTATCTGATCCCCGGCCAGAAACCTTCCCTCCGCCGTTCCTGCGCTGAGCCCGGTCATGGGCGGTTGACCTTGCGTGTCTCCTCGCCCTGCAAAGGGAAGATTCCGAGGGATGGAGAGTTTGTTACCCTCCCTGTTAAGATACACATTTTTAGCTCCAGTTTGAGCTTTGCCAGCCTCCAACTCTGCTGGGTTTAGTCCTGCCTTGGTCACTCTGCCACGTTAGCGTCCGGGGCTTTGAGCCCTGTGAAGGCTTCTGCCCGTTGCACAGCGCCTGAGGCCCTGCGCCTGCAAACGGATCCGTGCAGAGGCGCTCTGCTGGCGCACGGGGCTGCAGGGGGCCGCTTGCTAGGCTCAGTTCATGGCACAGCCCAGGTCTGGGGGCTCAGAAGGAACATGGGGGAGAGGTTTGAAGAAGCGGAAAGGCGCTCACACCCCCTCCAAGGTTATTCCATAAGGCCTTGTCTGGAATTTCTTATGCCTTCCTTGGAGGCAGCGAGTGCGAGAGGCGGGCTGCGGGCCTAGGTGTGCCCTGCTGTGAGCCTGCCTGGCAGTTCCTACGGCAGAGAGATCTGCTCCCCTCTTCGCTGCAGCCGCCTTGGGTGGGGGTGAGGGCGGGGATAGCTTGTCCCAGGGGCTCGGTAAGGCCGGAGCACTGGAGAGCAGGGGGAAGGAGAGCAGGCTGGGAGCCCGGGCAGGCCCTGACGGGGGTAGCAGGAGCCGGCCCACCTGGGCTGGTTACTGGGTCTGTTGCTGGTAGAGCCAAAGAAATCCCGGCCCGTGAGCGGGGCTCCGTGTGCGTGTGGCTCCACGTGCAGGGCGCTCCCCGGGGCGCAGAGCTTGGCACCACGCCCGGTTCGGTCAGGAGGCTCCTTCTTCCCCCGGGATCACCTAGGTTACGTGTTGCCAGGAAACCGCCTGGGGCTTGATCCTTAGCTGTGCCCTCTCTGCGCTGGGCGCAGGTACGGACCTGGGGAGACGGGGGCTAAGGCAGCCGCTCAGGGAGGGCAGCCACGTTCCCCACGGGGGTTAGGGCAGCCCCAAGACTGCTCTAACTTGGGCTGCACTTCTGCTGCTCCCCCTACAAGCCCAGGTAGCACCCCCATGTTGGGCCCTCCCACCAGACTTCCCAGGGGGATGGATTCCACCCCCCCTTCTGCTGCCAGAGCCCAAGTGTAGCAGAGATTCGGGCGCTGGCTGCTGTGTTCTGCCCGGGGCACTGATAACACAAAGCCCCAGGTTGCTGGATTTGGGTTTCCCTTAAATTTTAATGTCGCCCCGCAGCCTTGGACGAGCTGGACACTGGCACGGGCAGCAACTTGGGGGCAGGGACTCTCTCTCGGTGCAGCATCCGGCACGGGGGCCCTGAACTCAGCAGAGCTCTCAAGCAGTGTGGCATTGCTCTAACAAATCGCCAGCCTGAGCCCGCTGGTCTGGCCCATCTCGTCTTTTGCCTGCTCCCCAGCTCCTGGCCCCACAGCCCAGGGCTGAGCAGTGAGTTTTGTGGGACTTGTGTGTTTGGTGTCAGCAGGTCTGAATAATTCACAGCTAGGCCAGGGCCTGGCCCTGCCGCCAGCTGTCGCACCTCAACTCACCAGTGCTGCCAAGGTGCTTTTGAAGCCTTACAGCACCAAATGCAAACAGCTGCCAGAGCTGAACACTGGTAGAGGGGGAGAGACCCCCAGGGTGGGGCTGGG
Source organism: Mesoclemmys tuberculata (assembly GCA_007922155.1). Taxonomy (NCBI): domain Eukaryota; kingdom Metazoa; phylum Chordata; order Testudines; family Chelidae; genus Mesoclemmys; species Mesoclemmys tuberculata. The sequence goes on from ML675652.1 coordinate 1,551,633, forward strand.
CCAGGACCCTCCCCCTCGTTGCGATCAGGGCCTTCCTGCAGAAGCACTGGCTGTTTGGCTCAGTGGGAAGGGGTGATGGGGGGGCTTTCTGGGGGCTTGCCCCACTGAGTGAATTGCTGCTTTGCAAGGTACTGCACATCGGCAAACATAATCCCAACTGCACATAGACCGATGGGCTCTATGTCAGCTGTTCCCACCCCAGGAAGAGCAGGGAAACTTTTCCCTATGAAAACATCCACCCAGTGTGCATGCCAGCGAGGAAAGTGAACAGGCTGTTGGGAGCCGTTAGGACAGGGAGAGAGAAGACCGAAAATATCGTATTGCCTCTTTATAAACCCCTGACCCACCCACGTCTCGAATACAGCCTGCAGCTCTGGTGGCTCCATCGCAAAAAAGGGCTGGATCTGGCCAGCCACCATCTGGCCAGAGGAAAGGAAACCTGCTGAAGTGAGTGTCTGGGAGTAGGGGAGCATAGCAGACCTTCCTGGCGCACGCTCCGCCCTGGCTCGCCTCCGGGCCTCAGCCTGGGCGCTCTGATGACTGCACTGACCATGCTCACCTTGAGCCAGCGTCTCCCGCCTGAGCAGTTAGGGCCAAGGCTCTCCCGTTGTCAGGGGTGTGCTGAATTTCCTGAGGCCCCTCCCTGTATCGGGTCTTTGGCCTTTCTCTGCCTGGGGGCTAGTTCTTGAGTTGGCCACCAAACAGCCGTCAGCAGAGGAGCCTGAGGTATGCGCTCCAGCCAGCGAAGCTGATGGGGCTTTGCCAAGTCTTGCAGCAAGTGCTGTACCAAGACGAGGTGAGCTGGGCCACGCGAGCCAAGGCAGCAGACATGACCTGCATGGTTCAGAGCTTCCAAAAAGCCGGTACGTTAGAACTGGCAAAGGTACAAAATAGGGCAACAAAACTGAGGAGGGGAATGGAACAGCTTCCATCTGAGGAGAGAGTAATGAGATGAGGACTTTTTCAGCCTGGGAAAAGGGCTGACTCGGGGGGACAGGACAGAGGCCTGTTCAATCCTGCCTGGGGTGGAGAACGTAAGTAAGGAAGTGCTTACTCCTAACACAAGAACTAGGGGTCAGCACATGAAATTAATGGGCAGCAGGTTCAAAATAAACAACAGGACGTATCTAAGAACAGCCAGGCCGCGTCAGATCAGTGTTCCAGCCAGCCCCGTATCCTGGCTTCTTACAGTGGCCAAGGCCAGGTGCTCCAGAGGGAATGAATAGAACAAGAAATCAAGTGATCCCTCCCCTCTGCCATTCCCAGCCTCTGGCAAACAGCAATCACTGGCTAACAGCCTCCAGGACCCAACCTCGTTCTTTTTTGAACCCTGTTACTTCACACAATGGACAGTCAACCTGTGGAACTCCTTGCCAGAGGATGTTGTGAAGACCAGGACTATAACCCAGTTGAAAAAAGAACTAGCTAAGTTCACAGAGGATATCAGCCAGGATGGGCAGGGATGCAAAACCATGGTACTCCAGATCAGGGAAATACCCTGGCCAGGGCCAGCTCCCATCACCCTCCTGCAGCGTGGAGGGGTGCTGGGGCCTGCCCCATGGACCTTAGGCAGAGGTGGGGTGGCCAAGGCCTTGGCCAGAGACAGATGCCCCCCCCATTTTGCGGTGGGGGCTGTCTCTGCTCCATGGTGGGGAATGGGCCCGTCCCCCTCGGGCATCCTGCCGCAGGCGATTGTGCTTAGACCGGCGCAGACCAGATCGCCCGCGGGTCACGGCTCGGGACAAGCCCTGCCCGCGCCCTCTGTGGCAAACACAAGGGAAGGACCCAGGAGTCCTGACTGCAGCCCCTCCCCCAGCGCTGGCACTGGAAGCCCAGAGCCCTTCACGGGGGCAGCCCTGACCCCTAGGGCGGCGGCCGCAGCTCGCCCTTTGGGGCGCGGCGGGGAGTTTCTGCCCTTTAAAGAGGAGGCGCCCCCGCCCCAGCTCTGGGGCCCGCCGGCAGAGGCGGCTGCGGGCCGGCCCTAGGGCGCCCAGCCGGGCTCCGAGCGGAGCAGCCTCAGCGGAGAGCCCGGCCCGGGAGCGTTCACACGCCGCCGGCGCGGCCGGAGCGCTCCGGAGCC
>ML675652.1:1554112-1604613 GCA_007922155.1 Mesoclemmys tuberculata
GCTGAGACGGGGCGGGCCCCCGACGGCGTCGGGACCGGCCCGCGGGCGCCGCGGCTCGTGAGCCCGGTTCGCTCCGCGCGGGCCGGGGGAATTTCGCCCCTCCCCAGCGGCAGCCGCCGCGCGGGGCGTGGAGACGCCGGGGCTGCGGGCGGATTCGCCTCCGAAGTCGGCGCGGGAGGCGGCGGCGCGTTTCCACGGGAGCATGGCGGGGCCGGGGGGCGGCTGAGCCGAGATGCCGGCGATGCGCGGGCTGCTGGCGCCGCAAAACACCTTCCTGGACACCATCGCCGCCCGCTTCCATGGCTCGCGTGAGTCCCGCCCCGCTCCGGCCGCTCGCGCCCATCACCCTGGCCTCCGGGCCGCGCCGGCCGGGGAGAGGCCGGGGGCCCGGCTGGCTTGGCTGGAGCAGAGCGTGGGGCGCTGGGGGCCAGGACCCCGCCCCTGCCACCGGCCCACGGGACCCCAGTTCGCCTCCCCCGCCCGGGCTCGGAGAGACGCTGGCGGGGTCCGGCCCCGTGCGGAGGGGGAGGCTGGAGAAATTAAGGGCTTGACACCCCCCCCACGCGCCCTCCGGGTAACGCGTCTCCCGTGTTTGTGGGGCGAGATGCAGTGGGGCCTTTCTGCCCCATAGCGCCCCACTGCCGCTGTCATTGCCCGGGGCTCTGCCGGGGCAGAACCAGGCAGACGCTTCGCCCGGGCCCCCGCGTGGCCCTGCCTCTCGGGGGGTGCCCCGTGTCCCCAGCTGGGCCGAGGGTTGTGCTTTGGGGTGGATGGATCCAGCGCCGGCGGGAATCCACGGGGGTCTCGAGTGGGTTTGTGGACGCGGGGTCTCCCCCTTCGGGGCTGGGGGAGAGTCCCGCCCACAGCTCGGCCGTCCAAAGCGCCTGGCGCCGGGGGGAGTTTCGGGGCAGTTACTTTTCCTCTCCGCGACCTGACGCCTGGCCTGGCGCCTATTTCCCTGGAAAGGGTCGGGCTCGAACACGCAGCGGGGTCCGGGGCCTGGCTCTGAAGTGTCCCGGGGACCCGCTGCCTCCCTCCTTTGCGCTCCAGCCCCGATTTCTGCTCTTCTGGCCCCCAAATGTTTGGAGTCGCCAAGTCCTGGAGGAAGGGGGGGGGAGGGAGAGCTATTTAATTCAGCCGGTGCTGAGCGCAGCGAGCGTGGCTTTAAGGGGCTTTGTCACTGAAGAGGCTTTTAAACAGGCGATGCATTTAAAAATGGCTTGGGTTTGCGTGGGGAAAAATCCCACCCGGCCGTAATCTATAAATAGACGGTCCTGCTCCGTGCCACTTCCTAAGATCACTGGGCAGGGCTGAGCGGCATTTGCACATTATCCCAGCCAGCCCCGGCAGATCCCTCTCGTGTGTGTGTACGTGTGTACACACGTCTACACACGTGTACACACACATACACACGCACGCGCGCCCACACGCACACACACAGCCACTGTTGCATTGGATGCAGTTCAAGCTGCAGCACAGAGCTTGCAATGTGAGTTAAACACGCATGAGAACTGTTACACACACCCCCTGCTGCCTCCTTCAAGGAAAACTCCAAATATTGAGTTTCCGCCCACATCTGCCGCCATTTTCCCCCTTTTTGGGGAAAAGAGCCACCAGGGACGCAGCCAAAGGGACCTTGAGAAGGCGAGTTAGTGGCGTGGCGGGGCCTTATTGGAAAGGCTCTGTTCGCTGATGGGTGCAGAGACAAGAGTCGTTCGCGCATGTCACCTCTGGCTCATTGCGAAGAGTCCCTGAATAGGGCAACTGCAGACAGGACCGTCACTCCTCCTGTCTTGGAAGGAATGAGACGGCGTCTCTGGTACGGTCGGAGAGAAAATAGACACCAGAGCTTCACACGTCACCCGGGGCATGGCGCGGTTTCCAGCACAGACACGTTTTACATCAAGCCTGGATGTTTTGCTGCTCTGGAGATAACGCTGGGGACGTTGTGGCCTGTGTTATGCAGTGGGGCCTCCTGGGCTGGGAACCAGTTCATCCAAGCCCAGCGAGCTGTGCGAAGAGAACACAACCAAACATGCACACGTTGGGCTAGGTGTAACGACTCCAACAAAACCTACAGCACAGCGCTTGTGCATGCACATGAATATGGGCCGCGTGATACCCACCCGAGCGTTAGAGGCGTGCATCTAATACAGCTACGTGAGTGTGTGTGGCTAGCTAGACACGCGACACTGCCCCACGCTTGTAATTGTGTCCTCGGCACATCTACATGCCTAGACACATGTGCACCATTTCTACAGGAGTGTTTCTGCACCGTGTGCACACGTGGGTGTTCACCTGTAACACGCCGGCTAGATGTGTGAATAATCAAACATACACACCCAAAGGAACAAGGAGACACATTCCTACTCCAGGGCTCCTGGTGTGGCTGGCCCATGTGTAGAGATACCAGCACACATGTGCTCACTCAGTGCCCGGGCAGGCCCGTGGTCAGAGAACGGGGCAGGACTATGTAGAGACTGATGCTGTCTCTAGGATTCCTGCCTCCACTGCTCTGGAGCTGGAAGAGGGGCAGTGAACAAAGCAGGGTGTTGCAGGAAAGGAGAGGAGGCTCTCGTGGTTAAGGCAGTTGAGGGGCATCAGCGTGGCCTGGAGGAACAAGCACTGGCTTAGGAGTCAGGTGGTCCTGAGTTCTAATTCTGCCACGGATTTGCTTTGTGGCCTCAAGCAAGTCTCTGTTTCCCAGGTGGACAGTGGGGTGTTGACGGCACCCCAGAAATGCATGAGGAAAAGGATGGCTCTCACCGTCACGGGGCGTGCAGCCAATAAGGCAGGAGCTACTAACTGATCAGTGTAAAAATACTGAATGGTTGCCTCCTTTTCTGGGTCACTGCTCATCGGGTGGGCCACCAGGGCCATGTCTGGGTAGGCGGCATTGGCAGGACCGAGCTCAGCGATGATCTCCCTCCTTCCCGCAGAAGCCACCTGCTCTCCAGGTCTTTCTGGGGTGTGAGCCCAGCGCTGTGGAATGTCCATGGTCAATGATGCCTTTGCCCTTCTGCCAACACAAGCTGGGACCTAGAAAGCTGGTGTCTCAGCCAGGCCTGGGAGGAATTTCATTAGCCAAAGAAAAGGTGTTTGTCTGGCCTCAGGGTTTTCTTCCCGCTGCATTTCACAGGCCCACTGCAAACAACGAGCCCCTTAAAACCCAGCCAGGAGAGTGTTTTAGAAAGGAAGGCATGTGGCAAACTATGTGCAGCTCCCCCATAGTGAGTGTGCATGTGAGCCAGAGATTCCAGCATCCGGCATGTCAGTGTCCACAGCTGTAAGTCAGGGTCACTGCTACAGGGGCTGCGTCTGTGTAGGGTGTATAATTCCCAGGGTCACGGCTGCGTGTGCTGGACAATCCCGTGTGGACGAGCAGGTTATAAATATTTCTGCTGTGCCCATGCAGTGGGCGGGAGAGAGAGTCGATGGCGTGTGGCGGAGAGCCTTAGGCCTAACTTTACCCCCGTGATTTGGTGGTTTGGGGGCAGTTTAAAGCCGTCTTCAGAGCAACCAGCCCCGTCCTCGCACTGTGTATGTAAATAATGCATCCTGGATAGCGGCGATCGCTGCCAGGCATTGGTACGTCGCCTTGGCACAGGCCTGGTCTCCCTGAACTACAACCATGCAGCAAAGGCCCCGTGCCCAATTGTTCTGCAGAGGAGCAAATTACTTCAGCACCTCGGCCAGCTCCTGGGTCCAGCCCAGCCTGGCAAGTCCAAGCCAGAGGTTCTGATCCAGGGGCCCTGGCCAGGGTCCGACGCTCCCAGGCCCCCGCTGAGCTTCCCACCAGCCAAGTTCCTCTTTGGGCCTGTGGGCCTGGGAGACTCAGGACGTGGGTCTGGCAAACGCACAGCACCGGGATGGCTGGGTTCCTGGTTTGGACACTGAATGGGTCCCTGGGAGACCAGGGTTAGATTCTCAGCTCTGCCACAGACACCGCATCGTGCTGTGCCTCAGTTTCCCCTCAGTAGGTCTCCTACTCTGTGTCAATTGGGGTTTCTCAGTGCTGCCTGTAGCACATCTAGGAATCTCTCTGACAGCCGCTGGGGAACTAGTGTTGCTCGTGTTAGTGGGGAAATGCCTTCTCCAAGGCATCCCCTCCTTGCTTTTCACCCTTACCAGTGAAGGCTTCCCTGAGCAGCTGCTGGAGGAGGTGTGTGTCTGGAGACCGCAAAGCAGAAGCCCTGTGGCACATGGGCAGCCGTGAGACCCCAGGTGCTTCCCCTCAGGCTAGGTCGATAGGCTTATCCCTAGGGAAACTGAGGCAAAGGGTGGGGATGGACTGCCCAAGGCTGCCCAGGAGTCAGTGGTGGAGCTGGGCATGGACCCCCATGTGCTGGGCTCCCCAGGCCTCACTCTCCCCATGGGGGTTGTGGTCCTGCCCCCTCAGGGTCCATCTCTGCTCATGGCAGAGTGTCTAGGCACCAGCTCGGCAGACGTGCCTCCCATCTGTCTGTACAGTCGATGCCAGCCCCGTGTCCTGCAGCCGGACCCGCAGCCGGAGGAATGCCACATGCTGCAGCAGGCTGTGCAAGGGCAGAGGGGGGCCTGGCATGGGGGCCCCTACCCAGCTGCCCTGCAGTGAGGGTCCCCCTGGGCTCCAGTCCTGGAGCTGGCCTGGCCTGGGGACTGGACATGTGCTGGCTCTGAGGGCCCTGTTTTGCCGGCCCAGCATCTCCCCTGCCCTCTCCAAGGTGCATCCGCCTGGCGCTGCATCTCCTGCCCCTCCTGCTGTGAACGCGTCGGACCCCTGAGGGGGGCCGGGCTCAGCCACATCACTCTGGGGCTAGGAGATGCTCAGGGGAGCCCGGGGCGCTGCAGGGAGCTGGGTGGGGCCCCACACGGCGCACTCGTCCCTCTGTCAGTGCGGGCCCAGTGCGGCGTGAGGGGGCCTGTGGGGTGGAGAGGGTGACCCACTATCCCCCCAGTGCCAGAATTGTCAAAGCGTCCTGCCCGTTCTTTGGGGCCTGGCCTCTTGCCTCCAGCCCTGCTCCCCCAGCCAGGGGAAAGGGGACACTTTACCAGGCGCCGGAGGCCCTGGGGGACCCGGCCAGGCTGCAGCCCCCATTAACACGAGGAAATAATTTGTCCTGGCTCATGAGATTGTATGTGTGGGCTGAGGGATTGGGGGTGGGTGGGAGGGGCCTTGTACCCGCCCTGGGGCTCTGCCAGCCCCCACTCTTCGCTGCGGGCCAGCGCCCGAGGAGCACAGTGTGCTCTGCTGCCAACAGCCTTGCTTTCCCGGGGTGGGCGGCAGGACAGTTCTAGATAGCAGCTGCCGCACGTGGTGTCCCCGGGTATAAATAGCCTCTGCTGCCAACAGAACAATGGCTCTGCCACCTGTGTGGGGCTGGGCCCTGGGGAAGCAGGAGCTGGGGGGCGAGGGGGCGGCTGAGGGGTTAGGGTTACTCACCCAGCAGCCCCGTCCCCTCCTCCAGTCAGCAGGGAACAGAGCGAACTAGGCCTGAGCCGGGGAGAGACCTGGCCGCCGCTGGGGGTGTGCATGGAGAAGACAGGCCTGAGGGGTGCGAGCTACCAGGATTGCACAGGCTGACACCGCACAGCTAACCCTGCGAGTTCGGCTGGGGGGAACCCGCTTCACCCTGGTGTGGGGCTAATTCCTCGGGGCTTCTTCCTGGTCCCATCTAGACCCCACACCTGCACGAAAGGGGGGGGGGGGGCGCTCAGCACTGAAACGCAGCCGCAGCTGAGGTGAGACACTGCCCAGGAACTGCGCAGTGCTGAGATGCGGCTGATTCTGGGGTGGTTTGCAGCTGCTGTTTAGCAGCATGTAACAGTGTCTGCGGTTCTGTCTTGGGGATGGGGGCGGTTTGCGCCTCAGCTTAGATCTCCCCACTGGGGCAGGCACTCGCTCTGCAGGGACTGGGGGCAGAGCCGGGCTGTTGGGGCACGTTAGAAATGAGCGAGTCTCCCGTTCAGCACCGAGGTGGCCTCCAGCCCTGGCCTCCAGCGGTGGGGGCTGGGCCAGGCCCAAGGCTCCAAAAGTCAGAGCCCCAGGACTGGGTTATGCCCTTGGGGTCTGGCCTGGGGCCTGGAGCGGAGGAAGGAGACGCAGCCGGCTGCAGTGTATGGGCCACTCTCCCGGCACTGCCCGGTCCAGCTGCTGGTGGCTGTTAGGCCCGAGGGGATTAGCTCGTCTCCTCTGAGCGCCCGGGGAGCTTCCACATGGATGGACACATTCGGTTCTCAGGTGCCCTGGCCAAGGCTCCTGCGGGCATAGGGGATCGATTCCACCGACCGACCCCCATGTGCTGCAGGGGAAGATGAGACCCCCACAGTGCATTCCCACCTGGCCTGGGCGGCCCCCCAGCTCCACATCCGGGGGCGTGGGCATGGAGGGGCAGCAACTGGGCTCTAGGGCTGCGGGGGGTGGCAAAAGCTCCGAGCTGAGGGGCTGCACCTGGGCCCCAGGTAGGCCTGCAAAGGGGGCGCCTGCTTGGCTAGCCTGTTACCTCAGCAGCGGGCCTGTCTGGGCCCTCACCCCGCCGTGCAGCGCAAGGGCTCAGCCAGGCTGGGGTACAGCGAGGAGCAACGCTGGCTCTCAGGGGAGCATCTCCTCCCGCTGAGCCCAATTAGCTGGTGGAAGCAGCCCCACGGGGGGAGCCCCTGTTACCTGAGGTGATTTACAGCCAGAGCCCAGAACAGCGCATAGGGGCAGGTGCAGCTGCTGGGACCAGGAGAGGGGGCTGGGCGGACCCTGGTGAGGGGGCCTGGCCCCCAGTGGGATGCAACCTAAGGTGCACGCTCCCGGGAAGGCCATTTCTTTGTCCCCTCCCTGCAAAATCCCCTGGGAACCCACATTAAATTGCACAGGGGGGGAGAAATCGATGCCCAGCTGCACCCCTACCACACTGCCTCCCCCACCAGGCTTGGCCCCCCCATGGAGTGTGAGCCCCAGGGTGTGGGGCGTGAGCCCCAGGGTGTGGGGCGTCCTCTCCCGCCACCCCTCTGCATACTCTTGTGTGCTCCCCCCTTGCTGCCGTTCACATGCAGATGTATGCAAATGAGGCCGGGTTCGGCGTGGGCTCCACGCAGCAGGTTCTGTCCACATGGCAGCGATGACTAACCGTGCTGGGAGCAGGGGGGTAAAAATAGCAAGTGCGGGGCCAGCGGGTGCAACTGGTTCCCACGGCAAGGGGGGAGGGCGAAGCCCTCAGGCACCTGGTGAGACAGGGACTGGGGCAGCTGACACACCCCAACCCCAGTGGGGCCATCCTTGTTCTTGTGCTGCTCTTCATTAGAAAGCAGGAGCTGCCCCCGCCCCCGCCGGCCACAGGCCACCCCCATGATCCAACCGTCCAGCTCCCCACCTGCTCTGTGCCCGGCCCCCCACCCAGGCCCCAGAGCCCAGCCCTGCCCCAGCCCCACGCTGGCCACGTGTATCTTGCAGACAGTAACTTCGTGCTGGGCAACGCCCAGGTGCGTGGCGCCTGCCCGGTGGTGTACTGCTCCGACGGCTTCTGCGACCTGACGGGCTTCACGCGGGCCGAGGTCATGCAGCGCTGCTGCGCCTGCTCCTTCCTCTACGGGCCTGACACCAGTGAGCTGGCCCGCCAGCAGATCCGCACCGCCCTGGACGAGCGGCGGGAGTTCAAGGCCGAGCTGATCCTCTACAGGAAGAGTGGTGAGTGCGGGGCCCGGGCAGGTCGGGGTTTCGGTGCCTTCCCCCACCAGGGGCCCATGCGCCAGCCACCACCAACTGGGAGCCAGGACACCTGGGTTCTCTCCCCAGCTCTGCCCTACTGTGCATGCTCAGAGGCAAGTCCCTCACCCTCTCTGTGCCTCAGTTTCCCCTTCAGTCCTGCGGGGAGAGTGGGGGGGGGTGTTTGCGAGTTGATCCCCTCAGCTCTCTGTGGGGAGGATGTGGGGTGTGCCCAGCGCTGAGAGCGGCTCTCCTCTGTCCCACAGGTGCCCCCTTCTGGTGCCTCCTGGACGTGGTGCCCATTAAGAACGAAAAGGGCGAAGTGGCCCTGTTCCTGGTCTCCCACAAGGATGTCACAGACAGCAGGAGCCGGCCGGGTGCCGAGAGCTGGAAGGAAGGTGTGAGGGGATCTGCGGGGCAATGCGGGGTGGGAATGTGGGGGTTGTCGCCTGGCAATCTCCATGGCAACTGGGCCATTGAGACTGTCCCGCTGGCCATGCAAATTGTGAACCCTTTGGGTGGGGACGCGGGGAGGATAACAGCCTGCTACTGCCACCGGTCGGCTGCAGGCTGGAGCCGGCGGGTGGGAGGGTTGCATGTTGCACAGGGGCATGGCGTGTCACGCCAGCACATGCACGGGTTTGTGCATGGCTGTGCGGGGCAAGGACGGGTGGGCACAGCTGGCCCCAGCCCAGTGGGACCCCCGGAGGGGGGCCACTAACATTCCACTGCTCTCTCGGGCAGGTGGCAAGCGCCGGTTCAACCGGGCTGGGGCCAAAGGGTTCAATGCCAACCGGCGCCGGAGCCGAGCCGTGCTCTATCACCTCTCCGGGCACCTGCAGAACCAGGGCAAGAGCAAACACAAGCTCCACAAGGTGCGTGCGGGGGGGGGACCCTGGGGGTGGGAGTTGCCTGGGAAGGGGGCTGGCAGTGGGGATTGCTGGGTAGCAGTGGGGGGGGCTGGCTGGGGATTGGAGGATCAGGCTGGGTAGGGGCTCCCCCCTGGTGCTGACCCTGGCCCCTCGCCCAGGGCGTGTTTGGCGAGAAGCCCACCCTCCCGGAGTACAAAGTGGCCGCGATCCGCAAGCCGCCCTTCATCCTCCTCCACTACGGCGCCTTCAAGGCCGGCTGGGACGGGCTGATCCTGCTGGCCACACTCTACGTGGCCGTGACGGTGCCCTACAGCGTCTGTGTGGGGGCTGGCGCCGAGGAGGGGCTGCCGCCCGCCCGTGGGCCCCCCAGCGTCTGCGACCTGTGTGTGGAGATCCTCTTCATCCTGGGTGAGGCCCCTCAATCCCGACGCGCAGCTCCCCCGGCCCCTCACGCCTGAGCTCTGCTCTCCCAGCCCGGGCTCTCCGCTTGGTGCGTCTCCAGCTGGGCCCCCTCCTTCCCGGGTGGGGCTGCATGGGGGCTCTTGACGCACGTGGCCCTGGGTCCCCCACCATCCGCCCCGGCATTAACCCCACGGGTGCTGCGCTCCCTGCAGACATCGTGCTCAATTTCCGCACCACCTTCGTCAGCAAGTCGGGCCAGGTGGTGTTGGAGCCGCACCCCATCTTCCTGCACTACCTCACCGGCTGGTTCCTGCTCGACCTGGTGGCCGCGCTGCCCTTCGACCTGCTCTACGCCTTCAAGGTCAACGTGGTGAGTTTGTCCGGCCTGGACCCCCCCAAAGAGGGCCCGGGGGGGCTGGCACCGAGACGGAGGGGCCCTGGGGCTTGGAGTCACAGTCGGGGGGGAGTGGCTGGAGAGGAAGCTGGACCAGGCAAAGCCACAGGGACCCCTGGGACTGAGGGGGCCCCACTCCAGCCCCCATCCAATGTCCTCCATGGTCCCCACCAGCTCCAGCTCCACGTTGGCCTCTAGAGGCCTTCAATCCTGCCTGCCCCACCCTGGGACTCCCCCATGCTCTCTCCCCACAGTATTTCGGGGCACACCTGCTGAAGACAGTGCGTCTGCTGCGTCTGCTGCGTCTGCTGCCCAACCTGGACCGGTACTCGCAGTACAGCGCCGTGGTGCTGGCGCTGCTCATGGTGGGCTTCGCGCTGCTGGCCCACTGGGTCGCCTGCGCCTGGTTCTTCATTGGCCAGCGGGAGATCGAGAGCAGCCCCTGGGAGCTGCCAGAGACTGGTACGTGGGGCCCCTGCACGGGCACGGCGCACCCCAACACACACACACGGCACCCGGTCACCGTGCATGTGCAATTGCATGCCTGGTGAATGCCGGCGTGCACACGCCACCCTGCGCCACACATGCGTGATCGCACGCCCAGGCACCAGACACATATCGGCCTGCTGCTCTGCAGCACACGCATGTGAGCACACACCCTGTCACTACAGGCAGTCACACGCCTGGTCACCACACACAGGCACCCACCATACTGCACCACATGGGTGCGATCGCACGCCCAGTCAAAAACAGGTGTGCACCGTGTGTGCACCCGGGGAGCGTGCTACATACAGACGTGCACATTCAGACACCCCCAGCTGGCTCTGACGAGGGGATCTCCCATGGGGGGATCTGCCTTGGCTGCAAACACAGATTCAGGCTCACATGCGCGGGCATATGCGGCTGCCTTCCGGCCCTAGTGTGCCCCGTGTGCTCAAACCCAGCGCCCGTGGTCGCACACGTGCCTCTGCTGGCGAGCATGTCGTGGCATCCCTCCGTATCACCATTGCTCGCACGCCAACACCGCCTCGCTCACAGCCTGGCGGTACAACACCCTGGCACCAGGGCACATGCAGAGCGTCACAGTTGGATCCCCCCCCCTGCACACACACATGCGCCTGCACAGACATGCATGCACACCCACAGCGTTTCACCCACTGGGCCCATCACCCCCCACTGTCCCCCCAGCCAGCCCCGCCCAGGGCTCCCTCACACCTGGGGTCTGGGTGTCTCTCTCTCTCTGGCACTGCCGGCCCCTTGGCTGGTCCCAGTCTGGGGGGGGACTGCAAAGGCTGTGCCCCGGGACCGGGGGCTCTGACCTGTCTCCCCCCGACTCCTCAGGTTGGCTCCAGGAGCTGGCTCAGCGCCTCGAGACCCCCTACTACCTGGTGAGGAAGACCTGCCGGTCCCCTGCCAACGGGACGGGGCCGTGGGCACCCCCGGGGGGCAACTGCAGCGTGAACGGCAGCGGCTGGGCGCTGCGGGGCGGCCCCTCGCTGCGCAGCTCCTACCTCACCGCGCTCTACTTCGCCCTCAGCAGCCTGACCAGCGTGGGCTTCGGGAACGTGTCGGCCAACACCGATGCCGAGAAGATCTTCTCCATCTGCACCATGCTCATCGGGGGTGAGGGGGGGCAGGGAGTCCCAGGGAATTGGGGGTGGGGGGCGGGGCTCTGGGGCCCGGGGTCAGGGCAGTGAGGGGCACCGTAAGGCAAGGGGGTGCATGGGGGCGGGAAGGGGCTGGAGGGTGCCCAGGGGGTCACTGTTGGGTGACCAGTTGGGAAGGGTCAAGCTGCCCCCCCTTGTCTCTGTGCCAGGTTCCCACTGACCCCCCCGTTACCTTGCACCCCAGCCTCCTAGCAAGGGAGAGGCTGGCACGGGGGGGCTATGGAAGATGGGGGCCCCCAAAGGGGCTGTAGCCCCAATCCAAGTTGCCACAGTCTCACCTGGGCTCCGGATACAGCGAGACGGGCCGTGGCCATGGCGACAGGTGAGCGCCTGGCGTGCGAGTGGGCCGGCGGGCGTGGGCGTCACCCGCACACACTGCCAAGGGGTATCAATCGCCACAGGAGACGCCCCCACCCGGCACCCCCGTCTCTGCCCCCCCCAACACTTGGCTAATGCCCCTCACTCCCGACCCGCAGCCCCCGGGACACGGGCATGGGTACAAAACGCAAAGGCCTGGCTCAGCACCTGGGCCTGAGGCGTGGCCGAGCGACGAGAACGCAGGCGTCCTGGTTCCCAGTCCTCCCCTCCCCCCCGCTCTAACCACTAGCCCCCTCTCCCCCTGGCGCCGAGGGCCGAGGCGAGAACCCAGCGCCCTGGCGCCCAGCCCCGCCTGCTGCTCTCCCTGCAGCGCTGATGCACGCGGTGGTGTTCGGGAACGTGACGGCCATCATCCAGCGCATGTACGCCCGCCGCTTCCTCTACCACAGCCGCACCCGCGACCTGCGCGACTACATCCGCATCCACCGCATCCCCCCGCCCCTCAGGCAGCGCATGCTGGAGTATTTCCAGGCTAGCTGGGCCCTCAACAACGGCATCGACACCCATGAGGTGAGCTGCCCGCCAGGATGCGCCCCCTCAACCCCCCCCTGCACCAGAACGCAGGGCCCCCATCCCACCCCTCCGCCCAGCAGCGCCACCAACAGGCGGCCTATGGCCCTGTCCTCATCCCCTGCCCAGCTCCTGGGGTGGGGGTGGGGGCCCTCAGTGTGTTGGGGGCTAGCCTAGAGGGGAGGCAGGCCCCCGCCCGGGAGCAGCCTGCTTCGTCTCTCCTGGGCGTGGGGGTTATTGTTCCAGCGCGATCAGGGGCCGGCCAGCTCCGGGTGCTGCCTGGCAGGAGGGGCCCAGGGCCTGGTGTTGGGGCGGGGGGGGGTCAGGCTTCCCTAGGGGCTGTTAATTCTGTTAATTCTGCCCCCCGGCCCAGCTGCTGCGGAGCATGCCGGACGAGCTGCGGGCCGACATCGCCATGCACCTGAACAAGGAGCTGCTGCAGCTGCCGCTGTTCGAGGCGGCCAGCCGGGGCTGCCTGCGCGCGCTCTCGCTCGCCATCAAGGCCACCTTCTGCACGCCGGGCGAGTTCCTGATCCGCCAAGGAGACGCGCTGCAGGCGCTCTACTTCGTGGGCTCCGGCTCCATGGAGGTGCTCAGGGGCGGCACCGTCCTGGCCATCCTAGGTCTGAGCCCTGCCGGGGCGGGGTGGGGTGGGGGGGCCTCAGGTGGGGCAGGGCCACCCGCTCACAGGCGCAGGGTTGGCGAAGCCCCTCATGCCTGACCCACAGCCCCCTGCTGTGCCAGCCCGGGGGGTGGGGGGTGGCCCTGCTGGTTTTGTGGTACAAGGATGGGGCTGAACCCCCCCCACACACACACACAAACCCCCTTCGGGTCATTGGTTGCACCATTGAGGTTTCTGCCTCCAGACTCAGCAGACACATGGGCAGAGGCTGGGCCGGCCCCCGTGGCCCCCGATGAGCTGTAACGCCCAGGAGAGGGAATTGGGGGGGGGTCCTGCTGCAATGACAGGGCATCCATGACCCCCCTCCCCCCTTGCTCCTAGGGAAGGGCGACCTGCTCGGCTGCGACCTCTCGGCCCAGGAGCGCCTGACCAAGGCAAACGCCGACGTGAAGGGCCTGACCTACTGCACCCTTCAGTGCCTGAGCCTGGGGGGGCTGGGCGAGAGCCTGGCGCTGTACCCCGACTTCGCCCACGCCTTCCGCCAGCAGCTTCACGGCGAGCTCAGCTATAACCTGGGCAGGGGCACCTGGGCCGAGGTGAGGGGCACCGCATGGCGCGCCCATTAGGGCTAGCCCTGGAGTGTGTGGGGCAGTCCCAGAAACTGGGCCCCCCCGCCCCCCCCCCGGCTTGTCGCACTTGCCCATGCTGCCCCCTCCTGCCCGCAGGCCGACACGGACTGGCAGAGCAGCGAGAACACCCCGCTGTCCACGCTGGAGGACAAGGCAGCCGAGGCCGTGTGGGATGCCCCAGACCCCCTGCCCCGCTCACCAGCCGGCCCCACCCCAGAACCGCAGGAGGCACCCTCCAGCCCCCTGCTGCCCCCCGGCTGCACCCCCTTGGGTTCAGGTGCCATGCTGCTGTCGGCCAGGAGGGGCGTCCGGCCCCGGGCGCGGCCCCTGCCCCACGTCGCTGGTCCCCAGCTCCACGGCCTGCCCTGGATGGGGCCCCCCGACCTCAGCCCCAGGTAAGGTGGGTGCCACCCCTGCTCAGCCAGGGCCCAGCGTGATCCTCACAAGGGCTTCGGCCCATTACACCAGCTGGGGACGGCAGCGGGTGCTGGGAATGGGGTGTTTCCAGGGGTTACGTGAGGACGGGGAGCCAGGACTGTGGGGCGCTCGGCTCGGCGCTGACCATTGGGCTGTGGCGGGGGTCCCAGCCTGCCCCCTGATAGCCGCTCCCCGTGCAGGGTGGTGGATGGCATCGAGGAAGACGCCTGCAGCCCAGACAAGCCCATTTTCAACTTCCAGGTCGGCCCCTTGGACCCCGACTGCAGCAACCCCCAGCCCGGGCCAGGTAAGGGCAGCACCGCTGGGTGGGAGGGGGCCAGCTGTGTGGGGGGCGGGGGGCAGAGATCAGTGCAGCCTGGGAGCGAGGGCGCCTGGTTCTGTTCCCGGGGCAGCGGGGGCGGGCGGGCGGGTGGGAGGCGGGCGCTCAGCCTCCTGGGTTCGCTCCCCGCTCTGGGCACTAACCTGCCATCTCGGTTGCCCCAGACAGCGGGTTGCTCACCACCCCCCTGGCCCCAGCAGAGCTGACGGGCGCCGACGCCATCGAGAAGCTGCGGCAGGCGGTAAGCATGGCCCGGGGGGGTCAGCACCCGGGCAGCCCGTGCCCGAGGAGCCTGGGGCAGGACGGGTGGTAATGGCTTCACATGCAGCGAGTCGCTTTGTGCACAGGAGCAGAGGGCCCTGCCTGGGCATGGGTCTCCTGTCCGGCTCTGAAGCCGTCTGGCCCTGGCACGGCCCACCCTGCGGGCACTGTCAGGTCAGGGGTGGAAAGGGGAGGGGGTCACGGGCCCACCTGCCCCCCACTCACGCCCTCTCCCTGCCCCCAGGTGGCGGAGCTGTCCCGCCAGGTCCTGCAGATGCGCCAGGCCCTGCACGTCTTCCTGCCCTGCCAGCCGCTGGCTCCACTCGCCCGGCCTGAGGGCACTGACCCCATCGCAGCCTCGGCCTCACCCGGCGCCCCCCTGCTGCAGCCGCTGCGCGTGGAGACGGGCGTCCCGGCCTTCTTCCTGCACAGCCCCACGCCAGCCCCATGCCCCGATGCGGCCTATCCCCCCTGGGCCTGGGGCCCACCCGCTTCCCACAGCTCACCCTGGCACCACCCCCCGCCCAGTGCCACACGGACCTCGGCAGCCGGGACGGACGCAGCGCTCGGGGCTAGCACAGCTCCCGCCCCAGACCAGCTCAGCAGCCCGTGGCCAGCGGCAGCACCGCCTGGGGTCCAGGTCCCTGCCTCCCACGGACCCCCCGGAGCCACGAGCCTGGACCCGCCCCCGCTTCTGGCCACCACAGAGACCGACCCCGCCCGGCCTCCAGCACCTGCTGCGCTGACTCTGCCCTGGGAGCCGCCCGCCCTGGAGATGGCACTGCTGGGCTCCCCTGGCCCCGTGGGTGCCCCCCCCTGGCCCCACGAGGAGGGCACTGGCATGTGAGGGCTGCAGCCCCCCCCCCCACACCAGACTGGGATTTGTCTGCCCTCCTGTGGGGCCAAGGCTGCTCCGTCCAGGCCTGTGGTGGGCCCTGGAAGAGCCGTGGAGCCTGGAGCACCCCCCATCAGCACTGTAAGGGCAAGGGCCTGCAGTGGGGAGCTGCCACCCCTCCCTCCAGCTGAGGGCAGGAGCCCCTGAGTGGTTCTGCCCCTGCTCCACTGAGCCCAGGTTGGAATGGGCACAGCTGGCCCCCAGTGGGGGTGGGGAGAGGCAAGCAGGGACCCCCCTGTAACCCGGGGGGGAGGGAGTACGGCTCCCAGTGGACAGGGCTCCCCCCTTTTTAAAATTAAAACAGCAGCATTGAGCTCTGCTCGCGTGTGTAATTTACCCCCAGCCCACACTCAGCGCGGGGCCAGTGCCACACTCCCTTCCATGGCAAAGTGAGGGGCTTTCGCTGCCCTGTTAACCAGGGGAACTCACTGCTGCAGGAGCCAGAAACCTCTCTCTACACCCCACCTCCCTCCTTCCACCTCCAGCAGGCCTCCAACATCGACACCAGCACCAGCTTGGAAACATTTATTGGGAAGGAAATTTTCCAGTTTAGGCCCCAGTCCCAGGATATGAGAGGGAGGGGCAGGAGGCCAGCTGGAGACATGGGCTGTAGCCTATGACCGAGGGTAGCTGGTGTCTCTGTGCTGTGCTCCGCAGCCAGTGGGCACAAGGCCATTTCCTACGGCCAGGCCCAGCCTTCTGGGAGAAGAGGAGGATGGGGAGCCTGCGGAGGGGAACAGGAGTCTGCATGAGGTGCGGCCACCAGCACGCCCCACGTCCCACAGCCCCCAGGGTGGGAAGAGCCGGCTTGTGTCCCTCACTGCTGGGGGATCTTGGCAGCTTCAGCCTTGATGAGCGCAATCAGGTCCTGGTTGATGAGGAAGACGAAGCGCAGGCTGGCGATCTGTAGTGCGGGGAGGAAGGGCAGGTCAGTGCCGGGTGGCTGCGGCCCCCGGCCTGGGAATGGCCAAGCTGGAGGCAGTGAGCTGGCGCCAGAACCCCCAACACCACAAACGGCTTCTCTGGGGACACCTAGCCTAGGGGCATTGCCACCCCCTCTCCCTCCCCTCCCCCCCCCCCCCTGGGTTGCCGCTGGGGGGGCAAGCCCCGGCCCTCTTCCCTTCCCCCCCCCCCCCCCCCCGCAGCAGGGCAGGCTCTCACCTCCACCACCGAGTTGTTGCTGAGCTTCCACTTGCTGCCGCCCAGCACGGGGCGCCCGTCGACGTAGACGGGCCGCCGGCCCTCGTTGGCGATGAAGAAATCCCCGTTGTTCTTCAACTTGATGACGCCTGCAACGCACAGCAGGGGTGGGAGGTGAGGGGGGCACGGAGACCTGCCCCCAGCCAACCACCCAAGCACCAGGCAGGGCGGTACCAGGGCCCGAGCCCCCAGACAACAGTGGTGCTGCCCAAGAACCCCTGCCCCTCTCCCCCTGCACAGCCAGGGCTAGCAGGCTCCACCCCTCTCACAGCTGGGTGTGTCTGCCCCCCTCCCGTACCTTGCTTGCGGGAGATTTTCCAGGCCGGCCCCTCCAGCGCCAAGTCCACATCAATCTGATTGTCCTTTGTGGCTCTGCCCAGCGTGATCTGGAAGAGGAAGGTATTAGCGAGGCACCCCCGCTCCCCCCCCGTGGGGAAGCTGCTCTGACCTATGGATGGCCTCCCCCAGCGCACCTGTTCCCCAAGACTTGCTGAGCCAGGAGCTGAATGGCTCTAACCATCAGACAGCGCTGTCCGTGGGAGTCCCAGCTCCCGGTCCTCTGCTCCACCCTCTAGGTAACACCCTGCCCTAGAAACACAGCCCCGATTGCCCCACGAGCCGGCTCTGAGCAGCCCGGCTGACACCTTCTCCCCTTGGGAAACGAGGCTGCGGTGGCCGAGGGCCAGGCCCAGACCAGAAGCAGAGAAGCCGTGTGATAACCCCGCTGAGAAACCAATCCTACCCCCAGGGGGTTAGCCGGGCACCTGGCTCCGCCCCGTAACTCACCTCTCGGGAGCGCATGAGATAGCGCACCATCCGCCCCCGCAGCACAGCCAGCGTCTGGTTGTCAAAGTCAGGGGAGCTCATTCCTGGGAGGCGAGGGGAGAGATTGGACAGAGGCTCCACTCCCTCCCGAGGTCACACAGAGAACCACCCCCCCGCGGGTCACAGCCGCACAGAGCCTCCCACCTACTCCCCCCCAGATCACACAGAGAACCGCCCCCATGGGTCACAGCCGCAGAGCCCCTCCCCGCCCACCCCCCAGGTCGCAGCCGGACACAGCCCCCCATGCATCTCGGCCAAGCGAAGATCCCCCCAGCATTGCTGCCCCCTGGGCATCCCAGGCAGCAGGAGCCGCTCGGTGCCAGCTCACCGCCCCAAGGACACTGGGATTTCATTCCACCCCCCAAGATCAGACACACACGAGCCCCTGTGGCACTCACCCGTGATGCTGTCCACTAGCACTTGCCACCGGTGGAGCTCCTGCTCAAGCTGACGGATCTCCCGCTTCTGCCGCCTGTCGGCCACGGTCAGCTCTGCATGGAGGGAAGGGCAGGGGGCACCTCGGATCAGCTCGTGCCTGGCACCGGCCAGTACAACAGTGACAGGGACCCTGGGGAGGAAATATGCAGCCGGTCCCCTCTAGGGGGTGCTGGCTCTGCTCCAGCTTGGGGGGGGGTGGGGGGGCAGGACTGGCTGCGGGAAGGGGGGTGTTAATGGCTGGGGTGGGGCCTTTCCCCTCTAGGAGGCGCTGGCTCTGACCCAGCCCCAGGGCAGTGGTGTTATCAGATAGGCCCAGCTGTGGTGCAGGCAGCTGGAGGGGGCTATGGCGACATGTCCAAGACCCAGATCAAACCACACCTGCAAGGGGATGGGGCATCCTCCCCCACCAGCCCCTCGACGCCCCAGCCACCCGCCACCGCCAGCGTCAAAGGATGGGGAGTGGAGCCGATGCCCCCCTGCACTCACCGTGCTCCAGCACTTCGTCCCGCACATCCCTGCAGGGAAGGGGACAGGGGAGGAGTCAGGCGGCTGTGCTCACTAGCGCCCCTGTGAGGCACCTCACAGGCCGGGTCATTAACACGTGCTCCCAGGGCCCAGGATCGGGCCTGATGCAGCTCACCCCCTTGCAGCCACCTCCCCCCATTTCAGCACACCGGCTCTGCCCCACAGGGCGCCATGGGCAGTCAGGCCTGCGCAGCATTGGGCCAGGCACGGGCAAAGCTACGGCCAGCAGGCTGGCACGTGGCGCTGCGGAGCTGGGTTCTGGGCGGGTAATTGGAAGGAGGGGCTTAGTTCTGCCAGGGCTAGGAGAGGCAGACGCTGCTGCAGAGCGAAGGGCCCAGCCTGTGAGAGAGGGCACCGGCACCTCGGCCTTGCAGAGCCACTCGGGAGCGAGCCAAGACCAGGCCAGCCCCCGGGCAGTGGGGGACGATCCCTGGCGGGAAGGACCCCCTTCTGACCCCACGCAGACATTCACTTCAGCTTGGCGTCGTCGATCATGTCCTCCGCATCCGAGAAGTTCAGCACCTGGTCCCCCTTGGGCAGCGGCTGCACTGAAAGAAAGCAGAGGAAGAGGTGAGCACAGTGCCAGGGCAGTGGGCTCTGCGTGGGCATTAGCACAAGTCCCCAGTTTCTCTGGGCCCAGCCCGACCAGCCATGTGCCAGCAGAGAGCCTGAGCCAGACAGGGGCCACGCACCCCGCTGACTCTTGCCTCAGGCTCCAGGCTCCCATGCCTATCCCAGCCGGGGGGGGCGGACGTGGAGCCTGGCCTCACCTGTCTGGTCGTCCAGGAGGTAGTACTGCTTCATCAGCTGCCAGTGAGCCTGCAGGGCCTTGGCCGTGCGTGAAGGGTAGAAAACCTCAGCATGCTTCTGCAGCAGCTCCTGGAAGGTGTCCAGCGTGGGCTGGCTGGTCTGCGGAAGGACACACAGGGCCCTGCAGCTTCAACCACGCGTCTCTGGGGGGGCGGGCCAGCCCAGGGCCCTGACTGGCTGGACCCCAAGCCGGCGGCAGGAGCAAGCTGCAAGGGGGGGTTCTGTCTAGCGGGGATCCCGCTGGGCAGTGCAGAGGGCCACGGCTGGCAAAGCTGCCCGGGCTCTCCCTATGGGCTCCAGGGACAGGGGACGCGAGGGGCCAGGCATGGGTCAGGCTTCATGGCCAGGCGACTCTCCCAGGCTCTCCTCATGGGGAGATCTACAGGTATCGGCCCCACTGACGGCCCCAGAGCCAGGCGGGAGCATCGGACCATCAGTCTGCAGGTTGCTTCAGCACAGGATGCTCTGCAGAGACAGCCCTTCCCCCCCCCGGGGAGCCTCCAGCTGGCAGTGAAGTGACTCCAGGGACTCCGTTTAATCCCATTTCCCCAGGAACACGAGTCTGGCTGTCCCTGAGCCCCACGCGCAGAGGGGGGGGGGGCTGAACGGGCACTGGCTGCCTGGGCCGTACCGATCCAACCTTGCTCAACAGCTGCTCCTCGGCTTTGCTGAACAGCACCTTGCCCTGGACGGCAGCGATGGCTTCAGGGTGCAGCTGCCGCATGGCCTGACAGGCCAGCCTGGGGAGGGGACAGGGCACACGTCAGCTTGTCTCTGAGGCCCAGCAGAGGGAGAAGCCCTTGCTGCCCCCTAGACCCACAATGGGGGGACGGGAGACTCCTCACACCAACCAACCCCCCAGACCC
Organism: Mesoclemmys tuberculata; assembly: GCA_007922155.1. NCBI lineage: Eukaryota > Metazoa > Chordata > Testudines > Chelidae > Mesoclemmys > Mesoclemmys tuberculata. The sequence goes on from ML675652.1 coordinate 1,573,836, forward strand.
TTCTGGGCAGGGGAACAGCCCCATTTCCTAGAGTGAGCAGCAGGCCCCGCTCGCCCGCAGGGCCTGACCCTGGCAGAGCCCAGCTCCCGTGAAGACCACCTCCGCCCGGCAGCCTGGCACTCACTTGGAGATGACTGGGTCGTAGAGCAGAGCGTACCACCTCTCCTGAATCTCCCGCAGGGTAAAGCGGCAGCTGAACTTCACACCCAGATGGACCGAAGTCAGGTCGTTGGTCTGCAAGGGCCCGAAGAGAGGCTAGACTTAGGTCTGTGCCCCAGCAGAGGGAGAGACCCTTCCTCTTCCCCCACCCACAGCACAGCCAGACGGGCGGCTTCAAATGCACCCCGCCATGGTGCCGAGTCCGACGCAGCCAGTCGTCACTGAAACACAGCTCAGGAGGGGTGTCTGGGAGGTGCAGGGGTGCTCAGGAAGCCGTGTGTAATCAGCCAGGGCTGGAGTTTAGGACACCAGGACAAGGCCTCGGTACAGATGCCGTGGCAGGCGACCAGACCGTGACAGAATTGTCCCCCTGCACTGGGAGCTCTACAGACTTGCCACAGCCTGCCGGGACATCTCCTGGCCTGGACCTACTTAGCAGGCTGGCAGCATTACCTGCAACACAGCATTAATCAGGAGCAGGTCATCCACCGGCTTCCAGCGGCCCAAGTCCTTTGTCACCTGCACGGGCTGTTTGCTTTTCTTCATCCGCTTGGTGAGGCTGGCACTCGGGACCGGGCTCGGGGTGACGGGAGTGGAGATGGATTTGGAGACCTGCAGGGGCAGGGAAAGGAGCTCAGAGCGCCCTGGCTTCGGGCCAGTGGGGCCTGGGCCTGGAGGCCATTATGGGGGCAGCATTTCACAGCCCCGCACCCGACCTAGCCAGGCCTCCTCCAGGGGCAGCACGTGGCCTCAGCTCTGAAGCAGATCACACCCAGGGAACTTGGGCATCTGAGTGACCGCCCAAAGCAGGGACGGAGCCAGGAAGGGAACTGGCTGCAAGAGGCGAAGGAAAGTGACCAAATTTGGCTCTACTCTCCTCCAGCAAAAGGAACCAGATCCCACAGGGGAGAGCAGGAGTTAACCGAGGCTCTGCAGCACATGCCCCGGGGTTCCCAGCACAGCAGGAAAGACTGCTGATTGCTATGGCAATAGCAGCCCTTTGGCACAGTCGCTGAGGGGCTTTGTGGATGGCTAAAACATTAGGCCCTCCTCCCAAGTTTTGTACCAAGCTGGCTGCTTCTCCTAGCTGTGGGAGCCACCCCACCATCTGCCCTTCCAAGGCCTGACAGGAGGAGGTTTCTCTGCTAAGCCAGGCCTGTGGGCTCTTCCCACAAAGGCTCTCTCTGTTCCCTCCCTCTCCCCAGGGAAGGAACTTGGATAAAGGGAGCCAGGCTCTCCACACTAATGCTCCAGGGCTGATCTCCAGTTGCAGGTCAGGAAGAATCCCCGCCCAGTCTGATGTCCTCCCCTGACGCACTCAGCAGGTGTCAGAGATGGGACAGTGGCCAGGGGTCCGCTCTGTACTGGATAGGGCACCAGTCCCCCCCTCACCTTTTTTTTCTCACTGGAGGAAGGCTCACTGCCTGAGCAGCGGCCTGGCTCCACCCCACTAGGCCCCTTGGCCCGGCTGGACGACTTGGCGAGGCTGCTCTCTACCAGCTCATCATCAAACTTCTTTCTCTTGATGAACCTAGTGGTACAAAAGCAGGCCCCAGGTGAGGCTCCTCCGCCAACCTGTCGGGCCCCGCTGCATACCTGGCTACCTGCCCACAGGGCTCAGGAGCCAGCCTCCCCCCGTGGCTTGCAATATGGGCATGGGGTGCCCTCTAGTGGCTCCATGTCCCACCATCACTGCAGCACAAGGAGCTTCCCTTCCACTCCAGGGAGAGATGGCTGCAGCGGAGGCGGGTTCCAGGCCTGATGCTGGTTTACAGGAACGGTGTTGACTTTGCAGCACCTGATTCACCACAGAATACCAGGAAGCCCCATGTCCCTCTCTAAACCTTCACAGGACTGATCCATCCTTACTGCCAGAGAGGGCCCCTCCACGATGTCTCCCCCACACATACTTCTCGCTGCCCTTGGTCCTTCCCGCGTACCTGGAGGAGCTCCGCCGTTTGGGGATCGCGCCCGAGACCTGTGACGAGCTCCTTTTCTGTCCCGCCAGCGACTCCTCGTCTTCAGAGCGGCTCGCCGTGCCTGACGCCATCAGTCCAGAGTCCAGCACGTCTGCACAGGGACAGAAAAAAACAAGCCTCACCCTTCCACATCAAACGGATCAGAGGCTGGGTATAACACTGGGCTCCCTGCCTCAGCCACAGAAAACCTGCATCCCTTGCGCCAGCCTGCCCAGTGCCAGAGAGCAGGTGGCTCTGGGCAAACCTTATATTTTATACAGCATATCACGTTACATACCCCCGAAAGGCAGCCAGCTCTGCGGAGGAACGTGGTTCTGCATAACAGCTCACAGCTTATTACCTGCACTGCGGTAGCATCTAGAGACTTCAATCAGGGCCCCGCTGGACTGGGTCCTGGGCACACGGAGCACAAAAGACAGACCCAGCTCTGAAGATCTTGCAAGCAAGGGCAGGAAGTGCCCGAGGCGGCCATGTCCAAATGGAACCGCAGGACGCGTTTTAGCCAAAGCAGCACAGAACGGCCCCACCGGAGCGTGGCCAGAACGCACGGCGACCTTTACCGGACCTGGGGTTCCCGTCTCTGACCCACAACCGCACGGCCCCCAGGAGCACCGAGGGGACCGCGAGACAGCCCAGGCCGGCGGGTGTAAACAGCACCACCGGACGGGGCTCGCGGGGGTGGGCCCAGGAGTGTGAACGGGGGGGGGAGTCAGGCCACGTGGGGGGGCTGCTTCACACGGAGCCAGGACCACGGTCCCAGCCGGGAGCAGCGGTTCGCAGGCGGTGGGGGGCGGGGCCTGGCTCGCGAGGCCGCCCCTTCGCACGCAGGGAAACTGAGGCACAGCGAGACGAGGCGCTCATTGCGCACGGAGGCAGCAGCACGGCGGGGGGGAGGGGCGGGGACCCAGGCGTCCTGGCTCCAGGCTCTGCCCCGGGGGGCGGGGTCTCTCCCCTGGGGGTCTCCATGGCAACCCCATCCTCTCCAGCGCCGGGGCTCGGAGACGCGCCCGCTCCCGGCGCATGCGCGTTGGGCCGCTCAGTCGGCCGCGCCCTCCCCGGGCCGCGCATGCGCAATCCCCCCGGCGCTCTCTCGCGGGCACGGAGGTTTCCCCACCCGCCCCGCGGGACGCGGCGGCCCCTCGGCCTCACCATCCCCAGGTGCGGCGCCTCCGTCAACTCCGCAGCGGCCTCCGCCGAGGAAGCGCCGCCATAGAGCAGGATCACTTCCGGAAGGGTTCGGCAACTTCCCGCTTCCTAACCGGAAGAGAGCGATTGCTTCCGGTTCAAGCGGTGTGACATCATCAATGGGCGGGCGCCATCTTGGTGAAGGGGCCGCCATCTTGGTTTAGGGTTCAGGTGTGACACTGGCCTAGTGGGAGCCATTACTTAGCTAACAGGGGGAGGGCAACCCCCCCTGCTCCCACTCCTGGTACTTTCCCCTGGGGCAAGTTAGTGCGCCCCCCATAGGGGCACAAAGGCAGCTCCCTGTGGCCCTGGCGCGCACCCCGCGCCTGCTGCCGCCCAGCCCAGCCTGGGTGTTACAGGCACAGGCCAGGGCACAGCACCTGGTGACAGGTGGGACACATCCAGCCCCCACTCCCAGCCGCTAACACCTGCCGAGCGGCCACAGGCCGCGGCCAAGAGCTTTTTAAAGGCTGGGGGGGCCCGTTGTCCGCGTGCAGCGAGACGGTGGCACAGCCTCGATGCCTCCTTGGCAGCGTCTCGGACGACGGAGCCGAGCCGCAGCACGTGGGCAGCTCAGTCCGTCTCTGGGCAGAGCGCTGCCGCCTGTTGGACGCAGCTTCCAGCCTCCGTGAGGGGCAAGCGGCACGCCAGGCGTGCGAGTGGGGCTGGAGCTGTGTCAGCCTCCAGGGGTGACTCAAGGGGTAGAGACAGCACAGTGGAGCCGCACCTCATCTCATAATGCGCCCCCTTGCATGGCAAAGAACCCTGTGCACGTGGCCCCACTGACATGCAGATGCCTCTGGGGAGGAGGGAGCGTGCTGGAGAGACAGGAAGGGGTAGGCAGGATCCCCGGTGGTCTCCAACGCCTGCCCAGAGCAGACAGCAGTGGAGCTGGGCTCACGGGGTCTGGGGAGGGTGAATCCTGCTGGAATCCTCTTGCCCAGGGGAGAAGTGGGTATCAAGATCCCAGTGAGCCTAGCCCCTGGGGCCAGTGCTGAGAGTGGGGCTCGAGGCGACGTACGGCCTGGGGATGAGGCACTGCGCTGGTGCAATGGCGGAGGGTTGGCCGGACGCGGGTTCCGCTAGCCGAGTGCACTGAGCCCCAGCCCCAAATCAGTGACCAAGCCATCAGTGACCAAGAGTCCTGGGGTGAGATGAGTTCGGCAGGTCTTGGATGGGGGAGTGGAGCCCCAGCCGAGTGACTGGGCCATGAGGACCACACCTCGCTCTACCCCAGCCCAGATGGGGACCCCGGCCAGGGCAGAGACAGCTGGGGGGAGTAAGAGGGGAGCCTGCCCTGGCAGATAACGGCTGCCACTCTCCAGGCCCACCGCCAGCTGAGTACCAGCAATCCCACCCCCAGCCAGCTGACCATGAAAGCCCCCTGCCCCACCTGCTGCCCCTGACCCTTTGCCAATTGATCCTGATGGGGGGGCTCCGGTGAAGTGCTGCAGGAACATAGGCAGAAGGGGCATGGAAAGGGAGCAACTTGTGCAGGCCAGCCCCCCCACTCATCCCCAGGGCTCGGGGGGGCAGAGCAGGCACAGGCGTTACATGATTTCTCTCTCGACAGCGTCCTTTTAATAACAACAAAGCCTTTTTCAAACATCAGAGACCCCCGCCCGAGGGACCAGCAGCCCTATCAGCAGACCCTGACCTCAGTCACACAGGGGAGCCTGAGTCTGGGGAGGGCGGGGTCTGCTTGGAGAAAGGCGGGGTCTCTCCAGAACAGGGGCGGGGGCAGGGCAGGGGCGTCGGTGGCGTGCCCCCCTTCCTTTGGTGTACCGCCTGAATCAGTCCGGGGCGCCGTGGGGCTGGGAGCAGCGGGGTTCGGTGGACACCAGCAGTTCTAGCCCTTCCAGCAGGAGGCAGCGTGTCCGGCAGGCTTGGGGGGGCAGGTTGGAGACGAGGCCCCACGTCTTGGCTCTGGAGCCTGGCAGCCGCGGCTCAGCATGGCACAGCTAGACGCACCTCCCGCTGCATGTGCTCCCCAGAGACCCCTCCCTCCGGCGTCCCCCCTCAACTCCATAGTCCTGGGGCCCTGGAGTCGCCCCAAGGTCTGAGCCGGCGCCTCCTGCATCAGTTGTGGCTGGAGACACCCGGGCGGGATGGGGAGAGGTGGGGAGCTAGGCTGAGACGGGGACGTGGCCGTCGCTGCCCTCACTCCAGCTTGTCACCCACTCCTTCTTCTGGAGGGTGCCCGTCTTCTCCGGGTGGAAGAGCTGGCGCTCCTCCCGGGGGATCTTGACGGCGTGGTACTGCGGCACCGGGGCCTGCCGGTAGCGGGGCCGCTTGAAGAAGCCCAGCTGGAAAGAAGCCAGAGAAACAGGGTCAGCGCCCGGCTCCCTGGCAGAGGCCCAGAGGCCCCCAGCCCCCAGTGGGGAGGGAGCCATGGGCCCGGGCAGGGAGAGGCTGCGTTCGGCTGCAGCACAGAACAAGGGCAGCGACGGAAGCCAAGGCTAGGGCCCTGCTCAGTCAGCGCCCGGGGCTGGGGCGTGCAGCCTGGCACACCAACGCACACGCAGGCACTAGCCTGGGCTCACACCATGCTCCAGGGGCCCCGCCGATCCTGGCATATCCACACACCCTTGCACACTCATGCACGGTTGCTGCAGATGCTCTTGCACACCCATGCACGCCCTGCCCCCCTCTGAAAGCAGGGGGGGCAGGGCTGGCTGTTACCGCTAGGCCTCTCCAGCTTGTTTTTCCACCTCAGAGGGCTGCACGGCCAGCCGGGCCCGGTGATAGTTGGTGGCATAGGGGGCCGCTCGGCGGCTGCGCTGGAAGAAGCCGCACTGGGAGGGAGGAAGCAAGGCCGAGGTGACAGCGTCAGGCCCGGGTGGCACGGTGGGGAATGTGGGGGTCCCTGTTTCAAGGTCGCTCCCCAGGGGGTGCATGGGGAGGTGTTCCTGGGGGTGGGAAGGGGCAGGGGGCAGGGGCAACCGCCCCCCCCGCCCTGCTCTCACCTTCCACAGGACAGAGACGAGCAGCCCCAGCACCAGGATCCCGGCCAGCACCGCGATCAGGATGATCCACCAGGGGATGCCTCGTGCCGCCACCGCGCTGGGGTCCAGGTAGATGGTCACGGGGATCTGGGGGGGACGGGATCCACAGGATCAGGACCGGGAGGCGGGACGGGGGCGAGGCAGGTCAGGGGAGCAGCCAGTCAGGTACCTGCGTGGCGGCGTCCTTCAGCACCAGGTTCCGGACGGTGGATTTGACGGTGATGTTGGCGCGGACGAGCAGCTGCACGGAGGTCACGGCCGGGTACTCCTGGGGGCAGGGAGAGTGCTCAGCGCGGCCCCCACAGCCCCCCGGCCCCAGCTCACGAACCAAGCCAGGCCTGGTTGCGCCTGTGCACCAAGGAGGGACCTGCCGTGGGGCTCGTGCGGCCCTGTTGCAGCAGAGCGAGCCGGGTCGGGGGGGCTGGGGCAGCAGCGATCCTGCTCCCTAGAGAAGCTCCCCCCCGGGCTGGTCCAGGCCGATGCAGGATTCTGCGTTGCTTCCTGGCCTAACGTGCGCCATGGCATCGACTCAGCCCCCGCGTCCCACCCCAGAGCTGGCTGCACTGCAGGGGACGGGAGGCCAGAGCTGTGCGGGGGCCGGGCGCTGGGTCTGGCTCACCTCCAGGAAGGTGCTGTTCCACAGGCGGCCCCAGATGGTGAGCACGGCCGAGCGGTCGAAGCTGTGGAGCGGGCACTGGAAGACGAGGCAGCGGGCGGTGTCCCGGGCGCAGTCCTGGGGGGAGAGATGCAGCCAGTGAGGATGGTCTGGGCAGCGAAAGCCGGACTCAGCTGGACGGTGGGGAGGGAGGGGGTGTCAGAGACGTGGCCCTCGGGGGCCGCTGTGCTGTGCAGCGTTCAGGGGCCAGCGTGCTCCTCCCCAGAGGGGGGTGTGGGCGAGCCGTGGGTGGCAAGGCTGGCGAGCCCTTTGGGGTGTGCAGGGGGGAAAGATTCCCGTTCCCTCCCACACATTAGAGCGATACCCCCCAGCCCCAGCCAGGATAACCCCCGCGCCAAGCCGCTCTCACCAACGTGACATTCTTCTTCCTCTCCACACGGGCCTGCTGCCACCAGGGCCCAGCGCTGGTCACCACCGAGCTCTCGGCCTCCCTCCGGCTCCTGCCTGGGCTCTGGCCCTCCTGGGTGCAGCGGGAGAGGTCACAGGGCACGCCCTGGCACCCCCAGCTCCCTGTCCAGACCCTTGCTGCTCCCTCCCTTCTCACTGGGACCCTCTGGGGAGGGTGGGCTCTCCCCATGCCCGTGCATTGCCCATGGGGGCACCCAATGTGTGCTGGGCCCCTGTTCCCCTTCGCTCCATCCCTCCCCCTCTCCCCAGGGCACCCCCGTCCTCCCCTCACATAGCCTTGAAGCCAGAGACACCCCCCCAAGAGGAGGAGGGGCCAGCAGCTCCCTGCCCTCCCCTGCCACGTACCAGTGCCAGCCGCAGGGGGTTGGCCGCCGGGCTGCAGGCCACGCGCTGCCCAGGCCGGGCCGCCAGCTCCAGCCGCAGCGGGTAGAGCAGCCACTTGCCGTTGGGGATCTCGTGGGGCCACAGCAGGTTGAGGAAGGCCGAGCCCAGGGTGTCGAGCGACTGGCCCCGGTTGGAGACCTGCAGGGGAAGAGACCCTGAGCCAGGCGCCCCCAGGGCGGACGGGAGCCCTGGCTCTGAGCACGGACAGCTCCCAACATAAGGAGGGGATGTCCCGGGGCCAGGACCCCTCAGCCCCCCGCCCCAGCCACTTAGACGCTCACCAACCAGATGGGGAAACTGAGGCACCGAATGGGGATGAGACTGAACCCCAGCATCCTGACTCCCAGCCCCCCCATGATATCTCTGTCCTAGACCCAAGTCCCTCTCCTGTCCCTAGGCAGGAGAGGTCTGTCCGTGGGGGCTACTCACCGTGACCTCATAGCGCACGGCGCTGCCCACCTGGCTCTCGCTGCGCACGGCGCTCTCGCCCAGCACCCTGCCGCCGAAGAAGAGCCGCGGCGGGTCGGCCAGGCTGTGGAGGGGGTGCGGGGTCAGGGGAGGCAGCTGGGAGCCACACAGAGCCCTGCCCCCCCAGACAGCTCACCCCACCCGCTCCTTCCCCCATGGCTCCCTTGCCCCAACCCAATGGCTTGCGACGCCCTGAGACGCCCCACCGAGGGCACTCACCCCGTGACCGAGAGCGGCAGCTCTATGACCACGTGCGCCCGCGCCGTCACCGGCCGCAGCCCCGGCTGCTCGCTGATCCTGGGGGGGAGAGAGACAGGAGGGGGCGTCAGGGGATGTTGGGGCCACCCCCCACCCCAGTGTCCCAGCTGCAACTCCTCTGACCCACCCCCCCCGGTCGGCCTCCCAAACAGCACCCAGCCCATGGCTGGCCTCCCCTCCCCCTGCCACTACATCCCCTTTGCTCCCCCTCCAAGAGTCTCCCCGGGGTGGCCCCTGCCCTGCTCACGTGCTCAGCTCCAGCGTCAGCTCCAGCTCCTGGGTGTCGATGGTGATGCCGGAGGTGCTGACGATGAGATAGAACCGCACCTGGGGGGGGCAGAGAGGTCAGGGCCGGGCCGGGGGGAGCAAAGGGGGCGTGAGGGCTGGGCACAGGATAAGAGGGCAGTGGGGGGGGCTCTGGGAGGGCTGGGCACAGAGTAGGGGCAGTGGGGGGCGCAAGGTCTGGGCACATGGCGGGGGCTGGTGTCCACCTGAGCGTCACGCTTCATGGGGTTCCCCAGCTCACACAGCAGCTGCGAGGCGTTCAGGGTGGGCAGGCACGGCTTCTCCTGGAAAGGATGAGAGATCAGAGACCGGAGGAATAATTCCCCTCCCCCCCGACCTCCCTGCCCCCCCATACCAGGGCGGACGCTGCCCACGTGTCGTGGGGCCGGATCCCGGCGTAGGGCAGGGCCGGAGGGAAGGTGACGGTGAGCAGGGCCTCGTGGGCATCGTCCCCATCCCGCTGGGGCGCTGCGGGGTCCGAGGGCAGGTTGGTGACGTGGATCTCCAAGGCCACGTCCTTCTGGTCGCTCATGGCGAAGACGGCGGTGCCATCGGCGCCCCTGCGGCAGAGAGGGGCGGGCAGGGCGCCAGGGTGAGGGGCCCCCCGCCGGTGTCCACACGGGGGGCAGAACACCTGGGGGTCCATGTGCCACCTCCCCCCAGAGAGGGCAGAGCTGGGCAGGGAGCGGCTGCCCCAGAGGGTGGGACCCAGAGGGAGTCCCCGGCCCCATTGCGGCAGGACAGCAGGTCTGTTACCCCCCCACACACACTCACGCCGGGACCCCCGGGGCCCAGCATCAGCCCCCACCTGGGCAGCGGCAGGAAGTCGGCGTCGCCCACGCGGGAGCAGAACTGGTAGTGCAGCTGGAGGTTGCTCTGGCAGGTCTTGTCATCCCCGCAGCCCTGCTTCAGAAAACTCACCTGGGGGGACAGGCCCAGGGAGGTGGGGCAGGAGCGTCAGTGCTGCTTTGTGGGTCCTGCCGCTCAGCGGCTGACCCCTCTCCCCAGCCCCCGGCCCAGCAAGGGCTCTGCTGGGCTCAGATCCTTGTCCCTGAATATTCCCGCAGACAATCACAGGCGCCCCCACTTCTGCCGGCTGTGCCCCCCGCAGCGCAGAGCGACGCCCCATCTGGGGTGGGGCACAGCAGCACCCCCTGCGGATCACTCATCCAGCATGGAAATTCAGCCCCCTCTGGGGTGGGGCCTGGCCGTGGGCTAGCAGCACGCAGCAGCCCTTCCCCCCCCGAGGCTGAAAGCGCCTGGAGGGGCAGGTTGTAGGGGGGCAGAACTGGAGCCGGACACCAGCCCGGGTACGTGGACAGAACACGCTGGGACCGGCCATGCCCGGAGCGCGTGTCCCAAAGGACGATCTGCTAGCAGGGCGCTGCGCCAGCGCTAGTGGGGGGGGGGCGAGTCCCCCACCCAAGAGCCCACGTCTCTAGGGGCCGTCACCCAGGAACCCACCTTACCTCTGCCCTCTGGCTACTGGGCAACTGGGCATTCAGCACAGGCATCAGGGAGGGCAGGGTGGTGCGCTGGACCTGGCGCTTGCTCCGGGCATGCTTGATGCTGTACGTCACCAGCACGGCGATGGGGCGCAGCTTGTCCCGGATGCTGTCCTGCAATCAGACGCAGTCTGAGCCCCGGCATGCTGGGGGGCGGGCGCCAAGCAGGGCAGGGGGAGCGGGACCCACCAGGAGCCGGAAGGTGGCCTTGACGCAGCTGCGGGCGAGCTGGTGGGGCAGTTCCACCACATCCGAGAACTGGTGCTCTGGGTCCGTGGGCTTTCGGTCCAGGAAGGTGACTCTGGGGGCCTGGCCCAGCTTTTGCCGGTCCACGTCGGCATCGAAGGTGTACGTGAGAGCTGGGGAAGGGAGGGAGGGAGTCATGGGCCCTGCAGTGCCTTCCATTCCCAGGGGATTGCTCACCCACCAGTGAAATGCAGCCACCTCTGGGGTGGGATGTGGCAGCTGCTTACATAAGGATCCCTTGCTCACCACTGAGGTCCAGCCACCCCGGGGCTAGGGCTCCCAATGGAGGTTAGAGCACACTAAGGGTCACTTTGGGTTATGTCCTGCTTCCCTGAGCATCCTCTGGGCACACCACAGAGAACAGCTGGAGGCAGCGTGCTCTGGCCGCTGCCCTGTGCCGACGCAGAGGGGGAGCAGGCACACCGCGGCCTGGCCCAGCGGGGGGGGGCAGGCACACCGCGGCCTGGCCCAGCAGGACTCACTGACGCGGGGGCTGTAGCTGGCGGGATTGGTTGTGTAGCTGAAGCAGGCTCGCACGTCCACACTGCAGGGAAAAACCAGAGAGACAAAGGCGCCGCCTGAGACGGGGTCAGCCTCAAACCAGCTGCCTCCCGTCCCCCAGGGCAGAGCTGAGCCCCCTGCCCCCAGCACCACACCCGGCAGGGGAGGAGGAGCAGGGCCAGCTGGTTGCCTGGAGGGACCAGGAATTTGCCCCTTCCGTTGGGCTTGGAGTGCACCACTGCCCTCCAGATCAGTGGCACTAACCTCATTGTACCCATGGGGAAACTGAGGCAGGGAGTGGCCGAAGGCCCAACAGCAGGTCAGTAGGAGAGGGGGGGAATAGGACGCAGGAGTCCTGGCTCTAACCACCAGACCCCACTCCTCTCCCAGAGCCAGGGATAGAACCCAGGAGTCCTGGCTCCCAGCCCCAGCCCCTACTGGCTCTAACCACTAGACCTCCCTCTCTCTCTGGGTGTGGGACGTGTACTGTGGTGGAGGGGTGCCAGGAGGGCCTTTATTTCCTGACTGTGGGTTTTCGGGAGGGGGGGGGTTGGCCACAGGCCATGCCCAGGGACAGCTCTGTAACACGGGGCGCCTGGGGGTGGGGACCGGGGGTGGGGGCTGGGGGGCTGCTCTCACCAGATGCCCGGGTGGTAGGGGCAGTTCCTGCTCTCCAGGTCGATGTTCTGGGGGGAGAGGGTGATGTTCTTGGAGACGTGGATGACGGGCCGAGCTCTGCAAAGCAGGAGGGGAAACACGCAAAGAGCCTGTCTACACCCCAGCTCTTGAACAATTGGCCTGCTGCGCCCCCCAGCGACTCCTCCTGGCCCTGCCCAGCCCCTCCCAGATGCCATCAGCGCCCGCATCTCCTATGCAGCTGGGAAGCCACAAACAGCGGCCCGTGTCCAGCCAGGTCACAGCAGAACGCCCAGCCCCGGAGTGTGGAGAGGGATCCCACTAGGCAGCGCTGCCCGGCCCCCGGCTCCCTCCTTGGGCCTGCAGGCAGGTAGGACAGCGGGGCAGGCGCCCACCTGTACAGCACCACAGAGTCCGAGAGGGAGCCAACGAGCAGGTCCGGGTAGAGATTCCCATCCACGTCCAGCCCCCCGGCGATGGAGTAGCCAAAGGTCCTCACCCCTGCGCCTTCCCCGTCCAGGATCTGCAGACAGATGGACGGATGGAGAGCCAGGGACACGGGAAGCGGCAGCAGCCACTGCGCCAGCGTTTAGGACAGGAAGGGAAGGAGGCGGGGGCAGGACGAGCCCATGGTGCAGTAACCCCCCCGGTGCCCCCAGCCCCCGCTCGTGCCCTCTCACCTGGGCCGGTTTGGTGACGATGCCCAGGCTGCTCCCGTGGTAGATGTAAACCTTGCCAGCTCCGTCAAAGGGAGCTCCCACGGCGATGTCTGCCAGGGGGACAGAGCCAGGTTATGGGCAGAGCACGACGGGTGGGGGGTCTGGGCCCCCCTGGTACTAGTGCCAGAGAGCCGGAGCAGCTCCCCTGGCAACCTGGGAAAGGGCTGCAGCTTCCCAGAGCTGGATCATTGCTACGTCAGCATCCGGGGCTGGCACGGGGGGCCCTGGCCCTTCCCCCCACCCCCGCACGCTCCTGGCACAGCTGTGCACGAGGCGGCCAAGCCACCGGCACGCAACGCCAGGCCCTGCTGCGCGGGGGCACCCCGAGGGACTGCTGCCCGGCCCCGGCTGCCCTGCCCCAGCTACGCCCCTGGCCCCTCACCCTGGAAGCCGTCCTGGTTGAGGTCGCCGATGGCGCCGAGGGCCGTGCCGAAGGCGGAGCCGGCCGTGCCGTTGAGGCGGACGGGCCGGGTGCTCGCCCAGCGCCCGGCCTGGTTGACGTAGACGTAGGCTGCGCCGCCGAGGTCCTCCTGCCGGTCGAAGAAGTGGGGCGCTCCCACCACCAGATCCATCCAGCTGGGCAGGGGCAGAGGGTGGCAGCATCAGGCCTGGTCCCTGCCTAGGGGGGCTGCTGCCAGGGCTGCCCTGTGCCCAGCGCCCCGCCCGGGCACTCGCTCCTCCCGCTGCCCTCCCTGGTGCTGCAGGGCTCAGGGAGGAGACCACTTCCCGAAGTCCCAGCCCACAGAGTCCAACCGTCCCCCCTCCCCCCGAGAATCCCCCCCGGGCTCCCAGTCCCGGCTCACCCGTCGCTGTTCAGATCCACCACAGCCACGGCGTAGCCGAAGGAGGAGGTGAGCTGCTCCCCAGGCAGGATGAACTCGGGCACCAGGCGGTTGACGTTGTCCTGGCGCAGGATCACCACCGCCCCGGTGTGGTTGGCCCGCGGCGCCCCCGTCACAAAGCTGAGCTGGTTCTGCCGGGTCAGGCCCTTCCCGGAGTCGATGGAGAAGCCTGGAGACGGGGCAGAGCCACACACGGGGTCGGTGCTGCTGGGGAGCTCAGCTGGGACGCCCCCGCTCGCAGCCCTGCTGCTAGATCCCAGGGTGGGGACAGGAACAGATGGGTTTTGTCCAACTTCACGCAGCAACCCCACAGAACCCCAGGGTACGTGGGGCCCAACGCCACCAAAACCAACACAAACACACCAAGACTGCTGCCCCCTGCTGGATGGAATCAGCACGGCTCCACTGTGTGACAGAGGCCCTCTACTGCAGAGAGCTGGTGGAGATTCCCTGCCCCCCACCCCTAGTAGCGGTGCAGCAGGGGCTAGGCTGCAAGGGCCTGGCAGCTGGCCACAGGATCATCATCCTCAGGGTCACTGCCGTTCCCCGTTGTGCCAAGGGCCAGGCTGCAAGCCGGGGCAGGGCCCCACGCAGGGGGCTCTGAGTCAGGCTGGAGTCTCCCCCTCCCAGGGAGAGGAGAGGTTTGGCTCACACAAACACAGGCTCCTGGGCCCCTCCGCGAGGGCTGGATGGTGCTGGGTGGGGAGGTCACAGGGCAGCAGATGTGGGCCCCACACGCTGGTCCTCAGCCCCATGGGGTGGCCTAAAGTGAGGCCCTCTGCCCCTGCCCTTGCATTGGGGGGGCCCAGCCCACAGTGATCCCCAGCACCCGTCCCCTCTGGGCCCCGGGCCTGGGACTGCGGCTCCGTCTGTCTGTCCATCTCTCTCTGCTTCGCCCCCCCCCCCCCCAGCTGGGACGCAGCCACTTGGGGGGCGGAGAAGGATGCTGGGCCAGGGGCAGCAGCCAGGAAGCTGGACACGCCTCATATTTCAGATACTAGAGTCCCCGCCTGGTCCCAGGGCCCTGCTCCGAGGGCAAACCGGGGGCAAGGCACACACCTGGCTGGGGGTGACAGCCCTGCAAAGGGGAGGGGTCTCCTGCAATGCTCAGTGGGGGGACTGCACAGAAAACAGCAGCAGACAAGTGAGCCCCTCTTGCCCCCTGCTGACATCTCTCTACCTTTGGCTGTGCCTCGCTGTGCCTCAGTTTCCCCGAAGCCCTCTCTGATAGCACATTGGCCCACGCAGGAATTTCCAGCGCACTGGAGGGGGAGGGCTGCCTGGAGGTCAGAGCTGGAGGAGGTGGGGGGGCAAGTCAGGACTCCTGGGTTCTATTCCCTCAGCTCCGGGGGAGCAGGGAGGACGCCACATTAAGCGGCTCCTGCTGCTGCTGGCTGAGGGCCGGGTGGCCTGGGGATGTGGCCAGGGCCAGTGGCCCCAACTCCACAGCGTTTTATCCGCCAAGTCGCATGAGCTGGAGGGGCCAGAAAAGTGACTCCCCCACCCCCAGCTGAGACCCAGGACTCAGGCCTGGGTTACTAACGCCCCAGTGTCTCGGGCTTGCAGCAGACAATAGGATCTGGAGGGGGCAGGGTGGGGGCTCAGGGGGTTGGGAGGGTCGGGGCTTCGGGCGTGCTGGGAGTCCAAGGCCCTGGTGAGAGGCAGGACGGACATCCTGGGGCCCTTGCAGCCTGGAAGGGTGCCCGCCGCCAGGGGCAGAGGGACGCTCACTTCAGGCAGCAGAGAGCCCAGGAAAGCTGCTCTCCCCGGAGCTGGGCCACCCCTATTCACGGCCTCTCCCTGGGCGGGCTGGGGGGCCTGGAGCTGTGAGGGGAAGAAAGCATTGCCAGCTAGCCCCCGCCCACGGCCTGGGGACAGCGTGGGCGATGCCCTGTGAGCGGGGACGGGCTCACGCCCGGGGCCAGGGCCAGGATTTGCAGGTCCAGCAGAGGACAGCAGAACCCCCCTCCGTGCCCCCTCGTGCCGAGCGCCGGGGCGGGTGAATGCCAGAGCACGAGCGTCCGACCTCGCAGGCGCAGCCGCAGAGCGGAGCCGCCAGCCGGGGCCACCAGCAGGGGAGAAGAAGGTGAAGATGGAGCTGAAACGGGGGGTTGGGGGGGCACACGCAGGAACAGGTGTAAGCAGGGCCAGGACAGGTGTGCACAGGTGTGTGTTCAGGGAGGGACATCAGTCATGAGTGGCGCCCCCCGCTGGTCCAGGGGCAGAAAGCAGCTTTATTTCCTCTCTCCAGACACCACCAGCACCTAGCTCAGATCAGGAGGACCTGGCATTGCCGGGGGCGGCACGCAGATGGGGCCGCCGGCAGCAGGCTGACAAGCGGGCACCACGCACGTCCCCGCGGTTACAAACCTAAGTAGCTATTCTGGGCCACGTCGCCGACACTGCCGGGCAGCCTCTCGCCAGGCTCGGGCGTTTTATACACCAGCTGGTCGGGGTCTGAGCTATGAATGTTTGTCATGAACAGCAGACCTGCGGGTCCGCCCCGCAGCGAGGGGGGGGGAAGAGAGAGAGAGAGAGAGAGAGAAAGTTAAATGATGCCCCCCACCCAGGCAGCGGGGAGCCCCAGGCAGCAGGGGCGAGGGCTCACAGAAGCGGGGGACCGGGCACGGGGGCAGGGGACTCTCGAATTGCACCGACTTTCCCCTGCCTATTTCACTCCTCGCTGGCCCGTGGGGGGAAAGAACCAAACATTGGCTGCTGATGTCTGGAGGGGGGTGTTTAGTCCTTGTGCCCGGCCACAGACACCCTTGCCCTGCCCATGCTGCCCGTGGCTCTGCCCGCCTGCCTGGCGGCTCCCTACCGAAGTAGCTGTGGGCAGGCACGGGGATGAGCGAGGGGTCTTGGTCCTTCTCCCCCCCGGCTTCGTAGGGCCCGTCGTCGTAGTTAACGAGCTCTAGGGAGCTCTGGTTAAGGAGCTCCACGCGCAGGTCCCCTGCCAGACCAAAGAGGAGTTAGTGGGGGCGGGGAGGGGGGGTATCAGAATGGGGGGTGGAGATGGCACGGGGGGGGCAGTCCTGGCTCCTCCCCGCCTGGCACAGGAGGCAGAGCTTCCAGTGCTGGGTCTGATCCGGTGCTGGGCGCACTCCCTAGGGAGAGAAATGATGCACCCTCTCCCCTGCCCGCCCCCCCCACAACACCCACAGGCTCCCCAGCCCCACCCACAGCCTGGTGCTGCTTCCCTGCCCCCAAGAGTTACCGCCAGTCCCTGGGCAGCCGGGCCCATGCTATGGTGTGGGGCGCGCCCAGTCCCCGGTGTCTGAGGACATGGGGCAGGAAGAGAGGCCCACCCTTTCTCCTTTCCCCCATGTCCTGGGTTTGCAGGTTCCCGGGGGGCCTACAGCCCCCCCAAGGCGACTCACCCTTCCAGTTGTAGGTGCCGGGTGCCCCGAAGAGGATGTAG
The DNA here is from genome assembly GCA_007922155.1 of Mesoclemmys tuberculata. NCBI lineage: Eukaryota > Metazoa > Chordata > Testudines > Chelidae > Mesoclemmys > Mesoclemmys tuberculata. The sequence goes on from ML675652.1 coordinate 1,590,513, forward strand.
CGGGTGTCCGCAGTGAAGCCGGCCGACACGCCCTGCTGGCAGAAGCCGAAGCGGTCGTGGCCCTGGGGCCGCCCCTCACAGAACTTCCACTCGCCCCCGTCCAGCTCGTCCGCCACCCGCAGGTCCTGGCTGAGCACGTAGCAGCGCCCGATGACATCCCGCGTCTCCAGCAGCTGGTTCACCCGGTTCCGGGACTCGTAGAGATGCGCACAGGTCTGGGGTGGAGCCGGGGGTGGGGGAGGTGGGAAGCGGGGCAGGTTTGAGAGGGTCCCTCTTCCCCACCATTGGCCCGACGCCTCTCCCATGTTCACATGATCACCCGTAAAATACAAGGGTTTGCACAGGGCCCCACACCTCAGCTGCTGGCTCTGGGGTGTGACTCGAGCTGGGAATGGGACCCAGGTGCCCTGGGTCAGGTCCCCTGCTCTAACCACTAGCCCTCATCCCCACCCACAGCTGGGAACAGAACCCAGGAGTCCTGGCTCCCAGCGACCCCGGCTTCAACAAGTGGCAGGGCCGGGTCCCAGAGGCTCTCCAGCTCTGAAGGAATTAACGGCACCAAGGGCAGGGCAGGGCCCCCCCACGACAATGCCACTGACCACGATCTTGCCGCCGGCGCCTTGGCTCTTCACGCTGACGCCCAGCCACTGGTTCTCCTTGCTCTCCTTGTGCAGGTCCACTGAGAGAGGGTGGGGGGCACAATCAGTCACTGCACAGACAGCCCCACGCTATGCCCCATGGCTGGGACCCACCCACCGACCCCTCCCCTTGCTGACTTCCCCAGCTGGGAAAGGGTTAAGTCTCCCCCCCCCCCGGCCCCATGGCTGCCCTGCCCCACACTGGCCGTGCCCTTACCTCCCTCGTCAATGGGCACGCGCCAGCAGTCGTCGATTTCACGCGTCAGGGGGCAGGCATAGAGGCCGCCAGTCCGGTTTGCCCCCTGGCCCGGGAGGGCTGGTGCCTGGGGGGCACCCACCAGCATCCTGAGGAGAGACCCACGGGCAAGCATCAGGAGCAGGCGGGAGAGGGAGGAGGGGCACAGCCGTTGGCAGCTGCAGCTGGACACCCCTGGGCCAGGGTTCAGGGCTGTAGCAACACCCAGGCTCCCAGCTTGAGGGGAGCGATTGCTCTCAGGCAATGCACATGTACAATTGCCAAGTAACATCCCCCCACCGCCCCGCCCCCTGAGGAGGACAGCACATGGTCACAGCCCCCTGTGGGGGCCGTGCTGGACAGTCAATGCTGCCCGTTCCAGCTCGGTCAGCATGGCCGGAAGCAGCTGCCAGCCCTCGGACAGCTGCGGTGACCCCCAGGAGTGGGGTGGTGGCCAGGCAGCCCTGCCCCCCAGGGGCCCAGGTCTCGGATCAAGGGGGCTCTGGCTCTAGGGCTCGCTTGGCCAGTGGCCGGTTGTGCTGGGGGATCTGCTGTGACCCCCCAGGCTGCACCCAGAGCAGGGAAACAGGATGCAAGTGATGATGGGTATGGGCAAAGCCAGCGGGGGGGACTGGGAGGGGTCTGGATCCTGGCCCGGGGGGGAAGGGGAGGGGACAATGGGAACAGCCTGGAACCGCCACACATGATAAATGCTGGCCGGGAAGCTGCTGCTTAGTCACTCCATTAATCACCAGGTAATTAACACCCAGGGCAGCCAGCAAGGGCAGAGCAGAGAGGCAGGAAGGGGGCGACGGCCGGGGCTGGAGTCTGGTCTCAGCCGCGATCAGGATCTGGCCGTGGGGGTCATGCCTGTTAATGTTCACAGCCCGGTTCTCAGCTTGGACTGGCCTGGAGCTGGGGAAAGGATCAGGTCCTCGAGCCCCTCGCCCACAGGCATGGCCCCAGTGGAGCCACCAACCCGCCAGCCCTCCTGGCTCCAGCCCCACGGGAAGGGTTCGCCCCAAGCCTGAGGTGATGGCCCAGCACCATGCACGGTCCACGTGCATTGGTGCACCGCACACGCACTGCTCCCTCCCACACCAGCTCACACAGCCACCAGCACGGCAGCCTCCCCCCTCGCCTCTCCCGCAGGCACCCTTTGCTCACACGCCGGGCACACCCGGGCACACCGGCGGGCGAGCTCCCTTTTCCTGCAGCCTCACCCATGCCTGCCTAGCTCAGGCCTTCCCCTCCCCAGTGCCACACGTGCAGGCACCCCTCGCACACTGCCACTGGGCACGGGCCCTTGCGCCCTGGGTACAGATGTGTCTCGCCCACACCTGGCCCTGGTGACAAGGCAGCACAGGGACCCAGGCCACTGCTTCAAAGCAGGGAGTGGCTCAGCGGCTCCTGCAGCCGGGGGCCACCGGCTGGATGGCACAGCCCCTCTGCCATGCGCAGGGGACGCCCAACAGCTGCTGGGGTCCCGGGGGGCAGGAGGACAGAGGCCAGGGCTCCCAGGGGAGGCGAATGAGCCCATGACGCAGGCCCCAGCAGCAGGCGGGGAGGGTCACCCCTCAGCCCCCCGACCCCAAAGTGGCGTGAGGTGGGAGTCCTCTCCCCAAGCCTCAGCACAGCAGGACCCGGCTCTGTCCTGGCACTTCCGAGGGGCAGAGGAGCCCAGCTGGGCTTGGGCTGAGCCCAGAGTGCCCCATAGCAGCTAGCCCCAGCCCAGACCCTGCACAGCTAGTGGGCCCGTGATCGGGGGTAGGGAGGTTGCTGGGGGGAGTGGCTGCCTGGCTGGGAAAGGGTCCCAGGGCGGGCCGGGAGCTGGGTTAGACCCTTTGTCTCTGCCCGCGTCAGCCCTTTCGCTTCTAGGAGCAGGCCAGCAAGAGAAGAGCCTCTGGGGCTGGAAAGGCAGCTCGCTCCCGCAGCCAGAGGCGGGATGCTCCCGAGAGACGGCGAGACGGGCCAGAGCCGGTAAAAATAAACTGGAATTCACCGGGAATAACTCGGCAGCAACATGCCCAAAAAAGGATAGGCCCAGAGTAATCCCAGGGGCTGTCCGCGCTCGGCCGGGGGTCCCAGGGCTGGGGAGGGAGCCACCCTGCACTTAGCCCCTGCTCATCTCTATGCACCCTTCACTCCCCATGGGGAACGCCCGGCCCGGCCCCCAAACCATGGGGCTCTGGCTGAGACAGATGGAGACCAGGGCTGAGTGACCCCCACTGCCCCCTGCTGGGAGAGGCCAGGGCCCAGAGAGCCGGAGCCGCGCTGACATCGCCGGTGAGGATGGACTGGCGCCATGTCTGGAAACCTGCCACCACTCCCAAAATGCAGTGACAAGTGACATGGCCCCGATCTCGGGCAGGTCCCCATGTGCTGCTGCCATATAACCCACAGCCTCGTGTTTGCACATTGCTCCCAGACCCGTGCACAGCCCTTCACATGCCCTTTGCACGGTGTAAGTGACTGTGCAAGGCGCCGGGGTCGGGAATCAGCCGAACGCAGACCCGACACTGGTCAGTCCCAACGGGTGTCTCCCCGCTGACCTCGACCCCAGAGATACCCTCATGCCAGGGATGGGACAGACCCGGCTCCACATGCACGGTTCTCCGTGCCGAGCCATCCCCCGCCGCCTCGGCAAGCGTGCGAAAACCCTGCTGTTATCTGCACCAGGCCTGCGCTTTTCCCATGTTGCCCCAATGGAAACGCCCCAGAGGAAATCCCCCTGGGGGAGAAATTCAGGGAATGCTTGATGGGGCTTCTCCATGAAGAAAAAGAAACATGGCCCCAGCCCTGACCTATAAACAGCCAGACGCATGTCCGAACCCCTCCAGCGCCAAGGAGCGGGTGAGAGATGAGCTCCCCCCAGCACCTGTTCATTAGCCAGGCTGACTGGACCGGGCCAGGGGTGACCCTGTGGCCCATCCTGTCGCCGGCTGTGGACTAGCTCGGGGCAAAGGGATTTTGGTGGTTTCCCTGGCAGCTTTTATCTCCCCTGTGCAGCAGCCTCCAGTCCAGAACCAGCCAGGGATGGAGCAGAATTCAGTGCTGGGCCCCAGCGAGGGCCCACGTCATGGGGCTCACACAGACACAGCCGCTGGCCTGGAAGCCAACCAGCAACCGCGACCGGCCGGGAGGTGGGAGCCAACAAAGATCGCGCCGGGGGCGTGAGATGGGACAGCGGCAGGAAAGGGGCCTGCACACGTCCTCGGCTGCCGCTCTGCCCACTGAGTCACCATGAGCAGAGGGGCACTCGCTGCACCAGCCCTGACTCACCCGGCTCCGAGCAGCTGCCAGGAGCCCCCACTTCAACCCCCCACGTGTCTTGTCCAGTCAGCTGGGGGGGCATTGAAGAGCCCCTAGGGGGCCTTGTAAGACCAGGAGATTTGCCCTCATCTTTCTCCCCACCTTTCGCTGTTGCGCGGCGCACTAGACGCGCCCCACCCCAGAAGTGGCCCCATCTCAGGGACACCACGCGAGGCTAGAGAAGCATCGTATCACCACCCCTGCGGAGCAGATGTGGGGCCGATGCTGCTGCCACTGGGGCAAGCCCAGGGGGAATCTCAGCCTCCCACCCCCACCGCTCCAGCTGGCCCGGGGGCTGTGCTATCGATTTCCTCTCCTGGCTCAGGCTCCGATCCCTTCTGAATAATTTACGAGTGGTGGCGCATCTCCCCCCATGGCTCCCCAAGGGGCAGCACTGCCAGCTGGTGGGGGGAGGGTGCTGGGGCTGGCCAGCGGATGTGGCTCTGGTACCCATCACCTAAATGGGCCATTAATGATTCTGAGCAGGGCCCACGGCCCCATTAATATTCATCAGGGCTTCGTTTAACCCCTCGCAGGCTCTCTCAGCGCGTGCTGCCCCCGGCGCATGGGGGGAGGCGTTTCACAGCCCCTGCCAAGCAGGTTAAAAACAGCCCACCCTGACATGGGAGCAGCCCTGGCCCAGCACCCGGTGAGAGCCAGGCGAGGGTGGGACAGAGAGTGGAGCAGCGCTCAGCCCACCCTTGGCACTGCCAGGCCGGGGACTGCAAGGTGCTGACCCAGACACCGTCCATGGCTCCTGCCTCACCGAACACCTCGATGACATTACGGATGCATCACCCCACACGCTCCATCCCCCGCTATGGCACATGGCCACAAACCACAGCCTCTGGGCTAGCTACCCGAACAGACCTCGGCACGGATGGAGCACGGAACTGGGACCCGGGAGCCCTGGGTTCTGTTCCCAGCTCTGCCAGGGGGAGACCTTGGGCAAGTCCCTGCCCCGTGCCTCAGTTTCCCCATCTGCACAATGGGGATAGGGTACTCTCGAAAGCACTGGGAGCTCTGCAAAGATGCACTGGGGTGGGAATTATTACACGGCTCAGCTCTGGCACTCACACCTCATCACCAACACACACATACCCCGACACAGTCTCCCGCCAGCAGGTCTGCACCCCCTCGAATGGAAGGGGGGAGCATGAAGGAGCTGCTCTGGGACAAGCTCCCTAACCCATGCCCCCTCACAGAGCCCCTGGTGAGCTGGGCATCTGTCCCTGCCTGGGGGGCACCAGAGCTGTTCCAGAGGATGTCCCTCCTCTGGCCCCACGGGTCACTGCACAAGTTGGAGATGCCTTCAGGTGAACCCTGGCCTGTGGTGGCCCCCCCCGGCTCCCCTGCAAGGGATGGAGCTGCCCCATCTAGGGTCCCAGAGAAATGACAAATCAGTGGCAAGGTCCTGCCCCAGGGAAGCAGGCATGTGTCCTGACAGCGCTGCCCAGTCACACAGGGAGTTGGAAGCTGAGCCAGGAAAAGAACCCAGGAGTCCGGGCTCCCAGTCCCCTGAGCTCACCACTCACACACCCAGCACTGTCTGAGCACCAGAGACCAAAGCGGCAGGACTTCGCACCAGCGAGGTCAGCATCTCGCCCTGCCTTACAGATGGGGAAACTGAGGCACTGAGCTTCGGTGACGGCACAGTCCGCGGGGGAGGGGGCCAGACCCTCTCCTGTGCCCAGGTCTCCCACCTCTCCACTAATCGCTCCCTTCCTGCAGGTGAGGCCAGGCCAGAGCCTACAGAGATGCTGGGCACCAGCGGCTCTGGCTGCCTTGGCTCCGAGACGGGCCCGATTCCGCCGGCTGCCGCTGCAGTAAATCCCGCTCCCAGCACCAGGCCGCTGGCAGGAGGGTCCCGCCCCGCCTCGGGAACCTCAGGCCAGACGATCACGCAACGGGGCAGCCCCTAGAGCAGCACTGGGAAGCAGGGGGCACTTGGAGACCTTCTCCCCGCACCAGAACCCGCCCCCGACCCCTCCTGCCAGGCCCTGGGGCGCACGGGCGGCGGCCGCCCCCGGGTGTTCGAGATCGCCTCGATGGACGGAGCGTGCCCGGACTGCCCCGTCCGTCCTGCCCCATCGCTACTGAGCCCCTCTGCGCGCTCCGGCCCGTCCCGGTGACTCCGGAAAGAACAACCCTCCAGCTTCGGCGGGAGAGTCCGGACTGACCCCGGGGGGCGGAGATCAGACTCCAGCCCCATTTCCACTATGCTGGGGTGACTCCGGATTGACCCCAGCCCTAATTCCATTGCTATCGGGGGTGACTCCGGATTGACCCTGGACGGAGCGGGACGAGTCCGGGTTTCCCAGAGGCTGAGTGTGGCCACCTGGGGCCCCACAAGTCCATGGAAGAGAGTCCGGGGCCCAGGAGAGGAGGACCCCGACAGCCCCCCGTGGGGTTCCCAGGAGCGGGCGGGGAAGCGGGAAATCTCGGCCCCAAGGTGCGCAGCGGGCAGGGCGCAGTGGCCTGGATGCAGAGCGCGCAGGGATGGCCCAGCCCAGCCAGGGCCCCCGGGGCTCGGCCCCCCGCCCCCCGAAAGGGGCCGGAGGCAGGATCGCCCCCGCCCCAGGCGCGGAGCTGGGCGCTCACCAGCTGACGGGCTCGGGCCGGAGCTGGCGGTGCAAGGCCACGGAGAAGCCGAACAAGCTGCCCCCGGCCCCGTCCTTCAGCAGCGTCTGGGTCCCGTCCAGGTTGAAGGCGGCTCCGCGCAGCAGGTGCAGGCCGAGGCAGCAGAGCCAGGGGCCCAGCGCCCCCCCCATGCTGCCGGCAGCCGAGCCGAGCCGAGCCGAGCCGGGTCCGTCCCGGGCCGGCCCCGTCCCCAGCAGAGGCAGGTGGCGAGCCCCGACCGCTGCGGCCGTGGGAAAACGTCCCGCCTTGGCAGCGGCCGCCGAGCCGAGCTCCGCAGGGCCGCCCACTCCCAGGCCAGGGACCGCGGTGACGGGCGGCGCTGGAGGACGCCCCCCCACGAACGAGCCAATCGCGTCTGCGGCTTGCACGGGCGGGATCGCCAGCAGCCAGCGCCGAAATGCAGCCACCTCTGGTGGGAGCCGGCAGCCGCTCCGCAGCGCGTGACAACAGCCGGGGGGGCGGGGCAGGCAGGGGAGAAGCCCCACCTCCGCTCGGTGTCAGGGGCTGCCCCCAGCTGGACTCAGGCCAGGCCCTGGCATGCACAGGAGAGCGCCCTGTCACCGGGCGGCGCTCGGGTCGGCACCAGGGAATGGGAGCCAGCCCCCAGCGCCCTGCACCTCTCCAGCGCCCACTCTGAGGCCAGGCCGGCCGCCAGCACAGAGCCCGGGGGCTGCAGCCTTGCAAACGCCCCGCTTTGGTCCCAGGGCTGTTATTCGCTGTTCACCAGCGGCCCACGTCCCACCTCAGAGGCGGCTGCATTTGGGCAGGGAGCAAGGCCGCGGCTCTGGGCAGTTCGCTTTTCGGACCGGTCTGCGGCGCGCCCTGGGCGTCGTCGGGGAAGCGTCCGATTTACTCCGAATTCCGGCTGCGAGTGGTTATTGCCCTGGTCTCTGCAGCGCCCCTGCTGGCCAAGGCTGGGCCTGGAGCAGCTGGGAACCTGCCCTCCAGCATCCTCCATCTGGGCTGTGCACCCAACAGGCAGCACCTCCCGCTGCCGGGGGCTGCCCGTCCCCGGAGAGGAATGGCGCGCGGTGCCGATCCTGGCACAAACGGGAGGGATGGGCCGCGAGGGAACGGCCAGCCCTGGGAGCACAGCGCTGGGCCCCGCACGGGAGCACGGGGGTGTCACATTTTCCAGCATCTATTTTTAAACCGCTGCAGCTCTCCAAAGGCTTCGTGAGATATTTGCGAGTTGGCAGGGCCACCGCCTCCACGTGAACCCGCTCCAGCTCCTCCGCTAGCGCGCAGCACGTCAGACGACCCTCAACCTCTGCTCCCGGCCGCTTCGCTTTGGCTGTCACGCCCGCTGCCCTTGGCGCCAGGACTCCAGGGCTGATGCTGTGCTGGCACAAATCGGGGGAACCCCGTTCCTCTGCGGAACCCACAGCTGTGAGCATCTGCCTGCCGGCAGGCTGGCCCCAGACCCTTCCCCCTCACCTGGCTGCCTCCCAATTTCTCAGCTCCACGGCCCTTTCCTCTTGTGTAATCAGGACTCTTTTGAACCTCCTGGGTGCATTGCTGCTGACGTGGGAAATGGACAATTCGCCTCTGCAGCGGAACCTGGGAACAGACCCAGTTCAACCCAATATCCCAAGGCAGCACGTGGCTTTAGCCTCCTGTTATCTCCCTCCACCTGCACATCCCCCACCACCGCTCCTGGCCCCCCAAACAAACATTCTGTGCCCTTCAGAGCTGAGATCAGACCCAACAATTCCCCCGCCCGCCCTCTGGATAGCGGGGGAAGGACAGTGTCACTGCCACCTGGGTATAAATAGACTCAGAGGCAGTTGTGGCTGGGAAACAAGAGGAATGGCTGGTCTAAAGTAAACCCAGCCTCAGGTCATCCCTCCAGCCCTAGGCACAGAGGGGACCCTGAGCAATCTGGCTAATCGCAGCTCAGCTTGAACACTGCCCAGCAGCGGGGTCCGTCCCAGAGCCTTGCCAGCGAAGCAAGACGCACTGTGTCTGTGGCTCCAGGTGTGCTCATCTGTAGGGAGGAGCACCCATGTGTAAAACTGCCTTGCGCGGGCTGCATTCACCCCCAAGCTTCCAGAAGCCCAAGTGGAGCATCCAAAAATCATGAGTCTGGTTTAAAAAAACGTGGTTTTTTTTTTGTTTAAACAATAATCTGGGACTTTCTGCCTTTGCCTTCGGAGCCTTTGGGTCTCACTCAGATCAGGCTTGTAGCTTTTCTCTGAGATCACAAAGGCCAGAAACTTCCTTTGCTTTTGTTGTGGAGGCTGAAAGTCTTATGTCATCACAGGACTCCAGGAGCTGGAGCTTTGAGAACAATCCTGACGCTCGCACTACCACTGCAAGCAAGGGTCAGCAACACCCATTCGGATCAGAGGATGGGATTTTTACAGAACAGAGCTGGACAAAAAACGCAGTTTCCCAGCAAATGCTCAGCTGGAGAGCCGCCGCTTCACAGAGTTTAAGGCCAGAAGTTACCATCGGTTCATCTAGCCTGTCCTCCTGTGTGTCACAGCCCAGAGAATTTCCTCCTCCTTCCCCTGCTCTGCACCCAGCAACCTGTGTTTGACTAAAAATCTTCCAAAAAGACATCCAACTGCAGGTGACGACACCAAGGCCTGGAGGATCTCTTGGCTTGTTAATTACCGCCCCCGTTAAAAATCTAGCCCAGGCCCAGACTGATGGGAGAAAGCCATGCCTCCCAGCATTTCCAACTGAATACGAGATCCTGCTTCACTTCCTGTCCTAAACTGTTGCCCCAGGTCACACTGTGCTGCCACCAATGCCCCGCCCTGCTGCTGTCTTTCTAGGGCATGGCGAACTGCTCCTCAGGCAGCTGGCTTTGCAAAGCGATTTGCTGGAGTTCCTTTGCACTGCAAGGCTTTGAGGAAATGGCAGTTGTTACCTCCAGATGAGAAAGCAATAGCGGGCGTGTGTGCGGCCTCTTGGAATCACTACACTTTTTTTTTATTTTGTTACCTCATTAGCAGTGGCGCTTGGGAGGGTTTCTATCTTAACACACAGGCCAACTTCCAAAGTAGGCTCACAAGGGAGCACTTTCCCCGAACCCTCAGTAACCTATCACGGCATCTTTCCCTGCTGATCCAGAGCTGAGTGTGAAATGCATTGTGTGGGTGGAGGGGAAAGGGGGGGGTTACAACAGCAGCAGCTCAGGAGGGAGAAGCGCAAGAGAAAAGAATCCCTTGTTTGGAAGATTCAGTGGGATTTGAAACCTCAGCTCCCACCGGCTTCTGAGAGCCCCTTTCAGTGGCAGCCAAACTACGTCAAGAGATTAGGCTGAGGGGGCTGGCAGTGGAGCTGGGATGGCCCTGGCTTCCAGAGGTATTGGAGAGCCCCCGGGCAGCCCAGCCAGGCTGTATCCAATTCACACAGCCCACCTCAGCTCAGAGTAAAGTCTCGTGAGGGCCTCAGGGAGTGGCAGGTGGGGCTGGCAAAAAACTTGACCAGAGGAGAAGGGAAAAACCTCTGTGGGTGTGAAAATAACTAGTCAGTGAGCATCAAAGGGCTGGGAGCGGAGCATTGAGAAAGGCCGGGGAGGGTTACAGGCGCTGGCCTCCCCACAGATGGACACACAGCAAGCGGGAACTGCTCCCGAGAACTCCAGTTCTTGAAAGCAGCAGAACCAAGCCTGCTGCATGAACCCTGTCCAGGGCTGAACCACTTCCAGAGCCGCTCCAGGGAGCGGCCTCCAACAGACGGAAGACAAAAGTGCAGAAGCAAGAGCGGAGGAGGACAGATGCTAAAGTAACAGGCAGAGTCAGCTGGGCCGTGCCCATAAACCATGCTGGCACCTCTCTGCAGCTGCCAGCTGGCGCTCCAGAACCTCGGCTTTCATTTAAAAGAAACCATCCTGCAGAAAACCTCGGGAGGGTGACTTGGGGGAACCCGCGCACCCACATCTGAGTCTGCAGCCAAAGCTGAGATGTGTGACCTGCCCCCTTCCTCTCAGGGACGGGTGGACTCAGATTCCCAGCGCTAGGCAGTCACACGGCAGCATGGGTAACTCCTCCATCGCTCAAGTGAGAGGAGGGGGCCAGGGTCCCAACTCTGCCCGGTGACTGCGAGCACGGTCCCTTTCGGTGCCACGGCACAGGGCACTTGGGAGGTGCCACTGCTCATTCGCCCTCCACTCTCGAAGGGCCCAGCAGAGCTTAGTGAGCACACGAACATCTACACGGTCTACAGCGAGCCGTGCCCCAGCGGGCGAATCAGGTCAGGGCTAATCTGCGGGTGGCACTTGGCAGAGCAGTGCCCCCCCAATCAGTGGGAGCAGCTGGGAGAACGTGTGCTGCTGGAGGCCCAGATCTGTCAGCCAGGTGCGTAGGGAATCTGCCAGGGCTATTTTTATGGGGTCACTGTGCTAGCTTTGGCCTCACTTTAAAAAGCAAGCGATTCTGGTAGCTCCAGGCGGAGTTTCCCCTGGTCACGACCACAGCACCGGGGCCACTGCGGGACAAGCAGTTCAATTCTTCTCTGGAATCCAGCTGGGGTCCTAAGAAATCTTTGGCACTGAGTTAGAAAATATCCAAGTGAAGAGTGGGAGACACGTCTGAGTAGGGGCTGTCCTTCTGCTTAGGAGGGACCCAGCAGTGGCGTGCGAGAGGGTACCGTGCTGCTAGAGGCGCCATCAGGCAGATGAGCCGCTAACAGAGCAGGCAATAAAGATCACATGTGCCTGGTCCTGTTTCCAAGAGTCAGCGTCTTTCCCCTGCTGCCCTGGGCAAACTGTCTCTCCAACGTGGCCCCTTGGACGTGGTATTTTTCTTCCATTCCTGGCCCAGACTGCTGCATAGGGTTGCTGTGTGCTGTTAAACAGCTGCAACATTCCACCCCAGAAATGGCTGCATGGCGGCAGCATGGGAACGATCCCTTCAAACACCAGTGCTTTGGGATCCTGCTAAAGAAACTATATTCGATATCGAGGTGCCATGGATTTCCAGGCTCATGCTCTCAAGCAGCTCTGGAACAGTCCCTGGAAGGACTCCTTCAGCGTGTCGGCCCTGGAGCGACTCTCCGCCGGCAGTGTAACAGCAGGAGGGTTTATTAGATGCCTGGAACACACCGTAGAAAGTCTTAAGTTAAGACAGAGAACAGAAAGTTACAGCAAAGTCCATCTGGGTCAAGGGGCTCCTTCAGTCCTTTGTTCTTGTTCCCAGGAAAGACTCACCAGGCATCCTCCTTAGCCCTTTGTTTCCCCAAAGGTCACACCCTGCTAGCTTCCTGTAGTGCAGGGGTGGTCAACAAGTGGCCCGTGGGCCATATCTGGACCACCAGACGCTTTTGAACGACTGCAAAATCTTTTTCTTTGCCCATTGTTGTTTCTCTGGGGTCTGGACCTGGACTTTATCTTCATCTGGCCCAAGAAATATTGAGCGCATGCACACGCACACACCCCCCACCCCGCTGCAGAGGGCGGGCCCCAAGGTCATTAGTCACTAGGCACCAAATGTCTGGGCAATTAGAGCAGCCATTGTCTTCTGGGACTCTTCATGGGCCTAGGCCCCAGACAGCCAGCATAGGTCAGACCTGGATCTCTGCAAAGCATCAATGACCTGTTCCCACCACCTACTTAACCATGCACCACACAGGGGAAACTGAGGCATACCCAGTATTCTTACACAATATTATGAATAATTCCCACGAGGTCACATCTCTGCACATTCTGCACCCAAAACTCTTGCCCTGGGGCTCCAAGTCCTGCCTTTCTCTTGCTGGCATTGGGCTGAATAACCAAAGCATAAGACAAATGTCAGCCCCCCAGAAGGAAAGAGGGACTATACCAGACTGGGGGCTGGATGGCCTTCACTCTCTTCCTTTCAGACTTTTCCAGATCTCTTCCTGGGCTCCCCAACACCCCACTTCCATGTCCAAGAGACCCCATGATCTTCCCTGTCCAGCCCCCACTCCCCAACAGCCTTGCTTTCCCAGTGACTCAGTTCTGTACTATTGAGACCGCCAGCCCCTGCTCCAACAGATCCTGCCTTACTCCAGATCTAAATCCAGATCTGACGCCAGTCGAATGCGGTGAGGTCAGATACCACACGCTATTTTGCAGACTCACCCTTCTGGAGTTATGCTGCCTCTGGAGTACACTGCAGGCTAATTTAATCTCCATAGTGCTCCTGCCTCTCTAGCGCAAACGCTCAGGCTCCCTGTTTTCGGAGCCCGGCCAGCTCTTTCCCGCTCTGATCCATCATGCGCTGAGATGGCACAGAGCAAAAAAGCATCCGTGCACGTCACCTAAAAAACCCAGCTGCTTGTGATTCCAGACTATTAGCACAGGGGGAGACCGGGCCAGGGGTCACCTCCTCTTTGGTCCTGCTACCGGGCCAGGCAGACCAGGGTGGACTGCCAGCTCCACAACGGGGAAGGATGATTCAGTGGGGAGGGCATTAGACTAGGACTAGGGAGTCTGGGTTCAAATCCCTGATTCCCCAGCCTTTCTCTGTAACCTTGGGCCATCCTCACTTGCCCAGCTGTGCAGTGGGGACAGCACCCCTGCCTCCCAGGGGTGTGTGAGGATGAATACCTCACAGGCTGAACGGGGTAGGGATACTATGGTGATGGGGGCCAGACAGGTACCTAAGATGATATTATTTTTGGTTAGGAGCCCCAGTCATGGGCCTCATTGCACTAGCCTCTCTACAAAGACCGACAGATAGACAAAGGGGCCCTCAGAGCACTGGCGGTCAAAGAGGATCTGATTCTCCTGTCGCTTACACCGGTGTAATCAGGAGTAACTCCACCCAGTCAACTGTGGGAAACCCCCCCAGAGAGGAGAATGGGGCTCAGCCTCCTACACCTTGCCCCAAATTGCTCTGGGTAGCTCAGCCCCAGCTTTGCTACCCCCTTATGGGTGCGGGGCGGACTCCGCGTCGGACGTCACACCGTTCCCGTGGGTTGGTGGGTCTCACAGCCCAGGGCACACCAGGAAATGCAGCGCCAGAGCTGGAACTTGTCCAGAACCAAAGCCGGACCCAACAGGGAGGGGAAGGAAGGGGAGAGGAGACGAGCCCACCCTGCCCAACCCTGGTTGCGGGGCAGGCCGAGGGGATGGACAGTCCAGCCTGGCGCAGCAGCTGGCGCCCACCCTGGGAAGGGAAACGTGCACCCGCCCCATTAACCCTGGGGCGCCTCCACATCAGGCCTGGTGGGGACCCTGCCTGCCTGCCTGCCGCATCCTCGGCGATGGCCCCGGCCACGAGACGCGGGGGGCAGCCAGGTCACCCCCAGACTTTACATTCGGAGCGGACAAGACCCCCCCGAGAAACGACCCCCGCCA
>ML675652.1:1604713-1657427 GCA_007922155.1 Mesoclemmys tuberculata
CCCCCCCCGCCCGGAGTGGCCCCGCCCGGGGCGGTGACGCGCGCGGCGGTCACATGACGGCGCGGCGCGCGCGGCCCGGCCCGGCCCGGCCATGCTGTCGCGGCTGCTCCGCGAGCACCAGGCCAAGCAGGGCGAGCGGCGCGAGCTGCAAGGTGAGACCCCCGGCCCCGCCCCGCGTCTCCATGGCAACCGGCGCCCGGTTCCTGGGCCGGGCCGCCCGCCGTGGCGCAGCGTGGTGACATCACTGCCGCCCTCGTGACGTCACAGGGTGCGGTGTGACATCACGAGAGCCCCCCCCCGGAGACCCCAGGGCGCCCTGGCTGTTCACGCTATGACATCGCCCGGTCCCCTGACGTCACAGGGCGGGGGCCATTGCCGCCCTTCAGCCCCCCCTCGCCCCTCTGCCTCCTTGTTGGGCCCTGCTGTGCAGGTGGGGAAACTGAGGCAGGACGGGGGGCAGCGACTCTCCCAGGGTCGTGCAGTGCATGAGCTAGACCGGGAACCCGGGAGTCCTGCCCCCTTCCCCGCCCACCCACAAACCACGTGTCCGCCTGGCGCTGGGCAGGGAACCCAGGAGTCCTGGCTCCCGGCCGCCCTGCCCCAACCCCCTAGACCCTGCCCCCTCCCAGAGCCAGGGACCCATCCCAGGAGCCATGGCTCCCTCTGCCCTGCCCTGCTCCAGCCCCGCGCTCCCTCTGCCCCCGAGCCAGAAAAGCCCCTGGGCTTTGAGAGCATTTCCCAGGCGACCCAGCAGCCTCCTTTTGGTTGATGCCCTCGAAAGGCTCTGTTGACCGTTGCCATCCCTGCTTCCACTGGGCATCGGGGCCTGGGGCACGTGCCACGGCCGCCACCCCAGGGGTTCATCCCTGCCTCGTCTTCATGCTTTTCGTGGGCAACTCCTGCCATTGCATGAGCTCGTCTGCGCAGTTGCACTTCCGGGATCAGTGCTGGCAGGTGAACATCTATAAAGGGTCAGTCGGGTTGGGCCCCTCTCTCTCTTAAAGCTGCCCCATGAGATGGTGCCAGCACTGAGCAACTTGGGCCTTTCTCTTGCAGAGAGGCGGCGGCGAGAGGCCATTGCTGCAGCCACTTCCCTGACCGAGGCCCTGATGGATCACCTCAACGTAGGGTAAGGGGCAAAGCTGCCCAGGTGGAGTGAGGGCAAGGCCACGTCCTGCCTGGTGCCCGTTGACAGGCATGTCACCGCTGCTTCCCTGGGACTGTGAGGGGATCTCCAGAGCCGCCCACCTCGAGGGGGCCAGTCCTGATCTCACCCAGTGAAAGGCGTCGCCCACTGTGGTCTGCCTGGCAGAGGGACCATACGGCTGTGCTCTGAGCTTAAGCTGCGTGAAGGATTGAGGCAGCTCTGCTCACTGAGCTGCGAGCGCTGTGTCAGGAAGAGAGCATGACGCATGAGTCCTGGGCAGCTAGCCGCACCCTCCATGGGGCCTGGCCAGGCCAGGGGGCCTCTCTCCCAGGGCTGATTACTGCTGGGAAACGGCCCCTGGCTTTTCCCATAGCAAAGGCCTGAAAGGGCTCGGGTCGGCGCCTTGTCTTGGGTCCCCAGCAGCACCGAGAGGCAGCAGGGCTCCGCCTTCCACTGCAGGGCCAGCCGAACCTTTACAAGCCCCCCCCTGTGGTTAACGAGGCGCTGATCCTGCAAAGTCGCCAGCTCTCCACTCACCCACAGGCTTCCGGGGCAGCCTGGAGCTGACTTGCCAGGGGTCGGCAGCAGTGCGGGGCTGAAGAGCTGGGGGTCCCGGCTGCCAGCGCTCTGTCCCCTTGTGCTCTGGGTGTGCAGCACCCCGGCAGCCTCCTGCGACACAAGCTATTCTAAGCCAAGCTTATCGCAAGCTTGCCCCTGCAGGGAGCTCTGAGTCCCGCCTCCCCCACTGCGTTCTGGGTGCACACGGTGCCCAGGATGCTGCCCTTCACTTGCCCATGCTGCCCGGCCTGCTGAGAAGCAGACGCTCCCAGGGCCTGGTAATGGTTCCCAGATGCTGCCAAGCTGCTAATCTGCTCCAGCTTGAGAACTTCCCTTTCCCAGCGCCTGCGTCCGCTCCTCTCCCCCGAGCCCTGCCCCATCGCAGCCCTCTGGACCCCAGCCAGCCATTGCTAGGGACTCCCAGCACTGAAAGGCCGGGGCGGGGGGCGATATGGAGGGCGAATATCCCAGCGCACGGGGGGTGCCCACAGAGCGTCCCGGGAGCTGATCAGCCTCCTGCCCTGCCCAGGGTGGCCCAGGCCTACGTGAACCAGAGGAAGCTGGACCATGAGGTGAAGACGCTGCAGATCCAAGCCGCCCAGTTCGCCAAGCAGACGGGCCAGTGGATCAGCATGGTGGAGAACTTCAACCAGGCGCTCAAGGTCAGTCTGCCTTGCTCTGCCTCTGCCCGGGACAGCATAGACGGGGCGGATCTTTGCCCAGCTGCCCACCCAGAGGGCAGAAACCTGCATGGGGCACAGGAAGGCTAAACTCCCTCTTGCAGCAGGCGGGTGCCCTGGAGAAATCAGGCCAGCCAGGGAAAGGCACCCCCCAAGGGTCTCCAGAACTCCACCCTACGATGGGGAGCGCAGTCATGTCAGCTTGGGGCCAACGGGGCTCTGGTTTCCCTGGGAAAGGACCAGATGGCCCTTGGCTGTTGGGCATGGGCATGGTGGGGGGCAGGGCAGGGATGGCACTGTGCTGTGGTAGGCAGGTGGTTGGTGCCAGTTCTGCTGACACAGGCCCGGGACTCTCCAGAGCCATGCCCTTCTCCCTGTGCCCCCCCATTATGTGGGCATTGGCATTCCCCCGCGCCACTGAAGTGGCGTCTCCACCCTGCCCCCTCCCAACACCGTCTGATCAGAGCCATTTGTTCATGGCTTGTTCTCCCTGCAGCAGAGAATTGACCCTTTGAGCTTGGTTTGGCCTGAGCTCTCAAAGCCATCTTTGTGCCCGGCAGCCGTGGGGGGCGATGGGACGGCGCTTCTCGCCACACAAAGGCAGAGCTGCCTGACATGCCCCACGGTGGTGCCCGACTCCTCCTTTTCTCCCTACCCCTGCTGCCGGCCTGGCTGTGCGCCCCATCCCACCTCCCTCCCGGCCTTGCCCTCCTGCAGCCTTGGCGCCGAATGTCCCCTCTGCGTGGTGTGGGGTGGCACTGGTGTTGCTGGGAGTGTTCCCTGCCACCGTGGAGAGGCTGGTTGGCTTCACGTTCCTGGAGGCCGGGTCCTGCATTCACTGGCTCCAGGCCCCCTGTGCCACTTAATGGGGCTGCAGGTCGGGAGTGAGGGGCCCCAGCAGGGCTGTGGGGTGACCCCATAGGGCAATAGCGCCCCCTGCGGGTCTCTGCACTCCTGCTCACACTCCTGGTGTGGGGTGGTCCATGGGCTGTGCACGGTGCCCACACACACAGGTGGAGCGCGCCACCTGCCGGCCAGCGGGGAGAAATGCACCCTGTGCACCCACAGCCCCACACGTGGGCCCCATGGCAGCCCGGTGGCATACAAGTGCTCGGGGGGGGCGCCCAACCCTGCGGGGAGGCAGCTACCCAAGCAGCGCAGGCAGGGCCCTCATGTCTCCTCTCCCCCTGTGGCAGGAGATTGGCGACGTGGAGAACTGGGCGCGCAGCATTGAGATGGACATGCGGACCATCGCCACTGCCCTGGAGTATGTCTACAAGGGGCAACTGCAGCCCTCCACCCCCTGAACCCCTGCCGGAGCGGAGCGGGGCCCACGCCTCAGCCTCGCTGGCCTGCTCCTTGCCCCATGGACTCCGCCACCGCAGGACTACCCCGCCCTGCCTGCCCAGAGCCAGCTGGGCTAGCAAGACCTCTGCCTGCTAGTCTGGCTGGCTCTCGGGGGGGATTCCCTCACCTGGCACTGACGCAGGGGAAGCTTCTGGCCACGGCTCGGCTCAGCGATAACGTCCCTGGGAAGCCTGAAAGAAACGTCCCATCCTGCATTGCACGCACCTCTGCCCTCGGGCGATGGACGTCCGCTGTGCCGCTCTGTGTCTCCAGCCGGCCGGGGGGCGTTGGCGTTTCCTGCCCCAGATGCTCTGCGTTGACCCTGGGGGCTGCTGGCCTGTCTTGTGCCCTGCCACGTGGGGGAGCCCCTGCTGTTACCTTTGCCTACACCTGGCCTGCAGGTCGCCTGCCTGTGTGCTGAGCGGCTTGCAGCCGGGGGCTTGGGCATAGGGCAGCTGGGGAGAGGTGGGGGATTGCGACTGGGGATGGTGGGGGGGCCGGGCTGGGGAATGGAATAAAACGGATCCGTCAAACCAGCGCAGGCAGCGTGTAGAAGCCTCTGTAATGGGAGAGGAGCCCCGCCTCTCCTCCGCGGGGACTGGGGTGATGGGGCAGGAGCGCTGTGTGTGGCTGGGAGCCTGCCCTGGTGGGGGGAGGTTAATGCTGGATCAGGGTTGCCCCCCATAAGCTCTTTCACACTAAAAATCTGCCTGTGGGGCAGCCCAGACAAAGGAGCCGCTTGAGCCAGGCGCGTGCTAATCCCCTCCCCAACCGCCTGCTCGGCCTGTGCTGCTCCCTGCTGCCCCCAACGTCTAACCCCCAGCCGGTGTGACCCAGGGCGGGGGGTGCTTCCTGCTCTGTGCTGAGCCACTGAGGGTGTCCTCTGCCAGCCAGGGGCCTGCGAGCTCCCCCCACCCATGGCCAGGTTTGGTCCATGGCCTTTCCCAGCCCCTTCTTTGAAAGGAGCTGGGGTGGGGGCGACTTGCCCTGCATGTCCTGGCTTCTCTCTGCTCCTGTTGTCCCTGTGGGTGGGAAAGGGGGGGAGCGCAATGGCCATTGGGGAATTCGGCCTGAGGAGCCCATTGTACAGCTGGGAAAACTGAGGCATGGAGCGATGGTGCACCTAGTCAGAGCAGAGCTGGGCTAGATACCCCTGGCTATCTGCTCTAACCACTAGCCCCCACCCCCCCACCCCTCGGTCTAGTCCCCAGGCCTGTGCTTCAACCTGCCACCCTCTGATCCCCAGCTCCCTTCCTTGCCAGCCTGGGCGCCCCGCGGCACCAGCAGCAGCTGCAATAAGTGGGGTGACATTACAGCCCCCCAACATCGAGGGCTTCAATGGCTCAGCATCACAGCAGCCCCCCGCCGCCTGTCCCCGCCCTCGCTCCTTCACGCACCCGCCGTCCAGAGCCCCGGTTACCGCCCCCCCGCCTGCCTCCGGGGTGCGTCTGCCCCCCCGCGCCTGGGGGTCGGGGGCCCTCCCCACGTGGGTGCAGCGCCCCATCGCTGCCGGCACCCGGCAGAGAGCCGGGCCCGGGTCCTGGGCGCCCTGTGCCCGACCCCTCGGGGGGGCTGCAGCCGCGCTAACGCGGCCCGGAGGCCCCGCCCCGGAGGGGCCCGGCTCGTCCCCGGACTTTGGCTGGCGGGAGGGCGCAGAACGCGCGGACCCAGCCCCGGCTGCAGGCGCCGAGGCGGCCGGTCCGGACCGCGGGCGGTACGTGGGGCGAGGCAGCGCGGGGGGCGCTGGGGGCCGGCGGCGCCCCCCCAGCTGGGCTGGCACGCGGGGGCGCAGGCCCCTGGGGGGCGATGGGCGTGGGGGCAGCCAGTGGGCCCAGGAGACGCCCCTATGCCCCCCCCCGTGCCCGGGGGTCGCCCCAGCAGCTGTGGGGCTGGCAAGGCTGAGTGGGGCAGGTCGGGGGCGGCCGCAGAGCCACCCCTGGACACTCGCTGTCAGGACGCCTGGGTTCCCTTCCCAGGCCTGGCCGCGCTGCGCTGGGCCCGTGGGCGAGCCCCTCCCCCTGCTATGTGCCTCAGTTTACCCACCTGGAAGCTTGTAGCCACTGCTGGCAGCTGCTGGGGAAGGGCAACTTGCTGCCCAGCCCGTTGTGTGGTAGGCGGGCCCGTGCGGTACCTGGAACATAGATCGGGCCACCTGGACCGGGGGGGCTGAGCCACTGTCTGGTGACCCTGGTGGGTCTCAGGCCCTGGTGGCAGCCTCTGGGCTCTCCCCCCGCCAGGTGGGCAAGGAGGGCCTGCTCCTCCGTTAACCTGCCCAACGCCTGGCTTGCCTGCGCTGGGCCCCGGGCAGCCCCTGGGGTGAGGGAGGCGATAGACCGAGCAGGGGTTGTGGGGCACCCCACACCTCCCCCCCCCAGGAGAACTGGAATTAGGGGAGGGGTGGCCCAGCCTCTGCCTGCAGCCCCTGAAGGAGGCGCTGAGCCTGGCCCAGCCTGTGCCGGGACCGTCTCCAGCGGGGACAAGCCCCGCTCCTCAGGGCCCCCTGGGATTCTGAGTTGGGGCTAATCCCCCTCGGTAATGCCGCCTGTCCTCCGCCCAGGTACAGGGCAGCAGAGGCCACTACAGCTGCCAGCTCGGCTCTGCTGCCTGGGCCAGCTAAGGGGCCGCACCCCATAACCCTTCACTGAGGCTGCCCGCGGAGCCCCCATGGCCTGGAGCCCCGCCCATGTCCTGCGGGGGGCAGCGCAGGGGGCTGCAGAGGAACATTGGCGGGTGCTGGATTCCCCTGCCCAGGTGTCAGTGAGATCTAGGGAGCCCCCATAAGTGCATCTGCAGGTGGGTGCAAGGATGGCCCCTCCCCAGTGACGGGGGGCAAGGGAATCTCCTCCCCCCCGGTGCCAAGCCCAGATGTCGACCTGCATTCGTGCCCCCTTTCAAGCCCGCATGCTCAAGGCAGGGTCCTTTGCGGGGCTTGAGTGGCCCTTGGGGGCGGGGGCAGGACTCCTGGGTTCTAGTCCCACATTGAAAGCCCCTGCTCTGGGTGTCCCGCAGCCTCTGACAGCTGGAAGCTGGGCCTGGCTGGGCCCTTGCTAACGGCCCTGGTCTGTTCTCTCCCTCTGGTGCTCCTGGCACCGGGCGAGCTGGCCCCTTGCTCTGACCCATGGTGGCTGTTCCTAGGGGCCCCCCCACGCCCCTTCCTGTCCCCAAACCGCTGTTTCCCCTCTCCCCATGGGGGCTCTCGGCTCCTCCCCGGTGCCCCCTAGCTCCATGGCACGGCCCTGGCGCAGCTCCCGGCATGGCTCCTCTAACCCCTCCTGGGGGGAGCAGGAGATACGCAGGGTCAGGCACCGACCCCCCAGCCGGGCAGATTAGCAGGCACCGCCAGCCGCTCCCCGTGGGCCCCAGGGAGCTTAGAACGCCCAGAGCCGGGGGCTGCCAGGGCTTTAGGACGCTGAGCTCTGCCCTCGTGACTGCAGGCACCAGACCAGAGGCCAGGTTCCCTGCCCAGAGCCCCTGATCCCAGGGGCACGTGGTGCAGCCCTACGATGATAAACGGGGAGCAGCCCCCTCGCTCCCGTGGGGCTGGGAGGCAGGACTGACCTTAGGCGCCTCCCTGCCCCTCTCCGTGCCTCAGTTTCTCCATCACCCTCACAGGGAAGAGACTGCATCCTCAAGCCCAGCACCCCTGGCCCCTCCCCACGGGAGCTGGGCGCCAGCGTCTGCCGTGCTGATCCCGGCTAATCCCCAGCTCGCCCAGCTGATGCCCGTGGCCTAGTTTAGGCAGGTTGTCCCGGAGACTGGCCCCGTGGTAGGGCAGGGGAGCCATGGCGGCGGGGGGCTCTTGGCCCCCCAGGAAGGGTGGCTGCACAGAGCTGGGCGGCGCTGGGCCGTGAGTCGTTGGCAGGGCAGCAGCGGGGGTTTCCTTGCAGAGTTGCCCAGTGGTAAGTGCCCTGCTGAACCAGGGATGGGGCCAGGACCCACCCCTGCCGCCTGCCCAAAGCTGGGGGACTTGATGCCTGGAGACAGAACCACCCACTCAGGGCAAGCTACCCCCCCCATCTTCCCTATGCCAGGCCCCGGGCAGGGCGACTCCCCCTCCCTTCCCTGCCCCACATCCCCCCCCACGGGCAGCTCCAGCCCCTTGGACGCTGCACCCAGAGCACCCGACCCAACCACAACAGCAAACCCAGAACCTCAGGCCCCACTGGCTGCCTGGGCACAGGCCCTGCCACCCCCAAAACTCACCTCTCGGGCTGGATTTGGCCTCGGGGGGAGATGGCCAAGAGGCTCCCACCCCGTTCCAGAATCTGAGGAGCCTCTCAGAGCAGGGAGGGGACTAGGACTCCTGGGTTCCAGTCCCAGCTCTGGGAGGGAAGTGGGGACTAGTGGTTAGAGCGTCGAGCCAGGACGCCTGGGTTCTCCCCACCTCTCACGCACGTGTGCTTGGCTTGCAGGCACCAGCCATGTGGTTCTACATGGGCCTGGTGGCCCTGCTCTGGGCCCTGGGCTGGTTCTTGCGGGACCGCCAGACCCTGCCGAGCTTCCGGGACAAGCACGTCTTCATCACGGGCTGCGACTCGGGCTTTGGAAACATGCTGGCCAAGCGGCTGGACAAGAAGGGCTTTCGGGTGCTGGCCGGCTGCCTGACGCAGAAGGGGGCCGACAACCTGCAGCGGGCCAGCTCACCCAGCCTGCGCGCCACCCTGCTCGACGTCACCAGCACCGAGAGCATCCAGCGGGCCGTGGAGTGGGTGCAGGCAGAGGTGGGGGAGAAAGGTGAGCACAGGGGGAGGGAAGCTCCTGGGGAGAGGAGCACAGGCTGGGGTGGGGGGGAGGGGATCCTGGCTCCCCCAGCCCAGCACCCCCTCTCTCTCTTCTAGGCCTCTTCGGGCTGGTGAACAACGCAGGGGTGGCTAACCCCATTGGCCCCACCGAGTGGATGCGGATCCAGGATTTCCGGCAGGTCCTGGCCGTCAACACCTTCGGCCTCATCGAGGTCACCCTCGCCTTCCTGCCACTGCTGAAGCGGGCACGGGGCCGTGTGGTCAACACATCCAGCGTGCTGGGGCGGCTCTCAGCCAACGGGGGCGGCTACTGCATCTCCAAGTACACCGTGGAGGCCTTCTCCGACAGCCTGCGGTGCGCCCCCCCCATCCCCACCTCCTGGCCACACCAAGCCAATTCACCCTCTGGGAGGTGGCGCCCCCACCAGGGCAGGCCAGGGTTACCCCCCCATCCCACCACTCCTGGGCAGGGTGGAGGGCTGGGAGCCAGGACTCCTGGGTTCTATCCCTGACTCTGGGCAGGATGTAGGGTCTAGGGGTTACAGCAGGGGGGATTTACCCACCAGGCCGTGCGGCAGCGCCCACTCACTCCGGTGCGTTGCAGGCGGGACATGTACCACTTCGGGGTGCAGGTCTCCATCGTGGAGCCCGGCTTCTTCAAGACGGCCGTGACCAACGTGGACACCATTGAGGCCGTGCTGCAGCAGCTGTGGAGCCAGCTGGCACCCGAGGCCAGGCAGAGCTACGGGGAGGAATTCTTCCAGCAGTGTGAGTGCCGGGGGCCCCATGCTGGCCCGCTGGCCCCCCGGCCCCCCCAGGTTGAGCACGCAGAGCCGTGAGGCTAGGCCCCCTCCCCGCCCTCACAGTCCAGGGGCCTCCGAGTGGCCCTCACCTTGAGCCACTGGTTATGGGACTCCCAGGCAAGACACTTGCCTGCTCCCCTGCCTCAGTTTCCCCAGCTGCAGAACAGGGCTGGTGCCGCCCATCTGCCAGGGGAGAGACTGAGTCAGCTGAACCCCTGCACTCCCCCCAGGGGGCTGAATCTCAGCGCCCGGCCAGGGATCCTTGTCTAAACAGCCCCTGTGCCCTGCCCGAGATGGCTGCATCTCACCCTGCGTATCCAGCCTGTAACACTTACCACGTGTGTGAGGGGGTGGGGAGCAATGAGAGGGTCACCAGTGACCCAGGACGTGCGAGGAGGAGCCGGGGGGGTACATGTGGGGCTGCACCTGGCCCTGCCCCCTCCTGGCTGGGGCCCCCTCACCACCCACCCCTCCTCCTGCCCTCTCCAGACCTGAAGGTGCAGCGGCTCATCATGAACTTCATCTGCGATCCCGACCTGAGCAAGGTAACCAGCTGCATGGAGCACGCGCTGCAGGCCAAGTACCCACGCACTCGCTACAGCGCCGGCTGGGACGCCAAGTTCCTGTGGCTGCCTGCCTCCTACCTGCCGGCCTGCCTGGTGGACCTCGTGCTGGCCACGATCCTGCCCAAACCGGCCCAGCGCGCCCGCTAGCGCCAGCCCTGCCGGGGGGAGGGAGGAGGACACCACAGCTGGGCTTAGCCCAAAGAATGGGATGAGGGCCCCTGGCACCCCGAAGCCTGTTGGAAATAAACCAGCCCCCACCCAAGGACGCCAGCCCCAGGCCCGTTCTGTTCTGTTCCATTTCCCCAGGAGAGGGCTCTGGGAAAGTCGCGTCGCCAGGTGGGACAGTGCGTCCCTGAGCTGGGCAGAGGCAGCCGGTGCCCATGTGGGCCGCAGGCTCTGCCCCTTTTAATGAAGCTCCTGCCCTGCAGCTCCCCCAGTCCTGGGGCTTGAACCAGCAAAGCTGGGGGGGCTGGGTAGGTTTCCCCTACATGACCAGAAGGGTGCCCAGCTGGGAGATAGCAACTGCCCCCCCCCGTCTCCCCCACAAGCCCTTCAATGAGGGAGCAGGGGTGAGGCAGGCTCCCAGCAAACCTAAGTCCCCTTTGCTGGGGGGGAACAGAGTGGGGGGCACAGCAAGAGGCTCCTGCCCCATCCAAGCAGCAGGGAGCAAGCTGCTCCCACTGGATGGGTGGCCCACAGGTGTGACAAGCTGCTGGGTCTCAGCTGCCCATCCCATCCACCAGCCTCAAGCAAGAAATGTTCAGGTCATGGAGCGCCTGCTGCCTGGCCATTGGGTGGTGTGGAGACGTAGCATGGCTGGGTGTCCCCGACCTGCACCCGCCATGGGGGTCAGAGGGGCTGGCAGGTGACCACAGCCCCACCTCTCACTGGCAGGGTGCCCCAGCGGCATCGGCTCCCCAGCCTCCCCGCCCTGGGGGCAGTTCCTCTCTGCGCCAAGGCCATGACTGCAGCCCTTCCACCAGGCCCCCGGGACAGGCCAGACGAGTTCCTGTTACACCCTGCCGGCCAGCCCAGAGGAGCCGAACCCAGGTCCCTGTTGCCCAACGAGCCAGATGGCTGCACAACAACCATCCCTCAGGGCAGAACCACCCCATTAGCGCTGGGGGGGCGGAGCCCAGGGCTGGACGAGCAGGGGCTGTGGGTCTGGAGTGAGGGGCGCTGGCAGAGTTTGGGGGGAACCCCAGGACCAACTGTGGCAGAGGCAGTGGTGGAAATGATGCACACACACACCAGTGCTCGGGCACGCCCCAAGGCGCCCACAGGCTCATCCTGCCTGGGAAGGGGCCAGGCTCCCTCTTGTCTCCACCCAGCCCCTGGGGCCCTGCTGGCTCCACTCCCCCGCCCCCCCATTCCTGCCGCAGGAAGCAGGACCTGCCTCCTTCCTGATGGGGAGGGCCAGAACAAGTTTCCATGGCAACAGCTGTCAGAGACCTTCAGGGGCTGAAAAGTATTAAACAAGGGCATGGGGGGTGTGTGTGTGAACAAGTCGAGCCCCACCCCCACGCTTCCCAGGGAGAGCCATCCCTCAAACACAGAATCAACCAGCCCAGGAGGGTGAGATTCTTGGTGTGTGGTCACCGGCCACCTCAGCTCCCTCTTTGCCCTGGGCTAGGAGGGGTGATGGGGGACAGAGAGAGGCTGGGGGGGCATCACATTCGATTCCCCTCTCCAAAAGCATGGGGGGTGCCCATGGTCAATGGCCCCCACTGTGGGCTGGTGGGCAGTAATGCCCAAGTTTGAGCCCAGCAGACACCCCTGCTTGTGGCTGGTCCCCCACTGGGGGGCTGGGTTACCACAGGGGCATTTAGGGCCAACAGCACTCCAGCCTCTTTGCAAACTGCCACATGCCCAGCCAGAGATGCTGCTTGGGAGCTGAGCCAAGCCAGGAGCGGAGGCCCCACCATGGCTCGGGCTTTACATTCTCAAGAAAGTGTGGGGGGGGAGATCCTCAAAAAACCTGATGCCAAAAGGGACAAGCTCAAACCTCCCCACTGCCCCCCATGCCAGGGCCCAGGTCCCACCTTGGACCAAGGAACTAGACAGGCCCAAAAGGCAGCAGAACGGACCAATCCGGGGAAGCTTTTTATTGTCAAAACACTGCCCCCCCCACCCCCCACCACCACATTATCAAACATATCAACATTTCCTCCCCTCCCCCCAAGACAGAAAATCCCCAAATTCCCTTCCCCAGACACTGGACCCATGGGAGGTGACTGCACCGAGTCCAGAGCATTTGGAGGGGCAGGGAAGCTAAAGTAAGAAATCGGGAGAGGGAGAAAAATGAGATGGATTTTGGCAAATGTTTAAGGCACCTGCTGCCCCATCCGTTAGAGGAAATACGGTACCAGCTGCAGGACCGGAGACACCCACCAGGGGGCGCACAGGAGAGGAGGCGGGTCTAATGGCTTAAAGGGGCACAGACACCCCACACCGTGGTGCCAGGCGCCCGGCTGGGGTGGGGACCGGACGCGCCGCCCGGCTGGCTACATGACCTCGTAGCCGCTGCGGATGCCCTTCATGAGGCAGCAGGCGAAGATGATGCCCAGGAGCTGCAAAGGAGATGGGGGGGGTGTTAACCCTTGGCCTGCTGCAGCCCCCCACACCCAGAAGGCACAGTCTGGGCACTGCCTTTCGGGGGCTGAGATCAGCCCCCACACATGGCCAGGACACCCGTCACCTTCCCAGGGAGGCATTTCCCCTGCTCCTCGCCCCCTGCCAGTCCCAACCCCCGACCCTCCAACCCATGGGGGGCAGCCACCAGCCTGCAAAATGATTCCCTCCCCCCACCCCCGCCCTGAGGATTTAGGGCAGGGGGTTTTAAAGCACCCCCACGCCAGGGAAGCCCATGGATTCACCCCTCCAAGCACTGCCCAGACCATTCAAGTTGCTCTTTTCCTGACACAGGAACGGGGGGGTATGGGGGGGGGGGTCACATGTTACCTCGAAGAAGGCGATGCCCAGCGCCACGGCAGCTACGATCACAATGTGTTTCTTCAGCCAGGCTTCGATGCTCTCCGTGCAGCCCTGTGGGGGAGCCAACACGGCAGCTCAGGGGTCCAGCCGGGCCCAGTCTGAGCTCTCCTTTTGCCCCATCAGGGGCCCCAGCCCTTCCCACACCCCCCACGGACCCCGGCCTGGGACTCACCTTCACGTTGATAGTGAGAGGAGTGGGGTTGACGTTGCAGTCGCTGGTGTGGTTCGCCAGGCAGCAGGAAAGGGGGACGCTGTGGTTGTCCTTGAAGGGCTGGACGGAAAACCAGTCAGTGTAGTTACTGGCGCCGCAGCAGGAATACTGCCAAGGAGGAGAGAACCAGGCATCAGAGCAAGCAGGGGCCCTGCAACCTCACCCCAGCACGCCCAGGGGAGCGATGTCTAGTGGTTACAGCAGGCAGCTGGGAGTCAGGACTCCTGGGTTCCCAGGCCACAACGGCCCACCCCACTCACATGCTGCTGCAGGTCATCCATGGTCTTTGCGATCAGGGTGTCCTTGCTGTATTTCTCCACCGCGTCCTCCAGTCCTGCCTGGAGCAGGGTGCGGACCTGGGGGTCAGAGGAGTGAGGGGGTCAGAGCAGCAATACGGGGCTCCAAGGCAGAGACCACAGGGTGGGGTCTGGGACAGGGCTTCCTGGGTGGAGCATCCCCTTGGGGGCGCTTGCATCACACACAGCTTCAGCAGGGTGGGCCCCGAGCAGGACGGCCCCATCCCACTGGTGACCTCCCCGCAGCCCCAGCCCCCAGCGCGTCTCCCCAGCAGGAGCCACCGGGCCGCAAGACACTCACCTTGTCCTTGAAGATGTAGCCAGCGATGGCAGCTGCGATCTCCACCAGGAAGATGAGGGTGAGCAGGACGGCGAACTGGGGGAGGAAGAGCACCGGATGGGGTGAGCGATGCCCCTCCATCCCGACCTGCAGCCCCCAGCTGGCCCAGCCCTGGGCTGCCTCCCCCCCAGCTGGGGACCCATCGCCAGGCCCCCCTGGTGCCCATCGCCAGGCCCCCCCTCACCGTGGTGACCATGCAGTAATTCTCCTTCCAGGCCCCGCAGCAGCCGAAGAAGGCGACAAAGAAGATGACGACGCCCACGGCGATGATGACGATGGGGGCGCCCGAGGCCGAAGCGCTGCGCATGAGCAGCGTGTTGTTGAGCTCAATCTGCACGTAGATGCCGATGACGATGAGGGCAATCCCACAGAGCTGGGAGGGAGGAGGAAAGAGTCAGGGCAGCCCCACACATGGCTACGAGGCCCCTGCACCCACCGACCGCTCCTTGTAAACTCCCCTGCCCCGCCCCAGAGGTTCCCCGCCACCCCTCCCGGACCCAGTAAATGGGCCCTCGTGGCTGGCCCTGGACCTCACAAGAATGTGCAGCCCATGTCCCCTCTGCTGGATGGCCTCTGACCTGCTCAGCTGTGTGTCACAGCCCCCATACTGCTGGCAGCTGAGCGGGATTTGCCTGTAGCTTGGGTGGCTTTTGAAACAAGGTGCGGGATGGGAGGGCCAGTCCACAGAGAGTTCCTCTATTTGCCACAAGAGCTTAAAATTTCCCCAAGGATCCCAAAGCAGAAGCCGGGCCTGGCATGACAGACCACTGAGGTCACACTTGAAATGCAGCCACCTCTGGGGCAGAGCAGGGCAGGGCAGCAACAGTGCTGAAGAAAGGTGTTTCCTCCCTCCTCCTCCCCCCGTCGGGTCCATCCTGCCCGGTATCCCCTCCCTGCAGCAGACCCTTCTGAGGGAGGGGTTTGGAGATTTAGGGATACCCCTCCCCAGTCAGAGCCATACAGACACTGGAGACCCCGCAGACACCGGGGTGGGGTGGGGCAGAGAGGCCCAATGCTAAAGACAATCTGGAGAAAGGGGAGGGGTGAGAACCCTCCAAATAAGAGGGAGATGTGCCAGACAGACCCACGGACAGATGCCTTATCTCCCCAGTGATGCCTGCCAGCCCCCACCCCCCCCCCCCCGCCAGCCACCCCCTCCCACAATACACCCCACCTGCCAGCCGCCACCCCCTTCCCAAACAGCCCCAGCTGGCTCCACCCGGCCCTATTTACCTTTCCCCGCCCAAGGAACACAGACCTGGGCTCCACCCACCCCTGCCCGCTTGCTGTGAGCTCAAGGGGCAGAGAAGGGCAGAGGGGTGCCAACCTCTGGGGAGCGGGCAGGACAGACAGGGTGGGGGACGGGAGACTGGGCAAGACCCTTCCCTCTCCCCAGGCTGAGGCCAGCAGGGACCCAGAGACCCTGGCCCAGCTCAGCGGGATGCACGCCCCACGTGCATCCTGTCACTCGGGGATCCCCCTCTCCCCCTGGGAAGGGGGATTCCTTGTGCAGGGGGGGCAAGGAACAGCTGGAATCAGCCGGGGGAGGGAGACACACCTAACCAGCAAGTTACTGGGAAGAAGCCCCATGGGAGAACCGAGCCCCACCCCTGCCATCCGGCACGGCCAGCACCCCCAGACCAGCAAGGGGGTGCCAGGGAGACAATGGAACAAGCCCCCTATCTCAGCACCCAGGCCCTTGCACCCAGAGCTGGAGGGGGTCACAATTCCCCAGCAGCTCCAGATGCAGCAGCTGGCTCTGGGACGGGGGGTAACACCCTCCCCCCATCCTGCCCTCCCTGCTCCCCCCAGGGCCACGCCCGCCTGTCTGTGCAGGGGGGGTGAGGGGGAGGCTGTTCATAAAGCCGAGATCTGCTGGAGCCAGGTTTCCGGCCTGGCTGGCTTCCCCAGGCCCGGGAGGGGCCTCGCAGGGGGCAGAGGATCCTGGCACCGGCTCTCCCGCCACAGGGGCTGACCCCCACCCCACTGGGATCCCGGGGCCAGTGGGGGACCCCAGCCGGGTGCTGGCCCTGCCATGCTAGGCCGGGCGGCTGCCACGTTAGCGGGAACCAAGGCTCATCCCCTCCCCCTGCCCGCACAAGACGAGCTGCGGTGCTGAGCAGGGAAAACCGCCTCTTCCTGCTGCCAGCACGTCCCACCGGGGGAAGCACGCGCCCCCGCCTCCCCCCCCCGCTCACTCCAGCGGACAGGCCTGGCCCCCACCTCCCTGGGGTGGTTTACAGGCGTGAGGATGCAGAAAGTCCTCAAGGCTCCCGTCCCAGCCTGGGAGGAGAGTGACGTCTAGTGGTTAGAGCAGAGGTGGCTCAAGACTCCATGGTTCCAGTCCCAGCTCTGCCCCAGATCTGCCATACAACCTCAGTCAAACCCCGGCCCTTTGCCTCGGTTTCCCCAAATGTCCCACCTTCTGGAGCTTTATAGCCCAATGCTGGGGGTGGGGCTGGGGCAGGAAGCAAAGAGCGTCAGCCAGAGACCACAAGGCATGGCCCCCCACAAGCGTCCCACCCCGGGGCCCCAGGCACGTTTCCCTGCTAGGGTGCGTGGGCAGGAAGGTAAACGGAGCCGCCACCTTGCCTGCCCAGGCAAACTCTGGGGATGCCCCCCTCAGCCCCACATAGAAGGCAGCAGAGCAGAGCCAGGGGGCAAGGAGAGAAGCCGCCCGCGTCCACACCGGGCAGAGGGGGGACGCAGAGCTGGCTACCAGGGTCACAGTGCCACGGTCACGCCACATCCCACGGCTCCAGCCCACGCCCACCTTTGAGCCTGACTGCGGGGATTCCCGGCTGCCAGTGGGTCTGGATCCCCACACCAACCTCTGTGGGTCAGTGGCCAGGGCTGGGCACCCCCCCCAATCTCCCTGGCCGGGTGGGGCTGGGAGACCTGAGGACCTGGCTGCTTCCGGCCATTGAGCAAGAGAGGCCCCGGTCAGCCAATTTTCCCGCCCACGAGGGGTGACTCAGCCCCACTGGAGATGGGGGGGTCACAAGTCACCCCCCCAGAAGATTAATACGCCCTCTCTCTCCGGCCAGTTCCGTTGGGCAATCGTGGCCCGATTACGATCGAAGCCCGGAGCCGTTGGACTCTTTCCTCACCAGCCACTTCCCCTGGGCCGTTTGATAGCTCAGGCAAGAGCTGAGATAGCATCTCCCTCGCTGCCCCTCCCCGGGAATCAGCACCTCGACAGGCCCCCTCCAGCGAGCCGGGCCCTCAGCACCCAGCCGGCAGGCAGCTAGGAGGAGCCCGGGCTCCCAGGTGGCTTGTGAGCAAGGTCACTGGATCCCAGCCCAGATGCCAAGGGGAGAGAAGGGGGCATCGGCCCAGGGCAGCTGAGAGACCATGGCCCAGAGGAGGGGATGGGAAGCCTGCCCTGGCCCTGCCCACGCTGGGCCTGCTCTAGGATTAGCCACCAGCCCCTCCCCGCAGAACAAGAGGCCCAGCTGGAGCCAGCCTCTGCCAGACTCTGACCCACCTTCAGGCCCAGACATAAGGTTTCCAGCATGACCCTAGCCATCCAGCACAGCAGGCCCACTCGCTACATTGGGGTGTTACCCCTGAAACCTAATGATGGCCGGTTGTGTGTCAACAGTGCAGCTGCTCAACTCTTTGCAGGAAACCACCAGCTCCTCTGGGATGCAGATGTGGGGAGGGTCAGGACACCCCTTCCCCAGCTGACTCCTATACCCCTCCACAACCCAAATAAGTGAGTCATCCCCTTATCACCTCCAGTTTCTAGCTGAAAGCCAACACCCTCCAGATTTCCTGACCAGGAGCACCAGAAAAAGCCCCATGGCCCAATCACCCCACCTCCTTGTGCCCCACCCCAGCAGAGAGCTGAGGCCCTGCCTTGACATCTGTAATTTGGGATTGGTTTTCACCCTCCAGACACATGGGATGGAAACGCCTTTAACCCACAGGCGTGAGCTAGGCGGCTGCCGGCTCCAGAGAAGCCGCCTGGCACCACTAGCCAAGGACCCGAGGACCCTTTACAAGATGGCAGCACGATGCCCTCAGCTGGGTGGAATCAGAACCCCAACCCTGCTTGTCATAGACCCTACGCTGAAGGCAGGCAGGGGAGAGTCCACGTTTGCCGGAACGGCCCAGAGTCTGGTCCTGGGCAATGCGGGGTCAAGTCCTGCTGAGGCCATGAAGTTCTGAGGGGGCACCAGGTTCACGACAGTACTAGCCACCTTCCTGGCCCCCCTTGCCCCCAGGAGGATGAACTAGAACCCACCCCCGCTGACCCCAGCAGCGGCTGCATTGGTATTCGTGACGTTCTGGGAGTTTTTAGTGTCCTTTAGCTTTCCAGGGCTGACTGGAGCCTCCCGTGAGCTGGTCCGAGCACAAGTCCTAGACCCCCCCCAACAGGTCCTAAGGGAGAGGGAACCTGTTTGGAGTTGGGCCAGGGCCGGGACCAAGAACCTGGCTTCGAACGTGAGGAGGGCTCAGTGTCAGACTCTCCAGGGTCTCTCTAAGGAGCCAAACTGACCCCGCCCCTCCAGCCCCACACATCGGGCCCATCTAGCCCAGCCTCCGTCTGCCACAGGGGCAGCCCAGCTACCCGAAAAGGGCCCAGAAGCCCTGCAGAGATGGGAGACAACCTGCCCCAGGAGCCTTTCTGCCCCACGCCCGTGCCCCCTCCACCTGCCACGGCCCCTTTCCAGGGGAAGGCCTCAGGGCCCCCCAGCTCCAGGGCCGCACTTCGCAGCGCCCCAGCGCCTCCAGCCTAGCACTTGGGGGGGACAAACTGGAACACCCCGGACCCCCCCCCGCTCTGGGGCGAGAGACCTCCTTAGCGCAGCCCCAGAGCGAGCCAGGCCCCCCCGCCCCACTCACCCAGAACAAGAAGTTGAAGAAGAAGAGCAGGAACTTGAGGCATCTCATGCCGCCGTCCAGCGCCATCGCGGCTCCCTCCTGGGGGCGGGGGGCAAAGCGCTCAGAGCCGGCCCGCGGGGGGCAGAGGCAGCGCCCCCGGCCGGCCCCGCCACCCGCTCAGAGCCGAGTCCCTGTAGGTGGGAAGCAGCCCCCCCGGGACCCCCCAGCCACCCCCCGCCGGGCCCTTCTCGCCTCGGCCCCCCGCGAGCCCCCCTCCCCTCCCCCCCGCCCGCCCCCTCGGGGCGAGCCCCGTACCGCGGCCCAGCTCGCTCCTGCCTGTCCCGGGGCGCGGCGGGTCCCTGCGGCTCGGCCGGGCTCTGCGCAGGGAGGGGCCGGCGGCGCATGTGACCGAGCGGGGCCGGCCCAGCCTGTGAGTCAACAGGAAACCCACGCGCGGGCGTGGGCGGCCCCGGCCCTGACCCCGGCGGCTTCCAGCCCCCCACGCACTGACCCCCCGGCCGGCCCAGCCCTGCAAGCCTGGGGCAGGTGGGGGGTGGGATCTGCCCCGCTGGCCTGCAGAGGGGGAGGGCACGGGGAGGGGCAGCCGCTCTTGCTGGCGGTTCTGTGGCTGGATGGGCCCTGCGGGTCCGCGTCCCGCCCCCACCCGTGGCCGTGTCACGCCAGCCAGGATGTTTGACGTTGCCCCTTGGACACCTCCTGACGCGCTGGGGACTCTCCCTGGGGAAGTGACTCGGCTGGAGAACAGCCCAGCTGCCGCCCTGGCTCCATGTAGCCCGTATCTGCCAGCGGCCCTGCCTGAGCAAACACAATTTAGCACTTGGATGATCCACCTGGGCCAGCTTCCCCTCCCAGCCCCTGGCAGCCAAGATGGGGCTGTGGCCCTGACCATCTCTGCTCTTAGCCGCTGCTGGGCCCACCGTCCAGGAACATACCCTGTTCTTTTTCGAACCCGGTTGTACTTTAGGCCTTCAACGTCCCCTGGCGAGGAGTTCCACAGGTTAATTATGAAAAGGACTTCCTTTTGCTTGTCTGAAACCTGCTGCCTGTTCCTTTCATCAGGTGACCCCAGGCTTTTGTGTGGTGGGAAAGGGTAAAGATCCCTTCCCTGGTCACTTTCTCCACCTCAGGGCCCCCCTTTCTTGGGCTCACAGAGAGGGGCACTGGAAGATCTAACAGTCCTGTCTGACCTAAACCTCGGCTCTGAGTCTGGCCCCTGCCTGCAAGCAGTGGAAGAGCGGCCACCGAGGGGCTGCATTGGTAACACTGTTGGTAAAACAGTCGCTGGTGAGGCCAGGACAGAACCTGCCTGAGGCCCAGGATCCTGTCCAGCCCTTCAGCTAGCAGTTGCCTCCGAGCCTGACCGGCACAAACCAAGACTAACCGGGCAGCTCTGCTTTAGGCCCTGGCACTGCTGCGTGTTAATTCGCCGGCCCTGGGGCTGAGCGGGGCAGGGGGGGCAGGGGCTGCCCTTGCAAAAGAAACTTTGCCACGTGGTGGCCTGATGAGGCTGGGCAAGTTCCCAGTGAATGAGGCTCCTGCGGCCGTGGAAGCGGCTGAGCTGGGAGAGGAAGATCCGGTTTCCCTTGCAAAGAGGCTGCTCTGGAGCACAGCAGCTTGTGGCAGCCGGCAGGAGAGCCGACGGCACCGGCACGCCGCACAGAGGGGCTGGGTCACCTGCTCCAGAGTGGCCAGTGACAGTGAAAAAGAGTCACCGCCCCCCACAGCTAATCCGGATTAGCCAGAGGACGGTGGGGTCTAGTGGTGAAAGCTGGGGGAGGAGTCAGGACTCGGGTTCTCTGACAGCTTTTGGAGGCCTCACAGGCCAACGGACTAGGATAGGGGGCTTGTAGCCAGGACTTCCAGCTGTGCTGCCGACTCCACCCACCTCGCTGTGTGACCCAAGGCAGCTTACTTTCTTGCTCAGTGCCTCAGTTTCCCCCGCTGGGGAATGCAGACAATGCCTCTGTTGTGGCACGGCCTTGTAAAGTGACTTCATGTTACCCAGGAAAGTCCCTGGGTTGGCATCAGCCCAGACAGGACAAACCTTCCCTTATGTCTATGCTGCAATGGCAGGCCTGGCTCAGTCTCGGGCGAGGGGGGGGGCTGTCCGCTGGAAGTAGGACCTTGGTTTTAAAGGTCTCCCTCCTACCCTTGTTTTACATCCTCTTACACAGAGACCACCCCGAAATGCAGCCACCTCTGGGCTGGAACACAGCAGCACTGCACACAGCAAGTGGCTTATTTAGGGAGCAAAAGTGAAACCTAACTTGGTCCCTGGGGGGACGACAGAGGCTGGAAGTAAGAATGGGAGATGGGAACTGACCAGGTTTAAAATCGTCCCCTGGAACTTCCCTGCTCTGATTTCCCAGGGTGGCAAGAACAGCAGCCTGGGCCCCCCACCCCACCGGCTGCCCGAGCAGCTCTTGGCAGGGCTCTCTGCAGCTAGACCGTAACGTGCCCAAATCAGGCTGGTGCCAGGCGCACAGCCTGGACATTGAACTGGGAAGACTGGTCGCCAAAAAGCAAACAGCATGTGGTGGCCCTTCGGTGGAGCCGGCTCAGTGTTTATTATAACGGGGCAGCACCTGGAGGTCGTGCCCGAGATCGGGGCCCCCCCTCGTGCCAGGCCCTGCACAGACACGGAGGAAAAGACAGGCCCTGCCCACAGAGTCTGATCCCGGCACCGAACACCACCTGGTACAGGAGCCTAGGGCCCGCCCTGGTGATTAAAGCAAACGTCTGGAGCCCAGGCTCCTGGGTTCTACGCCTGCCTCTGTGCTCACAGGCCTCTGGAAACCCGGGATCAGGATCCTTGCCCACCTCTGTCGAGCTCAGCCCAGCGTGCAGGCTGTCCTCCTCCGCGTGCAGCTCCCAGCACGCCACACTCAAGCCTGAGCCAAGGGGCTCAGTGCAGAACACCCCGCCGTGGGTCCCAGTGGAGCTGGGGGGCAGTGGGGCGCCCCACAGGAGCAGGGCCCAGCCTGCCAGGGAGATGGGAAAACTCAAGTGCTGAGTCCAACCCTGAGAGCGTTAGCCACAGGCTGGGAACTGGGCAGCCACACGTGGCCTTGATAAGATCCCTGCTCCCCATCCCACGCCCCAGCCCCACACCGGCAGCAGGATCTGTCTGAACCCCTGTTGACTGCCCCCAGGGACCGAGGGCCAGGAGCTGGCTCTGCAGATGTCGCCCCCCCTACCAGGCTGCAGCAGCCACAAAAGTCTGGCCGCAGGGCCTGGAGCAGTGACCCCACGTGGGGGTGGGGCAGGGGAAACCCTGGGGGCCACCCAGGGCCACGGCTGTGCCCAGAGGGGCTGGTGCAGCAAGAGAGCCCCAGAGGGCTGGCGGAGAGAGAACAGATGAAACAGGAGGGCAAGAAAAGAAACACGTTTAATGAGGCCAGGCTGCCCTCCCCCCGAGGCTGGCCCTAGTGTTGCTGTTGTCAGTATTTGGGGTGGGGGGGGATGTCCTAGGAGGGCGAAGGGGCCGCCTGCAGCTCCCTTCCACCCAGCCAAACAGTGCTGCCCCCCCCAGAACCATCGCCCCCACTGGGCTGCAGCCGCCCTAGCTGCCCCCACCCCCCAGGTCCAATAAATGACTGATACCTGTACGCAGACCCCTGCAAGGGGCTTGCCCCGCCCCCCGCTGCACAGAGGCGGAGCCAGGCTGCCCCCACACAGGGCCACACCCGGGAAGGGGGGGGTCACAGGGCAGCAGCGGCCAGCGTGGCCATCACCGCCTCCAGGTGCTCATGGTGCATGAAGGCCACCAAGCCACCCTGGTTGGCCCAGCGCTCAGCCCCCACGGCGCCCCCGACAGGCTGCTTGTAGGTCAGCTCCGGCAGCCGCCCCCGCTGGCCGGTGTGCCAGGCCTGCAGGGCGGCCGCCAGGTCCACCATCCCCCCGCCTAGGGCCCGCAGGATGGCGTGGGGGGCGCAGGAGTCCCACTTGAAGGTGCTGCCCTCGGAGAGGACGTAGGTGTCGGCCAGGCCCAGGATGACGCAAAGCATCTTGTAGCCGGCGCCTGCGGCGAAGCGGAGCCGCTCCCCGTACAGCGGCCTCAGCGCCCGCTGGATGCCCGGCTTCTCACTGCTGCTCAGGACAACGGAGGGCTCGGGCCGCAGCGGCGGCCGGCTCAGTGAGGACAGGCTGGTGCCCTGGTACGAGACGCCCCAGTGATACCTGCCCTGCCACCTGCAGGAGAGCAGCAGACAGGAGCGCGTGCTGAGAACGGCATCAGCTGTGACACTGATGAGGCCCTAGGCGGGGGCAGGGAGGAACATAGTCACCCCTCTCCCCGCCCCGCCCCGCCCCACCCCTTGGGAGCAGCAGGGCAACACTGGATTGGCAGCAGGCTTGGGAGAGGAGCTCGGGGCTGGCAAGCAGGGGCTGCGGGTTGGGAGTGAGGGGCACTGGCAAAGCCACGTGTGGCAGAGGGTCACACCCCTCCCCGAGCCCCTTCTCTCGGCCCCAGTCCCTGCGGGAAGGGGGGGCTGGTGCAGGCCAAGGACCCCACCTAGCGGCCTGTCCCACATGGGCTTCCCCAGCAAAGTCCAGCTGTCCCACCGCAGGGGCCGGGGCACCTGCAGGTCCGTCCCCAGCCCAGGGGCAGTGAGAGGGCAGGCCCCATTTGCTGGGCTCAGAGGCAGGGTTGGGGGTGAGGGCAGATACCTGTGGGTGAGGGGGTCCTCCCGGAAGAAGGGCTCGTTGATGACCCCCAGGACAGGGTCCCCCGAGTTCCTGTCGTACACCCCGACGAGCACGAGAGCCGAGCGCAGCCCAGACGGGCAGATGCCATCGACGGGCACCACGTTGCCCTGGCCACGGATGTACTGGTTGGTGGAGTCTGCGGGGAGAGAGCAGGAGATGCCCACAGGGCTGGAGAAATCAGAATCAGCCTTACCCCCCCCCCGCCCAGGGCACAGCACGAAGGGCTCCCCCCCCATGATAACACTTGGCTCCCTTTATCCTAGCCACAGAGGAACGAGGCTCGGTGGCCACCATGTGGAACGAGTTCTCTAGGCCTCAGCCCCGGGGCTGTGAGGGTGGGGAGCCAAGGTCAGCACCCTCCCCAGCCCCAGGACATCCTACTAGGGGTGCGCCAAGCAGGCCAGCCTCTCCTGGCCCCCAGTGCCGTGCCGTCCCTTACCAATGGGGTCTATCCAGATGGCCATCCTCTCCGGGGGGATCACCAACGCCAGGGTCTCCAGCGCCGGGTCCTCCAGCGCCACCTCCTGGTGGATGGCTGCAGCCAGCAGCTCCGCCGCCGGCTGGTTCCGGTCCAGGATCTTATACAGCAGCGCGGCCGTGTCCTGCTGGGTCCCGCACACCTGCACCACCAGGGTCTCTCCTGCCAGGTGGAAGGGCTTATTGGAACAGGGCAGGCCCACGGGCCCCCGGTGCCAGGGGGCTGGAGTCAGTGAGAAGTGGGGG
This sequence comes from Mesoclemmys tuberculata, assembly GCA_007922155.1. NCBI lineage: Eukaryota > Metazoa > Chordata > Testudines > Chelidae > Mesoclemmys > Mesoclemmys tuberculata. Next base: position 1,628,679 of record ML675652.1, read on the forward strand.
GCACTCCTTTGCCAGGGGGAATCACCCGCCCCCTGGGCTGAGCTGGCCCCGGGGGCTCCTGCTGCCTTGTGTCCCAGACCAGGGATGCTCCACCCCACACAGGGGCACTCAGACACCCCAGCATTGGGCCACCCTAGCTGCCTCTTCTCTGCCCAGAGCCCTTCCCACCCCGGGACAGCACGGCAGGGATGGGGCCTGGGGGCCCCTCCAGCGCTTTCGGCACAGGCCACCAGGCTGCGTGGGAGACCCAGGTCCCCTCTCTGCCTGGATACAGCGCCCCCCACTGGTAGCGCTGGCCCCTTCCCACGCCGCTGAGCCACTCACCCAAGCTGTTCTCAAACTTGTTGGACTCCTCCCCGCAGATGTGGCCGTGCAGCTCCGGGAACTGAGAGAGACGGGGGGGGAAGATGGGGGGGGAGTAGCTCAGTTTGTGCCTGGGGGAGGCGGTGCTCAAGGGAGCAGGAGCCCAGGTCACCAGCCAGTCACTGCTCCAGACTCACCATCGTCTCAGGCTCTTGACCCTCCTTCTCCCATCTCCCAGCAGTGGGGGAGTCCTGGAGGGGGTGGCCAGCATCCACAGGAGCTCCACAGCTCCCTGCCCTCGCCATGGCCCCAAGGGGCATCCCCCACCCCCTTGTGGGGACACCCCGCTCCCCTCTGGGCACCCACCCCCAGCTGCACCATTTGGCAGCTTGAGGCAGGCGGAGGGGAGAGGCCCCCAGGTACCTCTTTGCCCACATCGTGCTTTATGACCTCCTGGATGAGCACGTCCGCCAGCGTCTTGAAATCCTGCACAAACTTCTTGTTCTTGTCGGAGCCCGTCTTCTCCTCGATGAGCAGCTGGAAGAGCGCCTCCTCCTGGCGGCAAAGCTGGGCGATGCGGGCCGACTTCTCCGATGCCTCCACCAGGCACTTCAGCAGGGCCGCCATGGCAAGGCGGGCGGGGGATCTGGAAGGGAAGCAGGGTTAGAGGGCAGCAGAGACAAGAGCCCGTCAGTCGGGGGAAAGGAGGGTCCAGTGGTTCAAACGGGGACACTGAGTGAGGGCTCCTGGGTCCATGGAGAAGGGCTAACGGGAGAGCAAGGGTCTGAGAGCCAGAAGTCCTGGGGTCTGTTCCCAGCTCCATGGCTGACCTGCTGCATGACCTTGGACAAGTCCCGACTCCTCTCTGGGCCTTAGCGTCCCCTCTGAATAGGGATGGATGCGACTTGTATTCCCCTTTCCTGGGGCTGGACTCCGAACAGCCCCCATCTGCAGGATAGGCTGAAAGGGGCCAGGACCAGCCCCGACATTGGGGTTAAGGAAGCCGGTCTCAGAACAGCTGGGCCTAAGGCAGCAGTGGAGGTTTGGAAGCTGGTATGGGAAGTGCCCCAGTAATTGCAGGCCAGGGAAGTGCGTGGGGAGGGAGGGGGGGGTCGCAGCCTGTCTGGCAGGACAGGGCCCAGCTCCCTGGGCACAAGCAGCCCCCAAGGGACCTGGTGGGCAGGGCTCACCCCAGCTCCAGAGGTTTCTGTAAGAACTGCACATGCCAAAATTACCAACCCACTCCCAGATGCGAGGGCAGCCGGGCGAGGGCCGGAGGGAAGGGGGGCTGGCCTGGCCCGTGGGGGACGTGGATGGAGCCACGGCTGGGCGGGGACGGTGCCACGGAGATGTGGATCAAGCCACGGGGGCTCCGGCCCGACTTTCACCCCCCAGAAAAGTCCCTTCTGGAGAATGCTGCCTTTGGTCCTGCTGCAGAGCCTGGGCCAAGCCGGCAGCGCGTGCGGGGGGGAGACTGGGGCAATCCCCCCGGCCCACTGGTGTGACCAGCACCAAGCAACCTGCCCCACTCGCTGCCAGACCCCTTCCCTGCTCCCCCCGGCACGGGGTCCCTCCCTCGCTGGCTTCGGGGGCTGCACGGGAGGCAGGGCTGGGCTGGCATGGCCGGGTGCAGCCTGGCTAATTCTGCCAGGCCTGACCCCTCGCTGTCCCGGGACGGCCCCTCCGAGCCCTGGGCTCCCCGGGGGGGGCTCCGCAGCCTCACCCCACAGAGGCCCCTGGAGACCCCCCCTCCAGCCCTACACACCCCGGCGCCAGCTCCCACCCCGGGCCATGCGGGGCTGGGCGCACAGCCCCCACCGGGCCCCCGGAGACCTCCCCCCGCCCGGGGCCACGCCACCCTGCCGGGGAGCCAGGCGCCCCCAGACCCGGCGGGGGGGCACATTAACCCCTTCAGGGCTGAACCGTTCCAGGCTGCAGCCGGGCCAAATGGCAGCAGCCGCAGCCCCCCCGGGCCTGTAACCTGCCCCCCCCGGACTGGCCCCTCTTGGGTGCAGCCTCCTGCGGCTCCCAGCAGGGCCCCCCCCTCCCCCGGCGGGGCCCCCCGTACCCGCCGGCGCTGCGGAGGCTCGCGGGCGCTGACCGACACCCCCGCGGGGGGCGGCCCCAGCCCGGCCACGTGACCCACGGGGTTAACCCCTCCGGCGCCGGGCGGGCCGGGGCAAAACCGGGTCGGGTCGGAGCCGGAACCCCCCCCGGAGTCGCCCTCGGGGATCGCTGGGGAAATCGAGGCACGCGGGGAGGGGTCAGCGGGAGCAGAGCCGGGAGAGGACCCAGGAGTCCGGGTCCCCCCAGCCCCGCCCCTAGGGTCCGGCCCCGGCCCGCAGGCGGGAGCGAGGGGAGCCGGGCCCGGATCGGGCCCGCCGGGGGAGCCCCTCGTTCTAACCTGCCAAGACCCCGGCGTTCGGGCGCTGGGTTCCCGGGGCAACCGCTGGTGACGTCAGCGGGAGGAAGCAGGCCGGGCTGGGGCCTGGGTGATGTCATCCGCGGTTGCCATGGCGAAACCCCGGGCTCGGCGCTCAGGTCCTGACAGGCCCGTAGAGGAGCGGGCTCGTGCCTGGCCGCGGCGCCGCAGGGGAAACTGAGGCAGGGAACGGGTGACCCGAGCCAGGCCACGCAGCAGCGCAGCCGGGGGCAGGACCCAGGAGTCCTGGCTCCCCCCGGCCCCTCCACTGGACTCCCCTCCCCGCTGCTCTAACCACTAGACCTTCCTGCCGTCCCTTCAATCACCCCCCCACATTCCAACCTGCCCCCAGAGACCCTGAGCCCTCCCAGAAAGACCCTCCCTCTGCCCAGTGCCCCAGACAGGCAGGGGAGGCCCAGCCTAGCCCATGGCACCCTGGTGCCTGGTCCCTTCCTGCAGCGGGTCTGGGCAGGATCCCTGGGCAGGGGCCTCTCGCTAGCCCGGGGGGCATCGGGCTCCTGGAGAGGTGCCCAGCAGCGCCCGTGTCCTCCCCCACCTCTCGAGGGAAGGGAGCCGAGCTCAGGAAGGTTCTCGTGGGAGCTGCCTCTGGGGCCAGAGGGGAGCAAGGGCCTGGGGCCAGGGCCCAAGGAAGCTGGTGTTTTGCTGGTGTTCACAGCGAATCATAGAAGCATAGACTATTAGAGTGGGAAGGGACCTCAGGACGTCATCTAGTCCAACCCCCTGCCCAAAGCAGGACTAACCTCAGCTAAATCATCCCGGCCAGGGTTTTGTCAAGCCACAGCTTAAAACCCTCTAAGGACGGAGATGCCACCACCTCCCTCGGTAACCCATCCCAGTGCTTCACCAGCCTCCTAGTGAAAAACTTGTTCCTAATGTCCAGCCTAGACCTCCCCCACTGCAACTTGAGACCGTTGCTCCTTGTTCTGTCACCTGCCACCACTGGGAACAACCTGGCTCCATCCTCCCTGGAACCCCCTTTCAGGTAATTAAAGGCTGCCATCAAATCCCCCCTCATTCTTCTCTTTTGCAGACTAAACAGGCCTAACTCCCTCAGCCTCTCCTCATAAGTCTTGTGCTCCAGCCCCTGAATCAGGACTATGGGAATGAACAAGACCAGGCAAAGAGCCCAGCGCCACTGAAGGAACAACTCCCCAGGCTGGGGAGCAGTGACTGCGTCGAACGGCCGGGGGTGTAGGCTGCGTAGTGCATCTATATCCTCACCCCAGGATGCCTAATGGCTCTGGGATGCCCCTCCCACTGGGAGGCCACCACCCCACAAGCTGCTGGTTTGGGGTCTGTGCTGTTGTGGGGCAGCCTAGTGCTGCTGGGGAAACAAGGCCCTCAATCCCGACCCACGCCCCCTGCCAGCCCAGCCCTGGTATCCCCACACACAGCTCTTCTACGGCATCTCACTCTCTTTGCATCCTGTGAGGGAATGGGGCTTTGGACTGATACACAAAGCAACCAGCCATCCAATCCATGGGCAGTGCTGGCCTGTGTCAGCCAGCTCTGGCATCAGCTCCCAGGGTGGCTCTGCTCCACAGAGCCCAGCAAAGCAGGAGGGCTCAGGGATCTGACTTTGCTAAATCCGGCCACAAGCGGGTGGCCAAGGCTGAGGAATGTTGCACACTCCACATCCACTGGGTGGTGCTCGGAACCCTAATCTAGACACAGCCCGTGAGCTGGGGAGGCCGTGTGCCGATTGGCTAAGAACTGGGGAGCTATTCGGGCACCAAGAGCCCTGGTTGAACCCTCCCTGAGTTCATCCAGGCCACAGCCTGTGCTAAAAAAAAAAAACCTCCAAGAAACAAAGAGATGGGAAAGGAGCAATAAGTGATTAAGAAAATTTCTCTGTCAGGCACACAGTCCATTTACTCTCTGGCTGAATGCAACCAGCCAAGATTTCAAGGTCTCTGGTTCTCTGTCGCTGGGGCTGTCCACTGCAAAACCCAGGCCCCTAAAAACTATTAGATGCCTTGGAAAATCTTGACTGTGCTACACCATTCTGGTTTTTTAAATCAATCAAAAGCAAAGCACGGCGTGATCACGCGCAAGTCTCAGCTCTAAACTAACCTAGCTGTTTAGGTTGGGAGCTGTTTGGGCCAGGGACTGTTCTTTGGTTCTGTTTGTACAGTGCTCGGCGCCAGGGGGACCTGGCCTGGTCCAGGACTGGAGGACCGGAGCAGCACCACAATGCAAGTGTATAATAGCTCACAATAAAGCAGGTGTAGAAGTCGGAAGGAAATTTTGTAACGCCCTGTGCAGGCTCCTGCATTTTAGCTCATTTTAAAGCAAAAGTGTATGCAGTAAAAAAACATCGACCCAGTGCCAGACACTTCACTGGAATTCTGCAATGAGCTCGCTGGCCAACTGGCAAATTCCAGTCACGGAAAAGATAGTAAAAAATTCCTCCCACCGGAGCAGAGGTTTTCCCCAACACACACATACCTAAAAACACTGCACAAGCTAGCATCTGCATTGAAAACCAAACCAGTGTAAGGTAGGACATGACTAGGCAAGTTATCCCCTCCCCATACAGCTGTTCCAGACACTCAGAATATGCTCTGGCTTGCTGTATGACCTTGGACAAGACACTGTCCCGCTCTGTGCCTCAGTTTCTCCTCCTGTAAAACAGGTATAATGATGCTGACCGCCTCTGTAAAGCACTTTGTGACACTAATGAAAAGTGCTGTAGAAGTGCCAGGGATTATTAGCTCATTAGTACTTCAAGGCCCAGCTCCCAGAGTCATGTTATTACAAGAGAGGTGCAGCTTTCATCAAAGAAAAACTGCGAGTCACGAGCCCTCTTGGTTGCTGAGAAAAGCTGGAAACGTGACCCGAGTGGAACTGAGCCAACTGGTGCCCACTGATATGGGAGGGCACCATTTAAAGGTCCCCTCCCAACAATGTGAGTCACCCCTTACCCTCAGCGGCAGCTCCCTGCAGCTCCCAACTTTTGCTGATGCTTCACCCCGTGGCTGCAGCTCCAAGCTTGGGGAGATGTGATGAGCCTTACCTCCCCTCCCCTTGGTGGATGCAGGGTGGGGCTCGGGGTACAACTGATTTCCTTCAGCTCTTTCCTTCTGTGCCACGATATTTGCTCAGGGATTGCGTCGGTGGCTGCAGCAGGCTGGGCGGGCAGCACCAATTCCCAGCTCTTTGCAGCAGCCGGCCTGCCCCAAGAAGCCCTCCCTGGTGGGGCTCGTTGTCCGGGGGGACAGATTTGCTGGTCAAGAAGAAGGTTTTCTCTGGCCGCCTTTCTTGCTCCATTTCAGCTGCTTGGCATGGTTGATTGGTCACAAGGCTTTTGCGGAGCACGTCAGCAAATCATGTTACCAACCAACGGTCCCAGCCCTGCGAACCCTGTAGGCCACACACTGCTTTACGCACGAGCTGATGTGCTGGTGGGGTTGCAACTTAAATCCCCAACATCTCTTCCCCCTGCTGCTAAAATGCAGCCACCTCTGGGGCAGAACACACCAGCTGTAAGCACAGTGCCTCCTGACACCCTAGGCCAGGAAATTCCAGACCCCGCTGAAACTGCAGCAGAGGGAAGGGCAAAATATAAATGCATTTGGCCAGGGCACCCAGGATAACCCTTTACGCTGAGGAAAAGTGCCATGGGATCTTTCACAACCATGAGTAGCTGGTTTAATGCTATAGCCCCAAGCTGGCAACACTGGCATATACCCAGAGACGGATGTAGTTTAAGGACGGCCACGTGATCTCTCTGTATGTGGGCTGCGTGGAGCACTGGTTAGAGCAGCCGTGTTCCACATGCACTCCCAGAGATCTCTGTCCGGGCCAAAGCCAGCTGTAAAGAACAGGAATTTAACATTTCTTCGTCCCTGCGGAGCTTCAGAGAAGGCAAAGCAGTGTGGCGGGGTGGGGGTCCCTCCCAAGCAGGCAGGCATTAAAACAAACCTGTCCCAATAACCAACAAGGAATTGTTATTTCCCTGTCTCTGCTCCCTGTGCATTCATGACGCATTGCGAGCTCCACTGCTCGGCACCAGGCCGTAGCTACGACGCCTGCCCTCGGCTATAGAGCAGCAACACTGCGGCCCAGCAAGACGCACCCTCCCCCAGGACACGACACACACATAAATGTCTTTTAAAATGGTGGGCCTGAAATAAAAATTCAGCAAAACAAAGAAAAGAAAAACCAACCAATCCACCAAGAATTTTGCTGGGACTTTGCTAACGGATAAAGAACCTGACCTGGCACGTACAGAACTGAAACCAGTCACTTCACAGCCAGAGACTGAATAAAAGTGTCTTTCCCTTCCTCCCTCAGCTCCCCACAGCCACATCTAACAGGAACTGCAACCACCTGAGGCCAGGATGGTGCCTCTCGTTTGTCTGCAAACCGTCCCATGTGAGTGATCATTTCATTAAACACAGCAGGATAGCACAGAACAGAACCCAGGAGTCCTGGATCCCAAGACTCTGCTCTGACCATTAGAGCACATGCTCTCCCAGAACCAGTCACAGAGAAAATCCCCAGTCCCTCGTCCCTGAACTCCCCATTAGCTCACACACAGCACTAGAAACAGAACCCAGGACTCCAGAGCCCCCAGCCTCTGATGGGTCAGCCATTCCCGCACACACTCCCACACAGGAGTAAACTTACACACTGGTTCCAAAACAGTCAAGGATTTTTCAAATTACTTCCCCTTGCGCCTCAGGCTAGGGAGGAGCTGGCAGAGTCACACACCTTGCAGTGCCTCTGCACGGAGCCCAGCATCACCGTGGTCCCAGCAGAGCAACTCTGCTCTCCCACTCACTCTCCCACAGCCACGCCCCCAGCTCCATCTCCTGCCTCCTGCCCGCTAGTGGCATCTCTTTCAGAGCCACGTGGCAGGGAACGCCGTGGAGAGCTGGGATGGCAGGAATGAACCAAAGGGGGTTACTGATAGTTTTGCTGCTGGGCTTTATCACCCACTTGTACGGGAGGTGCCATTGGGCAAGGGACTTTTCAGCCTTTCAAATCACTCCCGGTTCAGAGTTCGTACAGCACCTGACGCCGCCTGTTAAGAGCAACAGAGGCTGCTGAGTGCTGAGCTCGTGACTATCTGGCCCAGGCGGCGATGCAGTTGGCTAACGAACGGCCCCAGCAGCCCCGCCATGTCACTTCAAGATTGGCTGGGGTCACCTGAAATATTTTAGGGCATCTGCAAGTTCAGACCTAGCTTGAAATCTGCCTCTTCTCTTCCCCTTTAGGAGGTATCAGCTAATTCTCCCAGCAGGAGTCATGCTCACCACACGAGCTCCAGCCCTGGCCGTCGGGGCTTCAGGGCCTCTCGCCGACATGGGTTCGTTTATCCCCAAAGCCCCCCGGGAGAGAGATGTAGTTTATTTCCATCCTACTGGTGGGAAACTGAGGCACAACTAGGCAAAGGGTCTTGGCCAAGGTCACTAAGGAAGCTACCTCATTGCCCACCTGCAGAGCTCAAGCCAGAGTCTCTCCCCGAGTGATTCCTCTCCCCCCCCATGCAACATCCTTTAGGGACAGCCAGTCTCGAGGGAACACCCCCAAGCGACACCTGGCCCTGGCTCCTCCAAGGTTAACCAGCAGCGCTGGAAAGAGCTGTGCCCTTTTCCTAGTCTGACCTTGCCTGGCTTTCCGGCTGGCCTCTGGCTGCTGGGGTCTGGAGCCCGCTGCTGTCTGAGACCTCACTCCAGGGAGCACTTCTCGCTCATGATCCAGCCACCTCACGAGCTTCCCTCGGACAAATGAATGAGGGCCGCGCCCAGCTGTTGTCCGGGGAAGCTGGTCCATGCGGATCCAGTTTTCACTTTCGCCACATCCACTTCTGACTCCCCTGCTTCACCGCTCCGGAGCTGCTGATCCCAGCCCTTCCCTGCGCTCTCCCACTGTCCCACAGTCCCCGCTCGTGGCCTCCAACAGCTGCGGCCGGCGTCACGCCTGGCCACCGCACACAGCTTCTGCTGTCAACCTAGCATGTGCCTTGCTGAAGCAGAGTGCGATGTTGCAGGCCGCAGACGATTGCTCTCCAGGCTAACGCTACACCCAGGTCCCACCCTGCCTGGCACCCCCCAGCTCAGAGACACCCAAGGAGGAAAAACAGCCTAAGCCCCTGGGAACGGTCCAGCTGAGTGGTTGATCCAAGGATATTCCGGAGCCCCGTCCCCAGGCTGGAAGGCCTTTTGGCCCAGCACACAACCTGAGCCCTTTGCCGTGTGCCGTTGCCCAGCCTTCGGTCTCAGGTGATTTCGGATGCAAATTTCAGGTGCTGGTGCTGAGAGGTCAGAAGCCAATGAGCCCCCCTCTGTGCCGCAAAAACGTCCTCATTTCTCAGCAGGTCATCTCTCAGGCCAGACCAGGGGACCTGCCGCCTATGGCAGTGGAGCCAGAACAGCCAACTGCTGCCTTATGGGACCAGAGGGTCCACCTGAGAGGCAGCCGGAGGCAGAGCCATGGAGGTGAGGTTAGAAGACAGACCTGCCCTATCAGGGCAGGTGAGATCCCTCCTGGTGCTGATATTCTTGGTGGCTGTTGAAATTGGTGACTGGCTCCGACCAGCCATCGGGGCACCATGACGCAGTGGCCCATGGGATGGGCAATGCTGGTGGTAGGTGGCCCGTGGGATGGGAGCTGAAAGGCAGGTGGGCTGGATACACTGTAAGAGCTTAGGTTTTGACGGCGCTTTCCCTCCCTAAGGCCTCAGCAGAACATGGAACAAAGCCAGGCTCCCTGGGCCAGGGCGTCCCTCTGGGCAAGCAGGCTGGGGGAGGACTTTGTCCCTGCAATAGACAGGCTTCATTCCACCCAGCACTGCATCACCGGCCCGCCACAGCGGGCTGCAGACATGGGGATGTTGTTACCAGAGGTGCCAGGAAGGAACCACTTGAACAAATGCCCCCCGGAAGTGGCGGATTCTCCGGCTCCTGATGGCTTCAGATCCAGGCTGGCCACGCACTGGGTTCAGGGCTCAGCACATGGAGAAGGGGCGAAGGTTCATGGGCTGTCTGGTGCACGTGGGGCAAGGGGATCAAATAGTCCCTTCTGGCCTTCAGAGTCAGGACTCTCGGATGCAACCCCCGCCCTCTGTAAGGGCTGGACCAGCCCCAGGGCCTTGGTCTTTATGGACTCACCCGCACCGAGTTGCAGGGTGCTCAGCTGGTCTCCATAGCAAGCTGGCCTGTGCCCCGCTGCTCTGCTGCTCTCCCACCAGGGGCTGAGTCAGTCTGGATGGGATTTGAATCTGGGTCTCCAGGGAGCCGAGGAGTTTCTGGGCTGCCAGTGGCACTGTAAGGACTGGTCCAGCAGCCCGTTGTCACCGCAGGTCTTTGCACACCTCACCTCCGCTGACTCCAGGTAGGCCTGTCCAGCCATGGCCATGCTGGGGGCCAGGCCACTGGCAGGTCTGCTCGTGTCGTTCCACTCTCCATGGTTCTGATGACAACTGGGGGAAAAGATATGGGTCTTCCAGGGAGGAGGGGTGGACGTGGCTGGCGTTTCCACCCCCAGGCCTGTCTTGTTCCTGGCCTTTGCTCGACTTCCCACATTTCTTATCACCCAGTCCAGGGGAGGCTGAATCCTGCGAGGCTGTTGAGGGTTTTCCTCTTCCTGTAACCGATGTCCTGAAACATCTGGCAAGCCCTCTCCTGCTAGGAGCTTTCCCCCTGGGTCTCCTCTGACCAAGGCAACAGCAGGCCATCTAAGGGCTAGGACGGGCTAGTTACAGCGACCCGGCCAAGAACTGGGAGGAGGGTTTTACAAAGCGGGCAGCCTCCCCATCGGTGCAATCACAATTGCAAATAAAGGGCTGCGAGTTGGGGGAGGGTGTTGCACAACCCTTGCTGTGTTTTGCACGCCAGCCACGGCCTCTTTGCACTAGTGCAAGGGGACAAGGACCAGAGATCCAGGTGATGGTGATCAGAGACGAAGGGAAGGGACCCATCTGATGTCACCCCCGGCTCAGTGGCGGGCCAAGGGCAAACCCACAGCAAGGGTGAAAGGCGCCAATCCGGAGTTCAAACGCCTTCGGCTGAAACCAGGGAGAGCCGGGAACTCTGCGCGGCCTGTGGGGTTTTCTTTACACATCTAATGTAACCCGCCAGTTTCTGGTTCGGTCAGTGGCCTTTCTCGGGAAACCCAAACCGCTGCGCTGGGGTTTCCTATCCCTGGCCAATGAATTCGGGGCTTGTAAAATAGCCAGGCTTTAAAGAACGATGTATGGGGCACGAGTCACCCTCCAGGCTCACCATCTACCCGTCTGTCCCCACGCACACGATCTGTCCGTCTGCCCAGCATATCTAGCTGTCAGTCCGTCCATCCCCACACACCCCGTCTCTCCACCCCCCCCGAGAAGCGGGGCACGGGAGGGAGCTTTGCGGATGGCCAGTTCGCCACTCGCCCCCAGGCTTCTTACACATCGCACCTGGCTCTAGCACCCACCTCCCAGAGCCACGTCCCCTGGCTGGCCCGGCCCGGCTCTGCCCTGCCCCGCGCCTTTGACCGTGGCCAGTCTCGGCCCCGGCTGCGAGGGTCTCGGCGGAGGAGGTGCAGACTTTCCTTGCAGGGCAGTAGGGTCCGGGGGGCCCTTCTCCCCATGGCCGCCCGAGCTCGCTCCGGCTCTGCCGTTCGGGCTCGTTCCCCGGGAGCGGCTCGCGGGCTGCGCCCGCTGCAAAGGCCAGGGTCCGGGGCGGCTCCGCAGCGAGCCGCGATCGGGACCCGGGCGAGCGAAGCCGGGCGCTGCGGCGCCGTGGAGCCGGGGGCAGCGGAGGGCCTGGGCTTGCGACAGCCGCGGGCCGCCCGGGGACCGAAGCGGCAGGAAACTGCACGCTTGGCCCCCCAGATCTCTTTGCAACGGCTGGGTCGGCCCGGGGGCTGCGGGCCCGCATCCGACGCGGGGAGAGACGCAGCGACGCTGCTTTTTCTTCCCCCGGCCCTTGTCTAAAGCCGAGATCGCGGCTGCCCCCCCGGCCCCCCAAAGCCGCCTCATCCCGCGGCCAGGACCCGCTCCCCCAGCGCGCCGCGCACCCCTGGCTGGGCGGGCGGGGCGAGGCCGGAGCGGGGCCCTGTGTCTTTAAGGGGCTGTCGCGGCCGGCCCCCCTGCTCCGCCTCGCCCGGGGAGCCGCGGTGCCCCCGGCCGAGCGCAAGGCGAGTTCCCCCTGCTCCCCGCCGGTGACAGCCCGTCTGCCAGAGGATCTTTTGTTGCGTCCGCAGCCAATCAAGGCTTTTTACGACACAGTGGAGTTGGGATATAAAACCCAGAGCCGGGCGGGCTCCCCCCCCCGCCCAGCACCACTACTTTAGTCACCCACCGTCTCCCAGCCAAGCTGCCCCCCGGCCCGGCCCCAGCCCGCGTCCCAGCCCGTCCGAGGCGGGGGCCGCGTCCGCCCAGCCATGGTGGTGCCCGGCGCGCCGCTCCTGCTCTGCGCCCTGCTGCTGGCCGTGCGGGCGGCGGAGCAGGGGGCCGGCGGCGGGCGGCCCCCGGGGCCCGCGGCGGAGGAGCAGGGCTGCCCCGTGTGCCTGTGGCGGAGGCACAGCAAGGAGATGCGGCTGGAGAGCATCAAGTCGCAGATCCTGAGCAAGCTGCGCCTCAAGGAGGCCCCCAACATCACGCGCGAGGTGGTGCACCAGCTGCTGCCCCAGGCGCCCCCGCTGCAGCAGATCCTGGACTTGCACGACTTCCAGGGCGACTCGCTGCAGCACGAGGAGTACCTGGAGGAGGACGAGTACCACGCCACCACCGAGACTGTCATCAGCATGGCCCAGCACAGTAAGCGGCTCCTTTGTTAGGGCGGGGGCGTCGCCCCCTGCCCTCGCCTCCCGAGGGGCCGCTCTCCGGAGCCCCCTTCGCGGCTCGCGGGGCCTGGCGCCCGGCTGCCGGGGGCCGCTCCAAGTCTGCGGGGACGGCAAGTTTGAGGGGGACGCGCCGGCGAGCTCCGGCCGCCCTGGAGCCGGCCGAGGGCAGAGCGGGGGGTCGCCGCTCCCTTGGGGACGGGCCCCGTCCCCGCAGCGCTGCCTCTTCTCGCCCGCTGCTAAGCTCCGGCGCCTGCGAAGTTCAGGGTCCCGCAGGTCCGCGGCCCCGCGGGGCGGCCCGGCCCGCTCGGCTGGGCTCCAGCATCCGCAGAGCGGCGAGGTTCCCCCTCCCCGCCCCTCCAGGTGCCAAGCTGCGAGCGGCCGGCCGGCTGGGGGGCGATGGGCCGCTGTGGGCACAGCCCCGCTCCGCGCCTGGTTTCCTGGGCAGCAGATGGGGGCGGGGGGTTGCTCCAGTTGGCCCAGGAAGAAAGTTTGTTGGAAAGCGTCCCCACGAGGCAGAGCCGGGCGCCTGGCCAGGCCGCCCCGGAGGAGGGGCTGGGGTCTCTGCCCAGGCCCAGGGCTGCAGGCCAGGGGCTTTGACACTTGCTGGCTTCCTCCTTGGGGCGCGCTGCCTGAGGGCAGGAGGGCGCCTGGCTTGGCCAGCCGGCGCAGGCTGGGAAGAGGGCACCGGGGGTCCTGCCCCCCTGCTGTTTGGCTGCAAACCGTCACTGGCTGCAAACCAGAGGCACTTGGCCCCCCAGCCAGGCCGCTGGCTCCGCGCTGTCCCAGGCACAGCCTTGGCCCGACTCCTTGACCGGTCCATGGGGCTCTCCCGTCCTCTGGGTTTGCAATCCTGGGTTTATGGGGCGGGGGTGCGGGGCAGGTGGCGCTGCCACTGAGCCTCCACGATGGGGGACTTCTGGCTGCTTGGATGGGGAGCCCCAAGCGACTTGCGCAGGCCCAGACCTGCACTGGGGAGGTGCCAGCACGACTCTGCAGAGGGGAGTCGGGCAGGGCGAGCAAGTTCCCGAGCTCCCTGGCCCAGCCAGTGAAGCACTGCCCGTGTGGCAGTGAGGGCACCGTCCGGGGCAGGACGCAGCCCCTCTGGGCCTTCGAACGCATCAACCACACAGGCCCCAACACACAATCCACTAGCTCAGCAGGCCCTGCTGTCGCTGTGTGTGGGGCCAGGGGTAGGAGCATGGGGCTGCTGCCCTGGAAGGCCCGGCTGCCTGGATATTGTGGGCTGCACCCCTTACGAATGCTGGTCAGGACGAGGGCACAGTGCCGGTGGTGAGGACGGAGGCCTGGTGGCCAAGGCCCCGGTGCTCCAATCCCGGCTCAGAGCAACACCCTTTAGTGGGTAGCGTTGGAGGTCAGGAGCCAGGACTCGGTGGGGCTAATCCTGGTTCTGTCACTGATTTATGGGGCAAGCCATTGCCCCTCCCCATGCCTCAGTTTCCCCATCTGTAAAATGGGGCTCACAGCACTCCCTAGTGCCAGGCGCGCGGCGCTCTGCGGATGCTGTGCAGCAGCTGCGAGGGAAGGGGGGGAACATCCATGACGTCCCCTCCAAAGAGCATCTCTTCTTGGGCCAGTTGAAGAGCTGACGAAATCCGACTGAGGCCTTTTCTGCCCCGAACCCTGGGACTGACTGTTCGTCAGCAATGGGCGCTGCTTTGATTTGCAAGTGGGGATTCCCAGCTAGACTAGCCGGGGCAGGGGGGGGAAGTGAGAGGGGCCTCGGCAGAGTAGAGTTGGGGCAGCCAGGCTGTGGTGAACATGGGGGACGCTATCACCGCTTGCCTGAAACGGCGCTGTTACTGCAGTGCAATAAGCGTGAGTCCAGCTGGGTGAAAGGAGCCAGACAGACTGACAGCCATGGAGCGCCGAGGCCTGTCTCCTAAGAGCAGCTGGGCAATGCCCACGGGCTCCAGCCCTGCCCTGGTGGGGCTCTGTTTCCTCAGCCTCCCTGCTCAGCTGCGCCGGTGAGTTTTGCAGAGCTGGCTGACGGGACTGAGGTCCCCAGCCCGCAGCTGCCTTTAGGGCAGGGCTGAGGCCTTGGCCCAGGGCTGTGGCTGGCTGGGCTGGCCCTGCCTGTTAGTGTCACCCCACAGCAGAAACCCATGACCAGGGGCTGGGCTGCTTCCTGGGCAAGGCAGCAAGCGGAGCCTCCTTGCCTGGGGAGGGGCTGATGGCTGGGCTGTGGCCAACCGCCGTTGGCCAGCCTGGGACCCGGAGTCCACCTTCTGCACAGCTGTGAGCAGAGGGGAGGGAAGGGGTGTGTGCAAGCAGGGGGACAGACGAGTGCAGCTACAGAGGGGGGCCTGCAGGATGTGGGGCAGGGAGCGGGGCCGAGAGGTTAGGGCATGCTGGGAGGGGTCTTGTCAGACATGGAGCTGGTGGAGGAGGCTTGGCCTGCCCACGTCTCCCAGAAAACAACCTGCCCTGGGACGCAAAGGGGGCTGGAGGGTCTAGGCGCCCTGTACTTCCTCCAGAGGAGTTGGGGGAGTACGGGTGGTAGGATCCATGGGGCTGCAGGGTTAGTGGCCATGGGAGATCAGCCCTTGAAAGGTCCGTGTGTCCATCCCCAAACGCCCTGCGCTGCCGACACGTCACTGACCTCCCGGGTCTCCCCTCTCCGAGGAATTTCACAGAGCACCAAGTGCCAGCCCCAGTCCTCAGAGCCCCTGGGCCTGGAGTTCTGCTTTGCCCACAGGGATCCTCCTTGCTCGCCCTGGTACACGGTGGCTGCTCATCTCTCGGTCACCCACACCCCCTCTTCCCCACACTGCAGCTGCTCTATGCCCAGTTAGTACGGGGGGAGGGCAGACCCCCCCGGTGCTGTCTGCCTGGAGGGCTGGATAACACAGCATAGCAGTAAGGGCTGCTTTCTGCCGGATGAAACTCACAAGCCAGCTGCTGACCACTTGTGGTCTCTGAACCTCCCCTGGCGTGTTGCCTCCGAGATTGAGGGCGTCGAGGTGAAATCCCAGCACAGAAATGACATTCTCCCTCCATCCGAGCACATGCAGGGGTCTTCTTTGCTCACTTAGCCCTACTGAAACACACGCTCCTGTGCCTAGGCGCGCGAGGCAGCCTGGCTCCCCCCTGCCAGCTGTTCGACTGATGTTTGGCTCCACTGTCAGTTGTCTCCAGGAGGGCAATGTCCTTTCCGATCCCACTGTGACAAGCCGGCCATGTCTGCCACACCTCCTCTTCGCTCCAGGTGGAACCCATCTAAGATGGCCCTTGTGATTGTGCCACAGGGTACCTGATGACAGGGCCAAATCACCATCGCCCGCCCTGTCTAATTCCTGAGCGCACAGTCAGCTGACCCGCGCTGCTATGTTGGTTACAGGATCTCTCCAATTCAGGCCCAAGCTTCTTCGTAACCCCGCCCAGCGGAAGGTGCTCTGCACCCTGCCGTGGGCTTCCACCCTGCCGCTTTCTGAGCGGGAGCGCGGCGAGGACAGCAGCACTGCACAAGCTCAGGTTGGCGTGGAGATGGATTGTCTTACTTTTCCCGAGAATGATCCACAGGCTTTGCCGATTCCTGCCTTCACTGCAGTGAGCTGCTGGTGGCAGATATTGTACTTCCAAGATAGACAAAGTCAGCAACTTTCTTACTCTTCTTCTCCATCAACCACACAGCTGCCAGCACTGACAGCATTCTCTGTCTCCATGGTCTTGGTCTTCCATGTACCGACACAGCCCCACTCGGGCGGAAAGAGTCTTTTCATTCCACCCAAGTGGGTATCCAAAGTGACTGTGTCATCTGCCAAATCCAAGGGGCACAGCTTATCTCTGGCCCAAACAGTACCAATGGCCTAGGCAGCAGCTATCACTTTTCTCACCACAGGCTGTGATCATGCAGAAGAGAAGCAGGGATAGTGCGCGACCGTGACCATCTTCAGCCGTTCTGTGTCTCCGCTCTCTGTCATGATGCGGCCTCGTACGTCGGGATAACCACGTCACTCACCTCTGAAAAGCCTCAGCCCTGAGCGACGCAGTTATACCAGCTGAACTCATGCAGACGGCGCCATGGTGACAGGAGGGTTTCTCCCATCAGCATAACTGCTGCCTCTCGGGGGGCTGGTGTGCCTACGCCTATGGCAGAATGTCGGTAGCGTCTTCACTCAGCGCTGCAGCCTTGTGTGTGTAGACTAGCTCTCAGCATCTTCCAGAGGGTTTCTCAGCGTTTATCGAGGAAATTAAAAACCATCTTCTGCTGAGATCCGAAGCCTGTCTCAGTAAGTGACAATCTGCTCTGAACATGACCTTTTGGATCAAACTCCAGCATGCTCTGCCCGGAGGACTGCAGCAGCAGGTTTTCATCCTATTCAAAATCATCAGGCAAAACCCTTTTCCAGGGACAGACAAGGGTGTCACTCCTCTCCAGCTGTCCAGCTGGTTCCCCTTTGTAGGGATGTTACAGATGACACAGCTTCCCCAGTCCATAGGACAGCTCTCCTTATCCCAAACCATGCTGTCCAACCTGCTCACGTAACTCACTCTCACTTCCTCTCCAGCTCTTAACATTTCAGCATCTATCTTATCATGGCCTGGTGCTTTACTACTCCTCAATTGGTTTATGGCCTTAGTGACTTCCTTGAAGGTGATTACTTCTAGTGACATAGGTAAGTCTGCTTTCCTCACAGCTCTCAGGGTGAGCGAGTGGTTCTGCCTGGTCGAGCACTGCCTGGAAATGTTCGGTCCAACAGGCCTCTGTGGTTAAAACTGTATCATCTCGGGCAGGGTTCGAGAATTGTGGGGTTGGTTGTTTAGGTGCTAGAAATCTCCCCTCTCTCGTATGGCTCCCCAGCTTTGCTCGCTTGATTTTCCATCCCGTCTCTTCTAGCTGATCTTTGAACTTCCTTGTCCTGACTGCCTGCGCTTGCTGCAGAATAGCTCGTTTACTGCCGCTTGCTCTTGTTGAATTCTTGCCTCTCTCCAGCAAGCCTCCGTGTATTCGGATGGAGCCATTCTCTTTCCTAGCTCTTCTCACCTCCACTGGAATCCTGGCTGCATCTACACTTGCTTAAAAGTTGCCACTGGTTGTCTGTGTCGCCCATCGGTGTCGCTCCTCTTCAAACCAAGTGCAAAGTTGCAGATTAAAACACACCTTCCTCACTAGATCTACGCCCTTCCTAGAATCATAGACCCTGTGCCTTGCGTGGTGTGACCGTCATGAATTCTATGTAGATTGTTCCGATATTAGGATGGTGGACAGCTCTTGTATGCCTCCTGGCAACCAACAATGTTCATCCTTCACCCCCTGCGCTGATCTGTTGCGCAGAGTTGTTGTGGGCTGTTAAACTGCAAGTGCGTCCCACCCCAGAGGGGGCTGCATTTCAGACAGACTAGTTACTCCTGCACCTCTCTCTGCAGTGTGTGTTGTCATGGCAAACAGGGTGATGCTCATACAGGCCTGGCCTGAGGTCCCCTGCAGTAAACCAATGGCAAACACATTCTGCTTTATCCCTCTCCGCACTTGACGGCTGGGGCCCTGTCTTGTTCTTGCTGGCTGCTGCAGCCGTAGGTGCAACAGATTCCAACTCACTGGGAGCCAAACCCCCCACATTGAACTGGTACCAGAGCTGGGGCTTTCCGGTGAAAGTCAGCTCACTGCTGTGTCCTTGGCTTAGTTGTATAAAGTGCCAGACACCTCTCACTTAACTGTCCAACTGTCACAGCCATCTACCGCCACCACCCCCTACTTACCACAGCTCCCTGTCTGTGTATCCATCCACACGTCCACCCTCTCCGTGCTGTATGGCCACTGGCCACAGTCCCATTCTTATCAGGTCTGTTCCTTTCAAGCTCCCCCCGGCTATGTCATCACTCCCTGCAGTCTTGCTTTTCTCCAGGCCTGGGGAGGTGTCACTGCAGATTGCATCTAGCTGGGCAGAAGGCAGCTGCCTGTGGGGAGCCAGCCCCCGTGGCCCAGGCTTTGTGTGGCGACGACCTCCGTGGGTTCAGTCCTTTCCTCTGGACTGGAGTGGGTTCTGAGCCCCTCTGGGAGCCCAGCTCCTCAGGGGCGGGTGGTGGAGGGGCTTGGAATCAGCAAGTGCCACAGAGCTGAGACAGTCAGTCAGGTCCCATCCCTGCTGGGGCCACAATGAGCACTGGTCATGGGGCAGGGAGAATGGGGGTCTTGCGGGCTGCGTCATTGGCAAATCCCCCTGGGGGTACAGAGTTCTTGGCAGGAACCTCTCCGGCTCGGAGCGAGTCCTGGGCTGGAGGGGGATGAGGCAAACCCAGATGCAGCAGAAACGAAGTCGCCATCCAGGCCATGGGCCAGGGGGGGAAGGATCGAGTCTGCCACGCCTCCAGGCAGGACATGTGCAGTGGAATGGCCGCTGCATGGCCTCCTGCCTGCCTTGGCGAGGCCTAATTCTGGGCCAGCAAGAGAAGGCACGGCAGGGATTTTGCAGGCCAGGGGAGCTTCTCGCTGCTCATGCCCGCATGTCTGAGGCGGCGGCGGAGACAGGATGCCGTGCTTTGCCATGAATCCCTGTAGGATCCTGGCGAGTCACTTCCCAATCAGTGCCTCCGTTTCCCCAGCAAGGTAGAGGGGGACAGTTCTTGTCATTATTCATATCCCCGCAGCACCCAGTTGCCCAGTCATGGCCCAGGCCCCATTGCACCATGACACACTCAGCCCCTGCCCACAGCAGCTTACAATCAAGGAGCAATACTGATGTTGCTAATTAAATAACCACCTGTCTCCTATTCGGTGCTCTGCACTCTGCAAACCCCGGGGAGGGGCCCAGGGAGGTGGTCACAGCACAGCCAGGTCAGCCTGGCTTGCCTTACACAGGCCAAGGGCAAGGCTGGCCCTCATATGGTTAACGACCCTTCTAAGGTCTCAGCATCTTCCAGAGAGGATGGGACTTGGGTGTTTTCTGGATGGCAAGGGGGTAGGCAGGACAGAGGGGGAGCACACGGGCGCACCTGGAAATCGTCCCTGGGCTAGCCTGCTGGTAACACTGTGGAGCCAGGTGGGGCCAGTGTGTGCCCGGGGCAAGTGCCAGGTACCTTCCGGGCCCGAGACCCTGCTCCTTCCAGGGCAGCGTCAGTTCGCCAGCAGCACTGGGGGAGGCAGTGGCCAGCTGGGAAAGTCGCCTGGTGTAATGCGAGGAGGGGCGCCTGCCAGTGCAGCACTGCTAGCATACCGCAGCCACTCAGGTGCACCCCCACCCTCCCACTCCAGAGAGTTACTTGGGCACCCCCCCTTCCATCGCGGGAGAAAACGGGGGCCTGGCTGGGATAGGAGGGACTCACTGCGAATCACAGACGGGAATGAAACCCAAGAGCCTTTGAATACCCCTCTCAGCAATACCCACTAGACCTCATTCTCCTCTCAGAGCTGGGCATAGAATGCAGGAGTCCTGACACCCAGCCTCCCCTGCTCTAACCACTAGGAAACACTGCCTGTCCCAGAGAGGGAGCTACTGGACGCTGGTGCCTCCTTCAGGGGCTGATCCAGAGCCGGGGGCCCTTGGCCCATTCTGTCCTGATCCCAGCCCAGGCTGGTAGCACCTCTGAGCGCAGCACGCCCAGAAGACCACACACAGGTGCTCCTGGAATGCGTCTCGCCCTGGGAGCCTGGCCCTGAGACGAGACCCGGGGCCAGTGCAGCATGGCGCATGGCAAAGTGCCAGCTTACCTCGACTCTCGGCAGGCTTTGGGCTGGCAGGGAGGGTGGGCCGGGGCCTCTAGCCGGGGCTGACGGGGTGTGCGGAGGCCAAGCGGAAGGGGGGAGTGTGAGGAATGGCAGGGCCAAGCGCTTCCCTCCAGCAGCTCATTGACAAGTTCCCTTCTTGAGCATTAATAGACTCGGGCGGCTTTGAAATTTTATTACCCATAAAATTGACAACACGCCGGGGGCTCTGCTCCTCACACCGTGTTAACGTTTGCTGCTCCCCACCAGGCCCCCATTCTTTTAGCTTGTCCCCCCCCCAAAATAAATACCAGAGCCCCCGTCCCAGCCTTCGCCCACCTGCCTGCCAAGGGGGAGGAGCCCCCATCCCACCTGCTCCCCAGCCACAGCCCCTCACCCATCTCAGGGGCGCAGCCCCCCATGAGAAGGGGCCATTGGAGGAGGGGCTGGCTTGTGGGATCCGAGGGCAGGTGACGGCCCTGCACCCCAGGCCCCACCATCCTCTGCCTTCCAGCCTTATGATGAATTTTCCTCCCCTGGTTGCCTCCGCTTGGCAATTGCGGGTGGGTTTTATGGTTCCTGAACAGAAGGAAGGGAAGGTTTTATAGGCTGTAGGGCCCATAAACCTCTCAGGTTCTCCTCACCCTCCCACCCTGCCCCTCAACACAGCCCCCCCCCTTTTTTTTAACTGCACAAGAAACTAGGGAAGGTTAATTGGGTCCTAAAACCATTTATTGGCTACCCATGACCCTGCTGACCTATGGGTTGGGGGGGAGGGGAAGTTAATGAAGGGAGATTAAGGGCGGTGGAAGGGGGGGCACAGTGTGAAACCCAACAAACGTCACCCTCAAATCCCCCCCATGGGGGCGCCAGGCAGCCCGGAACAAATTAAAAAAGCCAGGGGTGGGGGGCTATGGGTCAGGAGCGAGGAGCACCGGCAGAGCCGTGGGCACGGCAGGCCGGGGGGATTGAGGAGCACCAGCAGAGCTTGGGGCTGGGCGGCAGGGCTGCAGGCCAGGAGTGTGGGAGAGGCAGAGGTGCCCGTCCGTCCTGTGGGTTCCCCACCTGACTGCTGAGATCTGCTGGCTGGCCCTGGGGCTCGGAGGCCTGCACCTGGCATGGGGCGGCCAGGCCCGTCCAGCTGGCACAACTGCCTGACCCCAAGGCCCAGCCCTGCTTTGAGCAGCACAGACCAGGGCCTGTCCCGCGCCCGGGCCCAGGAGCACGGACTGCCGTCTCCCCCGGCGAGCGCCTGCAGCGCAGGCCCAGCGGGCACCACGGGGAGAGGTTCTGGGGGGATGGGAGCAGGGCAGCAGGGAGGGGCAGGTTCAGGCTGACAGGGCAGTTCGGCGAGGGGCCCTGGCGCCATGCCCGTCTTGCCCCCACTGGTCAGCCGCCTTCACAGCCGAGCAGATATTTACAGAGACGTCGGGTGTAAGAGCTGAGCATGGAAACTTCCTGGCCACAACCAACCAGCACGCAGCCCTGGGCTGAGAGTCCCTGCCATAACAAACCAGCGTGCAGCCCTGGGCTAACCAGAGACCCTACCATAACAGACCTCCAGGCACAGCCCAGCGCGCCACCCACAATGACACCGAACCCGTTCCATTCTGGTAGCAGGCTGGCGTTTCGTTCTCCCAGCTGGGGTCTGGCAAACACCCCAAGGCAGTGTTTCAAAATCCAGGCAACACAGAGGCCCCTGCGCCCCCCCAAGAAACGAGGGCTGGGCTGACAGACCCCAGCCAACAGCCTTTCAAGGTTGTCCCAGCAGCTGCTCCCCACTGGGGTGGGGGGAGAGGGCCAGGCTCAGAGAGCCGTGCTGTGGCTTTAAGAGCCGACAGGCAGAGGAAGGGGAAGGGGGCAGAGAGAGGAAAATACTTTTATAGGCTGATCCCAAGAGAGTGGGTTTAATAGGGGACTTGTGCTCAGCAAATTGCTGGGAGGGGTTTGTTAGCAAAGCGGCCGCGGGGCCCCCCCGGCCCCTGTCACTTTGGTTTATGTGAGCCCCTTGTGGGGGCGGGGGGCCGTGCGCGCCACATTGTAAATGGATGACATTCCTGGCCCCCGGTTGGTGTCATGACCCCTATCTGTTAGGGGAGGCCTCAGTTCACAGCAAATGGCCCAGCACTGCAGCTGGGTGCTATTAAACCTGACCGGTGCGCGCAGGGGGGGCACCGAGCGACGACGGGGGCAGAAATTCCCGGCTCAATTCAACCCAGATGTTTCCCCCAAAGGGAGGCCAGTGTGAGCGGCGCTTTCGGGGGATGGGGCGTGTGTGCCAAGGGAGGAGGTTGGGGGCATCACCCCACTGCCAGGCCCACAGCCAGCTGCCCCCCATCCCCACCACCCATCCCGGCTGGGGTTGTCAAAGGTGACGAGAAATTTGGGGAGTCCCACGCGGCCCCCTCAAGGGGCCAATCTGGAGCCAGGTCCAGGCACCCTCCTCTGGGAATCAGGCTCCATCTCCCACTGTGTCCTGCTGGGGAAAATCTAGTGCCCACCCTATCCCCACCCGCACCTCCCCCCCACATCCCACTTTGCCGTCCAGCTCTTAGCCCCTCACCCGTCCCTGCAAACACAGCTGGTTAGTGAGTTGGCGCTGGACGGGGAGAGAAAGTAGGCCTGGGGGAGCGGAAGGAATGGCTAGAGGTGTGTAGGGGGCTGGGTGGACAGACAGACAGACAGACTAGGAACGGGACAGAGGGATGCGTGTGTGGAGAGACGGGTGGACAGACATACATGCGGCTAGATGTGCAGGGGGAGGGATGGAAGGACGGACAGAGGTGCAGGAGGCTGGAGCACTGTGGATGGGGAGGGCACTAGATTAGCAGCGCCCTGGGGATATGCAGCCACCTCTGGGGCGCCGTGAGCCAGGGCTGTTTGGGGCAGGACTGGTGCTGATGGAACTGGAGGCTCCCCGAAGGCTGTTGCCAGCCAGCAGCTCAGTCCCTCTTTCCATCCCATCTGTCTCGCTGCAGTGGGGCGGGGCGGGGGGGTCACTGACCGGTACTAGAGCTGCCCCCCCTCGCAATGCCCAGGCAGGCTGCACATTCCACGGAGCTCGGATGGGGTGTGAACGGCGCCCCCCAGCCCTGCGGTGCCCAGCCCGACCCTGCCCGGCCCCTCCAGCCCCTGTGCTCTAGCTCCACTGGCCCAGTCAGGGTGAGTGGGCCCAGGTTCCAGGCCTGGCTGCTGCTGTCCATTTTCTCTGGCACTCACAAGCACGCGGGGCCCCAGGCCTGGCCCCCCCCTTCCGCCTTCCTCCATTACCCGAGCTCAGGGCAGCCCCGCAATGGCCTCCACGCTCTGCTCTCTACTGCCCCAGAGAGAGGGGTGGGGGTCAGACCCAGACACGTCACTCCAAGGCCAAGAATGGAACCCAGGAGTCCTGACTCTCAGCCCCCCAGCTCTAATCATTGGTCCCAATCCTGGAAAAAGAACCCTGGAGTCCTAGTGTCTAGTCCCCCTTGCCCTGCACTAGACCCCACTCCCCTCTCCAGGCGGGGGAGAGAACCCAGGAGTCCTGAAACCATGTTCCTGGCTTCAGTCACAATGCCCACAATCACAATGCCCACAACTCTGCCACCCATCCCAGTCCCACGGCACCCAGCTCCCAAACTGCTCTGACCCCACGCACGGCCCCAGCTCCGCTCCGACAGCACATGCTGCAGAGGAAGGGCTCTGATCGCCACAGGGGCCCTGATTAGCTGGTCCTGGCCCGCTCGCGGGGGAGAGAGCACGCTCTGATTCCTCCCCCTGCCCACAGGCGACGAAGAGGTGCTCTTACAAATAGCAGCCTGTCCCTAGCTGAATCTCCGACACGGCCTGCAGTCCCTAGCCTTGGGGGCTTTGGTCGCCACTGCTGAAGTGGGAAAGGAGACCAGTTCACTGCCTGCGCTGGCCAGGGCAGAGGCTGCCACCCGCACTCCTTCGGCACAGCTGTGGGGATGAAACCCTGCTGGCTCTGGGCCTGTGGCACTGGAAGGCTCCTGCCTTTCTCCCCAGGTTCACTGGGTTGCTTTGTTTGCAGCTAAGTGCTGCACAATTGCCGAGTTCCTGGGATTCCAAGGCCCAGACGTGTGTTTGCCGCCCCCCGCGCGCTCTGCTGTGCCGTTCGGCTTGGATAAATGTTTCCCTTGGCAGGTGCCAGCATGTTCCTGGCAGTGTTCCGCGCCCCCTCTCCCCGCCAGGCTCCAGGGACGGCGCACACTCGCCCTCAGACACAAACAAGCTATGGGAGCACAGCCGCCCCGGCTCCCAGCTTTGGGGTCGGGCTGAGCTCAGGAAGTTCCCTGAGAGCCCCACACCCTGGCCAGGAGCCGTGCAGGTTCACATCACCCGTGGCATGAGTTTCTTAGGACTCAGCACCCCTGCTCTTCCCACTGTCCCAACGCCCAGGCAAAGATGGCAGCATCTTCCCCACCGGCACCCCCACTAGACTTATGCAAAGGCCCCTTGGCTGGACCAAATACGCCCCTTGCCAGCTTCCCTGGCCACACCTGCCCCTTGTGGGTCCCACTGGCAAGAGGAACCTGAAAACCAGCACAGATCTGAAACACGGCAGCTGCTGCGGAGGGGGCGGGGAGCTCGGCAGGTGGGAAACTCCCCTGGCAGTCTGTGCAGACTCTGATGCCCCAGCGTAGCGCCCGGGGGCACCGTGCTGCTGGTGGTAACACCTGGGAAGGGAGGCGGAGAGGGGAGGCCAGGGCCTTTAGCAGTTAATCAGGGCCAAATCCCAGCCCTGCTGCCCCTCTATGTTCCTCCCCAGAGGTGGCTGCATTTCAGGGCCAGGTGGGATGATCCAGGCATACCTGTCCCCAGCTGGAGGGAGGAGGAGCAGGGCGGCGGGTTCTTAGGACATGGTGGAGGTGTTTTGGTAACAAAGAGGAGGGATTGCAAAACAAGAGCCCCAAAGCAAAACTAGGGCTAGAAACACAGAGTCCTGGGATCCCAAGATCACCCCTCAAATTCACCGTGGCCTGCTACTTTCTGTCTGCTTTGACCCAGCTGAGTTCTACCCCACGTGCCATAAAAGACCGACTGAATCACCCACTCGGGAGGTTTTAGTTCTGCTTGGGAATCTCAGCACCTGAGACTCCCCGAGGTCAGACACACCGGAAATGGCTGCCATGTCTGGGCTCAGAGGGGCTATCGGGTCCCTTGCTGTGTACAAGGGGGGGCAGGATTCCTGCTCCCTCCTGGATGGAGCTCCCCGGGCTGGATTTACTCTGCTGGCTTTGCTGACAGTGGTGGCTTTCGCGCTCGTGTGGAAGAAACACACCATGGCTGGCCCTGGCCAGGTTCCCCCCGCCCAGCCTGGCAGGTGCTCCTCAGTCCTGACCCATAGCCCTGCCCTGCTGTGTCAGCTCTGAGAGCCATCCCCCACCCTCAGCTCTTTCAGTACCCCATCCAATCCCCCCACATCTGTTCCAGCCTTGGATCCCCCCAAGCTCTGCCGCTGCCCCTCAATCCCCACTCGCTGCCCTGCCCGTGTAACAATCTGCAGAGGGATCATTGTGGGCTCAGTGGCTAGATCCCAGAGCTCATTGCAAACCCAGGGGAAATGACCTTTCTGACGCCTAAAGAGCCAGGAGGAGGCGTCATGTTTGGCCCTGGGAAGGCCCGACGCCCGGGGGACGAGCAGCGGGGAGGCAGCTCCGCTCATCTTTGCTTTCCCCTCCTGCAGCGGACCCGGTGGTGCAGATTGAGGGGAATCCCCACTGCTGCTACTTCAACTTCAGCCCCAAGATCATGTTCACCAAGGTGGTGAAGGCCCAGCTGTGGGTGTACCTGCGGCCCGTGCAGCACACTGCCACCGTCTACTTGCAGATCCTGCGCCTCAAACCCGTCACCGAGGAAGGCAGCCGCCACATCCGCATCCGCTCCCTCAAGATCGACCTCAACTCCCGCACAGGCCACTGGCAGAGCATCGACTTCAAGCACGTGCTGCAGAACTGGTTCAAGCAGCCGCAGAACAACTGGGGCATTGAGATCAACGCCTTCGACCCCAACGGCAACGACCTGGCTGTCACCTCCCTCGGCCCTGGAGCGGAAGGGCTGGTAGGTGAACACCAGGGTGGGGGCAGGCACAGGAGCCGGTCCCCCTCGCAAGCGGAGTGTCAATCACTTGGGCCTTCCCTGCACTGGTATGGGGGACTGGGGAGCTCTCCGCTGCGTCAGTGCTGAGCATGGTGTCCCAGCACAGCGCTAGGGGACGCCGTGTTGCAGGGAGACGGGGGGGTTCCCTGTCGGGGGGGGCTCTCTGCTCAGTGCACCCCACCATTGTGTACTCCTTAACACAGGACAAAAGGCTTGTCCACTTCAGTAGAATGGGAGGACGCTGCTTAGGTGAGACCCAGAATACGGGTTCCAGGGGTCCAGGATGGAGGGGCACCGGCAGAGCTATGGGGGAGCCTAGGGCTGGGATAGCACAGGGCTGTGGGCCCTGATGGTTGAAGGAAGGCACCCCCCATTACCCGCTGCGCTGGCAATGCTCCCCCATCAATGGCTGCTACTGGGGATGCTTCTTCACGTCACTTTCAACGCCAGCCCCACTGTCTCTGCCTGTCCCTGGGCGGAAGGGGGGGGGGGTCGATGCCTCCCCAGGCCCTCGGCCGCCTTTCCACAGCACATGCCTTATGTCCCCCTCAGTCCCTCTGTCTGTGCATCCAGAGGCCTGCCCATGCCCATCGCCGTCCCAGTCCCAGTCTGCGAGCTGTGCTGCTGACGGGATTTATGGCCCCCCAGAGCTGCAGAGCTGGGCTGGACCCAGGGGGGGGCCACGCCAGTAGCCACGCAGGGACGCCACTATTAACACTGAGCTCAGCACGGACCATGGCCCCCACTGCCTGGTCCCCGCACCCACCACCTCTCCCCGCATTGCAACCAAGGCCAGCCGAGGGCCAACGAGGCTGGATTAGGCAGATGAAATGGATGGACTGGCTTGAGCCGGAGGGCGAAGTGAACAGCTAGGAGGGGTGGGCAGATGGCTATGGCAGGAGGGATGGATGCCGAAGGGTGGCTAGGGATGGCTGGGTGGCCAGGTGCCTCTGGAAGGACGGGTAGGGCTGGTTAGGAAACTGACAGGTGCCTCCGCGCCTCCCCCCTCCTTCCCCGCACCCAGGGCAGGCAGGGGAGGGGCCGAGGCTCAGCTCTCTTCTCTCCCCCCAGCACCCGTTCATGGAGCTGCGCGTGCTGGAGAACAACAAGCGCTCCCGGCGCAACCTGGGGCTGGACTGCGACGAGCACTCCACCGAGTCCCGCTGCTGTCGCTACCCGCTGACCGTTGACTTCGAGGCCTTCGGCTGGGACTGGATCATCGCCCCCAAGCGATACAAAGCCAACTACTGTTCGGGCCAGTGCGAGTACATGTTCATGCAGAAGTACCCGCACACCCACCTGGTGCAACAGGCCAACCCCCGGGGCTCGGCCGGTCCCTGCTGCACCCCCACCAAGATGTCCCCCATCAACATGCTCTACTTCAATGACAAACAGCAGATCATCTACGGCAAGATCCCGGGCATGGTGGTCGACAGATGCGGATGCTCTTAAAACCCAGCCGGCGCTCCCCCAGCCCCGTGCCCACGCTCCCAGCCCACCAGCAAGCATCGTCTCTTCTTCCCCTTTTTTTACATATATATAAAGAACAAACGTTCAAATTCTTTTTCTGAATGTCAGGGGGAGGGGGAAGAAAGAAAAAAAAAACGAGAAAAACATCTAGAACCCAAACTCTCCCATGCTTCGCCACGCACTGTGCAATAAGCAAACGTCCCCAGGCAGGGAGGGCCAGCTGGCAAATCCGTCCTCCCCCTCCACCCCACCCTGTCACCATCAACCAGCTGTGGTTCACCCGAGGGGCGTCTCTTACCGGCATTTAGTTCCTGGATGCCTAGGCATCCTGGGAGCGCAATGGCTACCGCCGAGATGGCAGGACAGTGACTCTTCAACCGTTTACAAGCAGTGGAAGCTTTCTTTGTGTTTAAGTTAAAAACAAAAATCAAAACAACTGTGTGGAGCTGGGGAGATAAAAGAAACACAGAATATTTTATACTGAGCAAGAGAAGAAAGGAAGAACACACCGGCCTGATCAAAAGGAAAGATACCCTTTTGGCCTTTTCTTCCAAGTGGTTTAGTTTCTGGGGGAACAGGCGGGAGGGTTTCAGCTGTCTGCCCTTTAAGAAAAAGAATTCCTCACGCAGGACTCCAAAGAAAGGCTCGCTTGCATACCCGGAGGCAGCCAGCGTGGGCTGCAGAGAGATAGGAGGGGCTGGTGCTGGTGGCAGGTGGGGCATGTGGAGGGCCGGGGCTGTGTTGCTGATGTTGGAAAGTCGGATCCTGTGGGCCCAGCACAGGTTAAACTCCCTGATCTGAACCTGCATCCAGGCATGCGGCAGGTGTCATGATCCCCGTGAACGGTCAGACTCCCTGATCTCATTGTTCCTTGTCAGTTTGCTCCAGATCAAATTCCCCCCAATCCTATCACCCCTAATGCAACCCAACCCCCCCATCCCATCCACCCATCACTCCCCATCCCAGTATTCCCTGTGCATCCTAGTCCCCATCC